>CM054148.1:301591-346363 GCA_028751875.1 Rapana venosa
TGTCAGTATCGTAATTCCCTTCTTGTGATGTTAAGTGTTTTGATGTGAACATAATGCAATGTCAAGAGATAGCGAGAGACAGAAAGAGAGAAGAGAGAGAGAGAGAGAGAATTGTGAGAGGATGTGAGAGAGAGAGAGATGCTGCCCATTTGTGTTCCAAGTGTGGTGTGAGTCCAATTGTGTGGTGTGTGTTCATCACAACATGAGCAAGTGATACGTGGCACATTTTCATAAAACCAATGTACTTACTGCCGACACATTATTATTGCCTGTATAGTTTGCTGTCTGGAATATTTTGATGTGATCAAATCCTGCTGTGTATCGAAAAAGCCGGATGAGTCTGTGTGTAGATTGCTCAGAGCATGCCTGCATGTTGCTCACCACACAAAGAGAAGTCTCGTGGACGTCACTCCCTCCCGCCTGTCTGTCTTCTCGCGGCCTTGTCTCATGTCTCCTCTGGCTGTGCAGCGGCAGGCACAGCCAGGCAGAACAAGCTCTTCTTCATGGAGGTCACTCCCTGCCCCTCTGTCTGCTCCTGCTCTCGTCCCTTGTCTCTTTGTTTTCTCCTCATGGCTGTTGTCAGGGGGCAGGCCACAGCCAGGCAGAACAAGCTCTTCTTCATGGAGGTCACTCCCTGCCCCTCTGTCTGCTCCTGCTCTCGTCCCTTGTCTCTTTGTTTTCTCCTCATGGCTGTTGTCAGGGGGCAGGCCACAGCCAGGCAGAACAAGCTCTTCTTCATGGAGGTCACTCCCTGCCCCTCTGTCTGCTCCTGCTCTCGTCCCTTGTCTCTTTGTTTTCTCCTCATGGCTGTTGTCAGGGGGCAGGCAAGCCAGGCAGAACAAGCTCTTCTTCATGGAGGTCATCCCTGCCTTGTCTGCTCCTGCTCGTCCTTGTCTCTTTGTTTTCTCTCATGGTGTTGTCAGTGGGGTGGCATTTGTGTTAGAGTGACTGGTGTGTTGGTGTTGGTGTGGTGGTGGTGTGTGGTGGTGGTTGGTGGTTGGTGTGGTGTTGGTGTGGTGTTGTTGCTTGGTGTTGGTGTGGTGTGTGGTGTTGGTGTTGTTGTTGGTGTGTGGTGTGTTGGTGTTGGTGGTGTTGGTGTTGTGTTGTTGGTGTGGTGGTGGTGTTGGTGTGGTGGTGGTGTTGGTGTTGGTGTTGTTGCTTGGTGGTGGTGTTGGTGTTGGTGGTGTGGTGGTGTTGGTTGTTGGGGGTTGGTGTTGGTGGTGGTTGGTGTTGGTGTTGGTGTTGTGTTGTGTTGGTGTTGGTGTTGGTGGTGTGTTGTTGTTTGGTGTGGTGTTGGTGTTGGTGTTGTTGCTTGGTGCTGGTGCTGGCGGTGGGGTTTTTCTTTTAGGGGAGGGTGTTTGCGTTCTGTTTTTTAGGGGGGAGGGTCTAAGGGGTTTTGTTGTTGTTTTTGTTGTTTTTTGTTGTTGCTATCCCATCATTTCTGATGTTTCTGCCCTGCTGTTTCACATACTGCTCATTCCAATCTCTATGAGCTTATCAGTGTCAGGCCACCATGGGGTCACCAAGCAAAATGGCCCTGCACTGCTGCTGGATCACTTTGGTGGCGTTGAGTGGTGCCTGTTCTGAGCCAGCATACTGAGGACAGCCCACTCCTGCCCCTGCTGATGACAGTGGCAGCTACCCCAGCACCAGCCTGAGGGAGACGCCCACCCAAGGGTGACCACCACACTGACCCTGCAATCACCGTCTCCTAGACACACTAACTCAGAGCTATTTGTCTTGTCTTGTTTTGACTTGACTTGCCTCTGCTCTTTCTCTATTTTGGGTCCGTCAACCTGGAATGAGCTCCCTCTCTCTCTTCACCAGAAGCCTAGTTATGAAACTTTTAAATCCAGCCTAAAGACATATTTATTTCAAACCTAAGATTTTCCCCTCCTGATTCATATCAGAACTGTCCCACCTTCACTAACCCATGTCCTATCACCCTGCTAAAGTATATGGCCTGTGTGCGTGTGTGTTCTTTTGAAAAACATTTGACTATTGAAATTTTATTTCATAGATTTGGTCTGCAGCGTACCATGTTTGTAATATATGTTTGTTTAAACTATTGATTGTTCATCGTTGGTTGCATGACTGTGTAAGATTATGTTGAATGCATGCGCTTTGATTTGTCTTTTCAAGATATAGCGCTATATAAGTTCCATTTATTATTATCATTACTATTATTATTATTATATTATTACACTACAATAATTAATTAGTCACGGTAGACTTCTCTGCTTGAAATTCAGGCAATTATCAGTACATTCATGCTGATGCTCATGTGGCATGTACACACACATACATGCCATGCTCATCAGCATGCACGTAGCCTGAACACACACACACACATGCACACACACACATGCACACACACATGCACACATACGCACATGCACACAAATACTTACACACATGCACACATAGGCACACACACACTTACACACATGCACACATACACACACCCACACTGACACACATGCACACACACACACTCACACACTTACACATATGCACACACACACACACACATAAAGTCAGTGACCGGATGTAACAAAGATGCACATGAGTGCTTATTCAATGATCCCATCATTCCATTATCCTGAAAATATAAGAATAAATAGATGCATAAAGATGTAGTGAACACACACACACTCACATGTACACATGCACACACACACACATTCACACTCACACACACACTCACTCACTCACTCACACACTCACTCACTCACACACACACACACACACACACACACACACACACACACACACACACACACACACACACACACACACACACACACACACACACACACACTGACTGACTGACTGACTGACTGACTGACTGACTGACTGACTGACTGATTTTATTCACTCACTGATGTTATTCAAACAAAAATTATACACAAAAAGAAGTTAGCTTAAGATCAGACGTAAACTTTGCTAAACAAACTAGGTCAATTGAATCATTAACATCTATAAAGACATGCACTTAGACTATGTTCAACGATTCTAAAATTGATGTACACAGTCCTGCTGTTACACCGTCTTTTTCAGCTGTCCCTTAATGGAAAATGAATAAGCCAATATTTGACGTATGTCATACAAATCTATTAAAAACCGATTCACCTAACATACTTGCAAGGTTAGTGAATTCGCATATTGACACTCGCTATTCAGACCACTTAAAAATATACACAGACGGATCAAAACTTAATAACGAACAGGTAGGTGCAGCCTTCGTTATACCAGCCCATAACATTGAGAAAATATATCATATAACTAGTGGCGTTTCTATCTTTACTGCAGAGCTCTTTGCAATATTGATGGCTCTCAACTGTACTGTTCCATTTCTTCACAAAGATTTGAAAATTGTACTATGCGTTGATTCTAAATCTGTATTGTGCCCATTAAATTCCTTAAATCAAAATACTAGACTAGAAATGATCACTGAAATCAAACATGCTGTTCATTTATTGTTGTTGAAAGGCATCAGTGTTACTTTTTGCTGGGTTCCTTCCCACTGTGGGATCATTCCTAATGAATGGTCCATAGAGCTGCGCGACAAGGAGCAGGCAATGTTGAAGGATCACTTTTAGTCAGTATTCCGTTAGACTTGCAAGAGGGTTATGAACTTTTAAAGCTTACTTCTTACAGTAAGGCAATTAAAAAATTGCTAAATTCTAATTGTTATTGCACTCAAAATTGCCTAAAATATGTCGGGATGTACAAAACACTAAACGTTTCTGTGCAAAGACACCTATGTCTGCTTCCAGAAATATCTCAAGCTTGGTTTATAGATTCTGTTTAAATGCTCTTCACACAAAATAGTGCAAGAACAGACTATGCATGTGTGGAAAACAAATTAGTGTCAGACATCTACTTACTGGTTGTCCTAGAATTCAAATCATTTCTATGACACTGAAAGATCCGTTACTTTTGGAATCATCTGTAGCGCTTTAAAGCATCCTAAACAATGATATACTTTTCTGCAGAATTTCTGAATGTCTGCTTCACAGCTCAATCGGTATCTTCCTGTGATTGATCACCCTGTTTTAAAGCTCATCATTTATGGAATGTTCTGTAAACCTCTCTAAATTCCCTTTGGCTTTTACCCCATACTTTGCACTAATATCTACGGTAGTAAGTGCTAACGTCCCCAAAGTCCAAACTTTTTGGCTTGTTATAGTATCTATTGTTAGTTAATTTTCGGAGATTTTTGTTCTACTTGTTATCCTTGACTGGTAGATTTAGAAACATGTTCTTGATTATTCCCGTATAGTTCTTTCAAAAGCAAGGCCCTAGGTTCTTTATAACTGTTTGTTGCTTAGATCATTTTATTGGCACTCACTCACTCACACTCACACACACACTCACACACATGCACACGCACACACACGCACACAACACGCACACACACATGCACGCACACACACACGCATGCTCACAAAGCAACAAGCACGCGCACACACACATGTATACACACACAAACACACTCATACATACACACACATACAGGCACACACACACAACACAATTTCTCTGATATATTTACACACATGCACGCATGCTCACACACACACATTCACTCACTCACACACTCACAAATACCCACAATTTAACTCATATACTCACACTCGCTCACACACACACATGCATATGCACACACTCATTCACTCATACATACACACACACACACACGCATGCACGCATATGCACACACTCATTCACTCATACATACACACACATACACGCACGCACGTATACACACTCACATACTTACACACCCACACAGACTCACACACACACACATGCACACACACACACACATGCACTCATGCACACACACATGCGCACACACTTAACCCACTCACCCACTCAAACACACACACACACACCACACACACACACACACACACACACCACACACACACACACACACACACACACACACACACACACACACACACACCCACACACACCCCACACACACCACACACACACACACACACACACACACACACACACACACAACACCCCACACACACACACACACCACACACACACCACACACACACACAC
Organism: Rapana venosa; assembly: GCA_028751875.1. Taxonomy (NCBI): domain Eukaryota; kingdom Metazoa; phylum Mollusca; class Gastropoda; order Neogastropoda; family Muricidae; genus Rapana; species Rapana venosa. The sequence goes on from CM054148.1 coordinate 306,677, forward strand.
AACACACACACACACACACACACACACACACACACCCCACACACACACACACACACCAACACACCACACACACACACCACAACACACACCACACCACACACACACCACACACACACACACACAACACACACACACACAACACACACACACACCACACCACCACACACCACACACACACACCACACACACACACACACACACACACACACACACACACACAACACACACACACACACACACACACACACACCCACACACACACAACAACCAACACACCACACACACACCACACACACACACACACACCACACACACACACACACACACACACACACACACACACACACACAACAATAACAGCAAGACTAGCTTGTTGTAGATGTTACCACCCCTCACTCACTCACTCCCTCCCTCAGTCCCTCACTCTGTCAGTCTGTCTGTCAGTCAGTCTGTCTGTCTGTCTGTCTGTCTGTCTGTCTGTCAGTCTGTCTGTCAGTCAGTCTGTCTGTCTGTCTGTCTGTCTGTCTGTCTGTCTGTCAGTCTGTCTGCCTGTCTGTCAGTCTGTCTGTCTGTCTGTCTGTCTGTCTGTCTGTCAGTCAGTCAGTCTGCCTGCCTGTCTGTCTGTCTGCCTGTCTGTCTGTCTGTCAGTCAGTCAGTCAGTCTGTCTGTCCTCTCTTTGCAGGGCTATTGGAGCCGGTTCTTCCCAGCAGTGCACAAGATGCAGGAAGTGCTCAAGCAGGGAACTCTGGGACACATTAACTTCCTGCGTGGCAGTTTCTGTGTGCCGGCGGCAGGTGTGAGCCGTCTGTCACAGAAGAGTCTGGGCGGAGGGGCGCTGATGGACCTGGGGTGTTACCTGGTGCAGTTTGCCAACCTGGTGTTTGCCCAGCCCCAGGAGCACCCTGGCTGTGGGACAGCTGAACCAAGACGGTAACTGGCCACAGCAGGGGGGCTGAGCATGGGATGTGCTTGTGTAGAAGATTGTTTCCCCACAAACACACACCCGTGAACATGTCGAAAAGTGCTGCATGGGTTTAGTCATGCACATGCTCCTTACTGTTGCACCCACATGCATGTGCAGGTGTTTTGCGCGCACCACACAAATCACACACCACGCACGACACCGAATGCATGCAACACACACACTGTGTACAACTCTAGGTGGTGGCACTTTTTTGTTGAACTTGCAATGAGAAAAGAACAGCTTGAAGTTGCTGACAGAAAGTAATACTTTCAAAGTGACGGGGGGGAACACCTGCAGGCTGTTTCGTGCATTGTATGGACAGGCGTGCAGGTCCTTCTCGTGGCAGCGTGAACAGCCTGCCCTGAATGTGCTGCTTTCGCTAGTGGCAAGCTGGAGGGAAAAAAGGCCTGCACTTTGCAGTGCTGTCTTTGAGGTGTGGAACGGATGCTAACAAAAGAAATCAATCTTTGATTGTTTGGAACGAAAACGATTCCATGATCATACTGAAAAAAGTATGAAAAGAGGGACAACTGTGAAGTTGGCTGTGAGTTGGCTGGGTTTTAATTTTGAATTGGCTGGGTTTTAATGTGAAGTTGGCTGGGTTTTAATGTGAATTTGGGGCTGGGTTTTAATGTGAAGTTGGCTGGGTTTAATGTGAAGTTTGGCTGGGTTTTAATGTGAAGTTGGCTGGTTTTAATGTGAAGTTGGTGGGTTTAATTTTGAAGTTGGCTGGGTTTTAATGTGAGTTGGCTGGGTTTAATGGAATTGGCTTTTGGAAGTTGGCTGGGTTTTAATGTAAAGTTCTGGGTTTTAATGTGAAGTTGGCTGGGTTTTAATGTGAAGTTGGCTGGGTTTTAATGTGAAGTTGGCTGGGTTTTAATGTGAAGTTGGCTGTGAAGTTGGCTGGGTTTTAATGTGAAGTTGGCTGGGTTTTAATGTGAAGTTGGCTGGGTTTTAATGTGAAGTTGGCTGGGTTTTAATGTGAAGTTGGCTGGGTTTTAATGTGAAGTTGGCTGGGTTTTAATGTGAAGTTGGCTGGGTTTTAATGTGAAGTTGGCTGGGTTTTAATGTGAAGTTGGCTGGGTTTTAATGTGAAGTTGGCTGGGTGTTCTGTCCACGTGTGCACAGGGGTGGAGCTCTTTGAGTTACTTAGTTCATGTTTGGCTGGAAAAGAAAGGTTGAAGTTTGCTTCTAATACTAAGAAAATAACTATATTGTACTGTAGTGTGGTATTATATTGATATAACATAACATAACACAGCATAACATAATATGATAATTTTTTATATTTTTGTTGTTGTTGCTGCCTCATCTTCTGTGATGTCCCCATCCTGCTGTTCCTACGCTGCTCATTCCAATCTCCCCACCACAACCATACCCAGATTCTTTATGTCTCATCCTCAGGGTCGGAAGTCTACAGGGAGCCCATCACTATCAGGCCGCCGTGGGGCCACCAGCCAGAGGGGCCCTGCACTGCTGCTGGGTCACTTTGGTGGTGTTCAGTGGTGCCTGTTCTGAGCTAACATACGCAGGACACCACCTACTAAGCCCCCTACTAACGACAGTATTAGCTCAGTCACGGAGCCAGACTGAGTGAGTTGCCCACCCGAGGTGGAAACCACCACAACGTCCCTCCAATGACCGCCCCCGTGAACCTCCAACCCCAAAGGCTTTGACACAAACTCACCACAGGCACAGAAGTGTATGGGCAAACCGAATCTGAGGTCACCCTGAGAACCAGAGCAATGGGACACTGAATTTAGAGGCAATTTTTTTTAATTGCATGATGATCAATGACAATGAGGATGACGTAAATGATGCTGCTGTGGAAGTGATATGCTTTGAGACTACTTGACAGGGTTGTACTCTTTCGCTTACTATCATAATATTTTCCGGCGTCAACCGGGCCGAGAGATACAGACACCTGCAGTGGGTTTGGGCAGGTAATTTGAGCAGCACTCTCAAACTCGCATACGTTAAGTGGATGAAGGGTCGATGTGTGGTTCCAGTCTTTCCCACTGAAACACAGCACACTCACACTGGGTAGGAGCCGGCTGGAGTCTGAAAAATCCCTGTGACTCTTATGGGATTCGAACCCGCGACCTTCCACGTAGCCCAAGGCGTTAACCACTGCGCCATGGCGGCTGGTAACATAATATGATAAATATGATATAATATTATATAATATATGATATGATATGATATGATATATGATATGATATATATGATATGATATGATATATGATATGATATATAATATATATGATATGATATGATATGTGCCACTCCACCACCTAATGAGTCATTTTGCATGTAAGATCAATTTTTAACTGTTAACATATCATTAATTAATCTGCAATAAAAACAACAACCCAACTGTTCAATTAAAAATAAAAACAGATAGAGAATCAGACAATTCTGTGAAAAAGTTAGCACAAGCTGAAAGGCTAAACTCCAAAAAGTGACAACATGTGAAATTGCGACTCAAAAATTTCAAAACATGTCCATAGCAACCACGCACTTAGAAACAAGATAGCTGCCAAAAATTTGGCACACACTTTTGAGTTGCCAATATCTGACAATGCTCAGAGTTTGAAAGAAAAATATTCAGTGTATAGATTGTATTCAAGTAATAATTTTATTAATATTTTGGAAAGAACTTTGACACAAAGTAAGTACCTTCAAATCTCAGTAAGCTTACCAAAGATATGTTTTTTTAAGTTTAAATTTTTTTGGTGTGGAAATTGAAAACTGTATTTTCATTGTTTTTGACTTAATTGTTGGAAATTTTTGTCAGTTTGGGTGGCAAATCACTAAAAAGGAAAGTACCCTGCTGACAATATATCTAAAAGATTTTAAAAGTTTATTTTAAATCGGGTTTTGAGCTTTGGACTCAATTTGGCGGGAAATTTGAATTTTTGCTAATACATTTTTACTTCGGTGTAACTGGGTCACTCTGTTACCTGAAAAACTTTAAAAACAACTAAAACCAGTAAAAAAAAACCCAAAAAACCCGGCCAGACATAAAAAAATAAACCCCACACACACAAAAAAGGGGACTCGTTGAACTGCACCCCAAATTTCCAGCTTTTAAACTAAATCCATGGGAACACGTTTTTCAGTTAAAAACAGACCCATTACTACCAGACTACCAGTCAAATAATAATAATAATAAAAAAAATAAAATAGCATTTATATAGCACTTTTCTCAAAGCAATGACTAAATGCCTTCAAAACCATGACTTTAAATACAAAATTGCACACCAGCACATAATAACAAAAAACAAAAAACAACAACTATGATAATGAGAAATTTCTAAAGCGCAAAAAAAATTTACCAGAGAACCTTTCGCACTGTAGAGGCACCACTTGCGTCCGGGCACACACTACAGGGCAATTAACCCGTACATCGAGAAAAGGCATTGCAAAAAACATAAAATAACAAAAAAAATAAACCCCAGCCAGGGATGCCCAGGAAAATAGCCACGTGTTTACAAAAAGGCGACCCTCAAAACAAAAACAAAAATTTTATTAACTACTAAGAAAATTTCATTAAAAGATGTGTCTTCAAAAAGAAAAACCCAAAAATTTTGGGGTTAAAATGGGGGCATGTCTGCGGTGGGGGCAGAGAGTTTTCCCGAAACGTGGGGCGCAACACCAAAAGATCTACGAAACCCGCCCCGGTTTTTGGGGGGTTGTAAATTTTGGGGTACAAACAAGTAAATTATCATGCAAAACCGGAAAAGGGAAAATAAGAAAAATGGATGAGGGTCCGAGATTTTTAAAAAAAAGGGGGGAAAAAGGAGAAAGGCAAAAAAATAATGAAAAAAAAGTATAAAAAAACTCGACAAACTTTGGGTTTAAAAAAAAGTGTAATGAAGCCAAAGGAAGAAAAGGATTAAAAAAAGCAGTGCAAGGAAATTTTAAATGAATTGGGGGAAATTTTTTATGCAAACTTATGCATGAAAAACTAAAAGATGTGACAGGGAAGAAATCATCTGCAAAAACAGGTTTTATAAAGTCGAGAGATGGAGAAATACCCATGGAAAAAGAAGATATTCTTAACAGGTGGTCAGAATACATCGAAGAGTTATACCACGACGACAGAGGTCACCTCCTCAAATTAGCAACGAAGATGGCCACATAATCATGGAAGACGAAAGTGAGACATGCACTCAGCAAGATGAAAAGTGGTAAGGCGCCAGGACCTGATGATATCCCATCTGAATTGATAACAGCCCTGGATGAAGTGGGAATTAAGGCAGTCACAAAACTACTAAACAATATATATGACACAGGAGAGATTCCGACAGATATGAAGAAGTCCATCTACATTGTGATCCCTAAGAAACCGGGCACAGCTGAATGTGACCAACATCGTACAATCAGCCTGATGAGTCACCTCACCAAAGTTCTTTTACGAATACTCATGAAGAGAATGAGAAATAAAATACTCCCAGAAATATCAGAAACGCAATTTGGATTCATGGCAGACAAAGGCACCAGAAATGCAATCTTCGCATTGAAAACTCTCATGGAAAGATCCATCGAGGTCCAGAAAGACCTGTACTCTGCTTCATTGACTACTCAAAAGCATTCGACAAAGTACGACACTCCGACTTGTTTGATTTTTCTGGCAGGGCTATACATCGACGGGAAAGATCTTCGAGTCCTCAGAAACATATATTGGGAACAGAAGAATATTAATTAATAATCATCAATTATATACCAATCTTGTTAGAGGCAGCTTTTCAACGCCTGATTTATTTAATTTATATGGAAATAATTCTAGAATATTGAGCTGTCTGAGGGAATTAGTGTACGGTGGCCACAGACATCAAACCTGAGATTGCAGATGACTCAGTCCTTATCAGACTTTTTGAAGAAACACTAGCAAAAGATTTTTAACCAACAGAAACAAACGTAAGCGAAAAAAGAAAACCGGCTTTACATGCCTCAATGGCTAAGACAAGACAGAAATGCCAATGTGATTTTTCGAAAAAAGCCTGATAATTAGGAAAACCACAATGCAACATAGCCTGTTAAGGAAAATGAGAAATCAGGACAAAGTAAACACTCTTAAATATCCTTGCCTGTACTATCACGCCCATATGGTGAACAAGGGGTTGTGACACAGAAATCAAGAAGAGAAATCGGTCAATCTAAGGCAACTTTTAACAACATGAAATGCTTTTTTACCAACAGTAAGATAAGCCTCAAGACAAAGATCCATGTTGTGAGAGCCTATGTATGGTCCATTCTTCTGTACAGATGTGAGTGCTGGACCCTAGCCAAGGACACAGAACAGCGACTAGAAGCAGTGAAGATGTAGTTCATCCGGAGAATCATGAAAGTCTCATGGACAAAAAGAAAAACAAATGCAGAAGTAATGGAAATGGCTGGATACAAGAGATCCCTTCTCAACACCATCAGAGAAAGACAGCTCAAATTTTTCGGCCATATAATCAGGGCTGACGGACTAGAGAAACTGTTATGGAGTGGCAAAATATGTGGAAACAAGAGCAGAGGAAGACAACGCACAAAATTCACAGACAGCTTAAACAAATTCGCATTGAATAAAGAGGGCACCAACAATGAGCTCATGAGAGGGACCGAGAACAGGGAAGAATGGAGAGCCATGATCGTCGATGTCTGCAGGACCAGACCAGACACTTGAAGAAGAAGAAGAAGAAGAAGCTATATCAATATTTATCACTACTGACTGCTTATAAATCAGAGTCAGACTTTGATTCCTCACACACACACACACACACACATCCATGCACACACGCGCATGCACACACATACACACACACGCTATGAATATGAATATATATATGATATCGTGAACTTACTGTAGCAAAGTATGTCATACAAAGTTCAGCAATCGACAATAATGTAAAAGATGAAATCAATGTAAGTTCTGTTGATCACTTTCCCAAACGAGCTAAAACTGTATTGTCATTAACAACAATTCATACCTTTACCGCAGCACTTTTTGAAGAATCAAACTTATTGCAAGAGATTTTCATTATTTCATGCTACTTTTATCATCATGTCCATCATGGGAGCTTCAAAAAGCTAAATTTGATATTGATTATTCCTACTTTAAAAAAAGACATAGGATGTAATATTGTTAGTACTTATATAAAAGAACACTGTCACGGTTCGCATAATTCTGCGCATAATTCAGTGCACTACTCGGTGCTATTTCTCTCTCTCTGTGTCTTGATGCTGGTGTCTTTCTGTGTTCACATTTGCATTTTTTTTAAATGTACGTGGTGAACTCCATCTTAGTGGCATGCACATTGTCTTTTCTCTGCAATTTTGCATGCAGGTTAGTTTCTCGTGAAGTTCCTGGTCGTGAGTTAGGGCTTGTTTTATCAGCTGAGTAGCAGCAGCTTTAAATAGGAGGAGGTCTTGACTTCAGGGAAGAGGAGGAGATTCAGTCTTTGGCTGAAGTTTGTTGGTGGCCGTTCCAGCTAGGCTGTTAGGTGCCTCATGGTTTTGTCTCTCTATTTGGAGAGCAGGGGGAGCAGTACCTTGGAGTAGTTCAGGATCCTGTGAACCCGGTCTTCGTTCTTCCTTGTTGCGTCGTGTCCGTCCTGTCAACGTCTTCCTCGAGGTGCAGGAGTGCACCTTACTTCCTGTGGTGTTGTGTCTATTCTTGGAGAGCAGAGGGAAGCAGTCATCTTTGAAGAAGTTCAGGCTCCCAGGTACCAGTCTACGTTCTTCGTTGTGCTGTCTGTTTTTGTCAACGTCTTGCCTGGGATGCAGGAGTGCACCTTGTTCTTTCTCAGTGACAGGTGAGGGACGTTCCGTAGATATGACTGAGTTCTGTGATGGTTCTTTGTGCTGTTGTGGTGGTTGTCATTGAGTGTCTTGTGTTAATGCAGTACTTGGATAGTTGGTTCTTGAATAAATTAATGTAGAATGTTTTTGAGGGAGGTTTCCTCTGTCTGTAGGTTTATGGTATATTGGGTAGGCTTAGGTTTCTCCTTTACTGAATGATGGGATACGTTCTTTAATATATGTTTTTAAATGCTAACATGTTGGTCTAGAGAGAGTTCTCACTAGTGTTTAGAACATTCCGTATTTCTTAAGATTAATAGATATGGGCGAGTCCTGAGTGATTCGGGATTTAGTGCTATGTTGCATGTTAACAGTTGTGTGTGGTTATTACTTTGCTGTAAGAACAGTTCTCTCTTCTGGAAAAATATTTTAAAAAGTATTTTAACCTTCCTGAATTTCAACATAAACAATTAAGGAATAGACATCAGTCTTTGTTTATTCAAATGTAAATGATTCCTTGGGTATACAGGGTGGAGATTTTGGGTGAATAAACAATTTGTCAACATGGAGGACGCAAGGGAAATAACCCTAGTCACCTTAGCGCTAGTTATGGGTGTATGCTGAGGAGCGGCAAGTATTGCCTGTCCAGGTTCCTGTAGGTGCCTCCAGTGGTGGAGTCGTGCCTGGAGAGGGTGCAGTCCGGTGTGCCCTGAGGAGTCACTGACGGCTTGTCCTTGACCCTCTGTCCCTTTATCCCCTGGATCCACCTCTTTTCCCCATGACCCGTTTCCCTTCTCCCTGCTGCCCTGTCCACCTGTGACCCTCCTTGAGAACTTCAGCCTGCCCTGAGCTACCCCACGGTGACCGTGCATGGAAACCCGAGATGTGACTGTGAGGGAAGTGGGAGGGGAGCATTCCTCAAGTGGGTTTTGGAACTGTGCAGAAGAGGGGAGGGAATTATCAAGTTAGGACTTAGAGTGTGACTGGAAGTTGAATCTGTGTGTGAGTGGATTTAAGTATTTGTCTGATGTGATTGCTTTTGGATTTTTGGAAAGTAAAGTCTGGAACTTTTCTTCGGTGTTCTGTGTTTGGTGTTGTCGGGAAGATAGAGAGGGCATGGGTGGGGGTTTAGCCACAATCCCTTATGGAGCGTGACAAACACATACTCAATAATTATCAATCACATCTTAAAAGTTAGACTGATGGGTCCCTTTTAGGTAGTATTGATGGGGTGCTGCCTTCATCATTCCTTTTCTTAAGGTTGAAAAAATATATTACATTGAGAAGAATCATTCCATATTTACTGCAGAATGAACTGCAATGTTAATGGCTTTATACTAATTGCTTGACTTTCCAAGAATCATACAACTGGTTCTTATGGGCGTTGATTCAAAGTCAGTTTTACAATTACTCACACATTCAGGCTCGAAAGCTAGACAAGATCTTGTAACTGAAATTAACATTCTCATCCATTTCCTGATATTAAGAGGTACCGGTATTACTTTTTGCTGGATACCATTGCATTGCAATGTGTACTATAGCTAAAAAGTTGATGCAGCTGCAAAAAAGAGCGGCAAGGAATTTAAATTAAACTGCAGATACCCTGACTATTCCTGTGTCTGGTCATGAGGGGTATAACATAGTCGAGGTTGCATGCTGGAAACACGTTAGGAAAAAACAAATAGATGCTGGATACTCTTTCTGTAATTTCTCTTTTTCAGACCTTAGACATATTCTTCATTCCTACTTTGGACATTCACAAATGGACCTAAGAAAAATAATCTGTCTTATTTACAGACTGAAACTTAATGCATTCTGGGCAAAATTTGCTAGAAATGTTTACTGCATATGTGGCAAAACAATCTCAAATATTCATATTCTTTTCAAATGTCAGTTTTTGAAACATCTTCCTGACATTCATGAAAATTCCTTGGATAAGGTTTTCAGCAACAATAATTATATTGCTATGTGAAATCGCCTTGACCTTAAAGCAGTGTCCCATTAGTAATCTCCTGTAGCATAATTATGTGAAGTCATTCAACAGACTGCCTTTTCTAGGCAGGGACATTTGCCCATCTGTCTCTTATCTCAGAACAGTTGTAGTTGATTTTCAGTAATTTGATTAAGAGTTTTCTTCATTGTTTTATGTGATGTTGACTACATTGATATATAGACACTTTTACAGTTCCATTGTTACATTACTTTCCTACAGTTCATACCTCTCTCTCTCTCTCTTGTCTAATATCACTTTGTGTGAATAGACATAAAATCGAAGAAACACACACACACACACACACACAAACACACAGAGATATTATTCAAGATAAAATTCTTGTTGACCACCCCTATGAGGGAAATTAGAAACAAATTTAACAGAAGAAACATAACAGCAGTTCACTGAGAAAATCGTGTCAGTAGCACAGGATACTGAAACTAGTGAAAAACTAGTGTTTAACAGAGCAGTGAAAACAGTACACAGTGATGTATAAACTAATAATACAGCTGCCTGACAAAGACACTTTGTAACATTTTGTTCTCCAATTTTTAAAAATATAAAATAATGAGAGTACACAGTGATGTATAAACTAATACAGCTGCCTGACAAAGACACTTTGTAACATTTTGTTCTCCAATTTTTTAAATATAAAATCATGAGAGTACACACACACACACCCATGTACGCATGCATGCATGCATGCATGCATCACACACACAGAGATTAATCCCACACACATCAAACACACACACTCACACACTATAGTACAGCACTTAGCATAAGCGCTTTAGCCTTACTATGCAGCTGGGAATACAGCCTTATATACAGGTATTCCTTCCTCTTCCCTTTGCACCATTTTTCTTCCCGCTAATCACACACACACACACACACACACACGCGCGAGTATTTCCTCACCTGTGAAGAGGAAGATCTGTGCACCCTCTCTTAGGAGGCTGGCTGGCCTTGAGCAAACCTGGCACTGTCGCTGACAGTACAGGTGTTGACGTCGTTGTCACACTGCTGGCTTCAGTTCTCTGGCATGTCGCTGACAGTACAGGTGTTGACATTGTCACACTGCTGGCTTCAGTTCTCTGGCATGTCACTGGTGTTGACGTTGTGTCACACTGCTGGCTTCAGTTCTCTGGCATGTCACTGGTGTTGACGTTGTTGTCACACTGCTGGCTTCAGTTCTCTGGCATGTCACTGGTGTTGACACTGACAGTCAAAAGCTTTGAACAACTTTGGACAGCTGCTCAGAATCAGGTGCAGTTGTTGATTCTTCATTGATGGACACTGATCACCATGGTGAGCCAGCCAGCCAGCCAGCTAGACACTGATCACCATGGTGAGCCAGCTAGCCAGCCAGCCAGCCAGCTAGAGGGTCAGCCTGAATGAAGGTGCACCAGGCGTCTGGAGACTCGTCTGTCTTCCTCAGTCCCTGTCTGTGTCTGACGTGGTCACGGTGTCATGGTCGTTAAGTTCACTTGAGTCCACAGATTCTGTCAGAAAATAGGCAGTGACTAGCTCACAAATTTCTTGTTAATCACCTGATGATAGGATATTGGCATTGCGTGCAGATCTTGATCTTTTGAGATAATTATACGTATCAATGTGCCTGTCAGTATTGTAATTTATTGCCCTTCATGGGATGATTAAAGTGTTTTTGACTTTGACTTGACTTTGACTTGGAAAAGAAATCTCAATGTTATCCTCATTCCTACCCTTGCTATACAATCTGTTTTCGAGCAGTGCATACGCCTATAATGAGTGGTTGGTGATGAAGGGATCACTCTCTCTCTGTCTCTCTCTCTCCTCTTGGTGCCAATGAACAGTGGGGGATGTGGACCTAAGTGACTTGCATTCTCACGCAGCTACTTCTCTCTTTAATTAGGACATTGGCAATAGTTAAAACTCTGACGACCTTCAAAGGAAGCCACTTTAAAGCTGAGCCAGTGACCTTTTGAATAATGAGTGTGTCACTTGACGGGTTTTATTCTATGGAGAACGGGGGGGTTGTGGGGGGGGATGGGAAGGAGGGTTATGTGATTGTCAAAGTTGACAACTTTTTTCATCGGTAATAGTTGGTCAGGATGAGGGTTTTTGATTAACCTCTCATTTTGAAAGCAGGGAAAGGGAAACAGAATTTTGCTTATTACACATTCTAAAATGGACATTGCCAAAATTAAACTGCGACTAATCAACCACTTTAAAATGACCAAGTGACCTTGATGAATGATGCGTAAATTGACGGTTCATTCTAAGAGGGTAGGTGAATGCCTTGGGGGGAGGGGGGGGGCGGGGGTGAAGAGATGGGGTGTGATTGTCAAAGTTGACAAAATTTGCATCGTAATAGGTGGTCAGGATGAGGGGTTTTGATTAAACTCATTTTTAAAGCAGAAAAGGAAACAGAATTTTGCCTTAATACACATGGTAAAAGTGGCCTTGCACAATAATGTGAGAATCAATCAGTATCGACAACCTGACCCCCACCGGCCGAAAATCGCTTCTAGCGGAAAAGGGGGTTAGGTGAATTGCCACTCATTTCATGATGGACAGCGCATATAATACATGTAATATAATATAATGTAATATAATAGGGTATGATATAATATATAATATCATATTATATATTATAATATGATAATAATATTATATATTAATGATATGATATGCTATCATATGATATGATGTGATGTGATGTGATGTGATGTGATGAAAAAGTGTGCAGTGTTGAGCGCTGTGTTGCAGGAGTGGACACGAGTGGTTCCGTGGTGCTGAAGTACAGAGGAGGGGCGATGGCCGTGCTGCTCTTTTCCTCCAACAGCGCCTTCGGCCACAACAGCCTCACCCTCCACGGATCCCTGGGAAACCTGCAGGTCAGCAGCTGTCAGACAGCAGGGGCCAGAGCTGGGCGCTTCATTCATTGCCGAGTTATTGCATGTTAAACACACACACCCACTCACAGGCCATCCACCTCCATTTTCCTTGCCCAGCAGGAAGTGAACAAACGATTTTGCTGTGCCCAGCAAAAGGTGAAGACTGTTTCATTTCAGTCCTGTTGGTCCATGAAGTTGTAGGTTCGAATCTTGACCATGGACACACACAGACACACACGCACACTCATACACGCACAACACTCACACTCACTCACACACACACACACACATGCATACACACACACATTCCTATGAGCCATATGGCCTTCAAAAACTGAATTAAAATTATTGTTATTGTTATTGTTGTTACACACACACACAAAGTGGAAATCCTTATAACTGACAATGGTGTGGTGATGAAGAAGGGAAGACTAGGCCAGTTTTCAGAGCTCTTTTGAAGGCCGAGAGGGAGTGAGAATGATGAGGTGAGCAGCATGGCGGAGCTGTGCAAAGACAGGAGGAGGGAGGGTCAGTGCCTAGGTCAGCGCTGGCTTCCAGTGACATAGTGACAGGTCACCTGACCTTGTCTGCTGTCCTGACCGACCAACTGACTGGCTGACTATAAATAGCTTTGGACACCCTATTCGACTGGACAGAGACAAACGCGCCACGGGTAAAGAACAGGGCGGGGGCGTCTGCTTCTACATCAACGAGAAATGGTGTCAGGACGTGACCATTCGTCTGCTTCTACGTCAATGAGAAATGGTGTCAGGACGTGACCATTTGGCCTCTTTGTGTGTGGAGGACATAGAACTGCTGTCCATATCACTCCCACCGTACTATCTACCGCGGGAATTCCCACAACTATTTTTTACCCTGGTCTACATTCATCCCAAAGCTAATGTGACCAGAGCATCTGAACATATTTTGAATCACCTGCATAAGTTAGATTCCATATCCCCTGATGCTCCTAAATTCATCCTAGGTGATTTTAATAAATGTTCACTCAGTAAAACGCTGAAGAATTATGAACAGTACGTGACCTGCCCCACACGCAGAAATAAGACCTTCAACTTGTGCTATGGGACTGTAGCAGGTGCATATAAATCACTACCGTTGCCTCCCCTGGGTTCATCTGACCATAACTGTATTCTTCTAGCATCCAAGTACCAGTCAGTGTTTCAGCGCCTTCAGCCCATGGTCAGGACCACAAAGAAATGGACTGCCCATAGCATAGCTAGTCTGCAAGGCTGCTTTGATTGCACTGACTGGGATATGTTTTACAATGTATGCTGTGATTTGAATGAGTTAACTGATGTTGTTTCTTCCTATATTTCATTTTGTGTCAGTAGTGTTATTCCAACAAAGGTGATAACTATTTACCCCAATAATAAACCTTGGGTTACAAAGGACCTAAAACGTGTATTAAACAAAACGAAAGTAGTATTTTACACAGACATGGAAGAACAAAAGAAACAAGTGAATAAAGAAGTTAAAGCTGCTGTTGCACAAGCTAGACATGACTATAAAAATAAGATAGAAGACAAGTTTGCAGGGAACAATTTTCGTGCTGCCTGGCAGGGAATAAAAAATATGTCAGCAGTAAACATGGCAGCTGCCCCACATAGGTCGAAGATTAGTCTCCAGGGGGTCTGTGACAACAACTTACCAGACCATTTAAATGCATTTTTTACTGGTTTCGAAAAGCATGAATTTTCGGATGAAATAAATGGTCCAAAGCAATCTCTACCCTTTGAGAATAGCGTCATTGTTGATGAAACAGTTATTTGTAAACACTTCAAGGCAACAAATATCAACAAATCTCCCGGACCAGATGGCATATGCGGCAGAACCCTTAAGTTCTGTGCTACTGAGGTTGCCAGCATCTTTCAGCACCTGTTCCAAGCCTCGCTGGACACTAGCCAGATACCAGTTATTTGGAAGACTTCCAATGCAATACCTCTTCCAAAGAAACTAAATCCTTCTCGGCCCAATGATTTCAGACCTGTAGCCCTCTCATCACTTGTGATGAAAACATTAGAGAAGATCATAAAATCTCTCATTCTTTCCGCTACAGAAAAAGACCTTGACCCACTACAGTTTGCCTACAGGACAGGACGAGGTGTCGAAGATGCCAAACTGTTCATTTTGAACAAGTTGTACAACCACTTAGAAGCACCTGACTCTCATGCCAGAATATTGTTTGCTGACTTTAGTTCAGCTTTCAATACAATGCAGCCTCATGTTCTTGTTCATAAAATACTTTCAAAAATTGATGTAGACTATCAACTTGTTCATTGGCTGATGGAATTTTTAACTAACAGACCGCAGCGGGTTTTTGCCAATAAGATATCTTCATCGGTTAGATTTACCTGTACGGGTTCTCCACAGGGATGCGTTCTCTCGCCACTTCTGTACATTCTATACACAGATGATTGCAAAAGCAGCTATGAACATTCCTTTCTTGTAAAATTTTCTGATGACAGTACTCTTTTGTCTCTCTTATCTGGATCTGTTCAAAACCATGGTCCATCTCTCACTGATTTAGTCAATTTATTTATTTATTTATTTTATTTATTTTATTTATTTATTCTTTTATATCGAGGATAATGGAATAAGCAGTCATGTGCTTTTTCACATCCAGTCCCCGTGTGTATGCGGTTTTGTAAATTCTGTCATCTGTTCCCAGCGGCTCACAATGGTCTACTCTTCCGAAAAGTGGAACAGGATTTAACGTGTGCGCAAGATGTTCTGCGTGCGTTTGCACACAGGGCCTCGGTTTATAGTCTCATCCGAAGGACTTTTGGGGAGAGTGGAGTCTGCACTGATTGGTGTGATGAGGCATATCTGGAGCTAGATGTTTCTGAAACTAAAGATCTTGCTATCGATTTCAGAAGATCGGGTGGTCACACTTCTGAGCATGTTATCATGGGGGGACAGCACAGCCTAGTGGTTAGAACATTGCGCTCGCAATCTGACGACCCGGGTTCGATTCCCATTCAAGGGGATATTTTCTCCTGTAGTTAACATCAGTGCAGACTCTACTCTCTCCAAAAGTCCTTCGAATGAGACTATAAACCGAGGTCCCGTGTGCGAACGCACGCAGAACAATCTTGCGCACACGTTAAATCCTGTTCCGCTTTTCATAAGAGTAGGCCATTGTGTGCCAGTGGGAACAGATGACAGAATTGACAAAACCGCATACACACGGGGACTGGATGTAAAAAAGCACATAAGTGCTTATTCCATTATCTATCTATTCTATCTATCTGTCCCGTAGTCTGACGACCGTGGGGGCACCCTCAAAGACTCAGCAACCAGTTCCCTCCATTCCTCTCTCTGTTCTGCCTTTCTCAGGGTTTTGTTGAGTTCTAGGCCTGTCCATTCACTGATGTTATCCTCCCAGCTCTTCCTTGGTCTGCCTCTTCTTCTTCCTCCTTGGACAGTGCCTTGCAAAACTGTCTTTGTAATTCCTTGGGATCTTGTGACATGCCCATACCACTTAAGTTTACGCTTTTTCACGATCGTTAGAAGGTTCTCATAGGGTCCAATGGTTTGCTGGATTCTGTTATGCACGCTTTCGTTGCTTATGTGGTCTTTGTAGGAGATGCCAAGGAGTCTCCGAAAGCATCTCATCTCCACTGCCTCTACTCTTCTCTCCAAATCTGCAGTCAGGGTCCATGATTCACAGGCATACAGAAATATGGATATGACAAGGGAGCGCATTAGTCTGATCTTGGAGATAAGTGAGATATTCTTATCTCTCCAGATGGTGTTTAGTTTTGACAAAGCTGTTATTGTCTGTGCAGTCCTGCATACTACTTCTGGCTTGGATCCCTGGTCGGATACAATGGCTCCCAGGTACTTGAAGCTTTGAACTGTTTCCAGCTTCTGGTCATTAACCCTGATATCAGTGCTAATGCCGTTGGAGTTATTAGTCATCAGTTTGGTCTTCTCTGCACTGATTTCCATGCCGTATGTTTTGGAGGCCTTATCCAAGTGTTCTGTTAGGCTGGCAAGCTCTTTTTCTGATCCTGCTATTCCATCAATGTCATCTGCGAAGCGGAGGTTTTGTGATCGTTCTGCCACCAATGCTGACTGATCCTTCATGATGTTCCAGTGCATCAGCCATGATTCTCTCAAGGAAGATGTTGAAAAGAGTGGGTGAGAGAAGACAGCCCTGCCTTACTCCAACTGTTGTTCGAAACCATTCTCCAATGTTCTTGTTGTAGTACACTGCACTGGTGGCCTCGCTGTACAGCTGTTTGATGACTCTGATCAGGTTTGCATTGATGCTGTACAAATTCATGGTTGCCCACAAAGCTGCATGCCACACCCTGTCAAATGCCTTCTTAAAATCGATAAATACGTGGTAAAGGTCTTGTTGATGTTGAAGGTACCGCTCACATAGTATTCTGAGGTTGAATATCTGTTCTGTTGTGCTGCGCCCTGCTCTGAAACCTGCTTGTTCCTCAGCAATGATGGTCTCTGCTTGTGGCTTCAGTCTATTCAATATTATCTGCAGCATGACCTTGCTTGGGTGACATATGAGGCTGATTGTGCGGTAATTATGGCATTGTTGTAGATTTCCTTTCTTGGGGAGGGTGATGATGAGTGACTGCGTCCATGGTGTTGGCCATTTTCCTGTCTGCCAGATCTTGTTGCAGATTCTTAGTAGGGCGCTGATCATGGCTTCCCCTCCAGCTTGGACCAACTCAGCTGGAATGTTGTCAGCCCCTGCTGACTTCCCCTTTTTCAGCGATCTGACTGCTGTTTCCACTTCTTCTCGGAGGATAGGGTGACTGTCTGTGTCTTTGCTTTCGGATACATTAAGGACTTCTGGATCTCCTGCGGTTCTATAGTTATACAGGTCGGAGCAGTATTCTGTCCATCTGTTCAGAATATCCTGGTCGTCAGTGAGACACTTCCCATTTTTGTCTGGATTGTTAAACCTTTTCTCTGTTTCGTGCTAGTCAGGTCTTTCCAGCTGATATGCTTTCTGCTATTGTTTTTCTTGATGTTCTCTTCAATGTCTTGGCACTGTTCACCGATCCATTTCTCTTTTGCCTCCGTCATGGACTTCCTGATTCTTTTGTTGACTGCCCTATATTGTTCTGCTCTTTCTTTTGTTTCATTTTTCTTTTTCTTCAACTCTCTACGCTTGTCGCATAGTTGTAGGATGTTAGGTGTGACCCATGGGTTTTTTGACTGGTCGGCGTTTGCCAAGAAGCTCGTTTGCTGTTTCAGTCACCGCTGGTATTGATAACTATTCGTCAGTGTATCTATGTCTGAGTCTATCACAGTGAGTGCTGCAAACTTTCCACCTATCCTTGCTTGAAAATTTCTAATACCTCTGGGTCCTTCAGCTTCTCGAGGTCAAATTTGATCCTGATGTTGTTCCGCTTGTGGGTTTTTTTTAGACGTAGTCGGAAAGTCATCATCACAAGATCATGATCACTCCCTATGTCTGCTCCTGGAAAACTTCGAGTCTGTGCGATGTTAAACGCTAGACTGAAACTGTCTTTTCACCATGATGTAATCTATTTGGTTGTGGTGTTCTCCATTTGGGCTATGCCTGTCCATTTTCTGGATTTCTTGTGTGGGCCAAGTGTATTCACTAGTGGAGGTGGTTGTTACTGGCAACTCCAGGAGTCTCAAGCCTCTTTCATTTGATTGGTTATTACAATGTGGCCCACAAACGCCCTCCCAGTCTTTCCATGCATCTTCTCCTACCTTGGCGTTCCAGTCGCCTTGCACAACGAGGATGTCTTTCTTGGGTGTTTGATTCAGAACCTCTTGTAGCTGGTCATAAAATTCTTCTACGGCTTCATCTGTGCAGTCTGATGTAGGGGCGTATGCCTGTATATAGTTATGTTAAAGGGGGTTGCTACTCAGGCGGATGGTAATAAATCTGCTGGACACAGGCTGACAGCTCATGACGGTGTTCACGGTGTCTTTGTGAACGAGAAACCCCACGCCGTGTTCATGTTTATCCTGTTTTCCACTGTAGTATAATTTGTGGTCTTCCTGGGTCGTTGTTTCTCCCATGTTTTTCCACCTTACTTCGCAGAGCCCAAGGATGTGCCATTGATATCTGGACATCTCATGTGTCAGTTCTTCCACTTTGCCTGCAGCTCTTAGTGTCCGTACATTCCATGTGCCAATGATGGTGTTGTTTCTGGCACGAATTTTGCTGCGTTTTACATCAGAAGCATACTTTCGACATCTGTCCTGATGAGCAACAGAAGGCGCGGTCCTTGGTAACCCGGGCGACGACCGATCCGGTATGGAGATTCTGGCTGTCTTTGTCATTGGTGTATCTTGGGCAAATCAAACCTGGCGGAGCCCATCCCTCTCCAGGTCGGATTTTTTGGTTGGGTTTACTCCCCACATGTGGCAGGTGGTACTGGGTTACATGGTTACCAGTAGCAGAGGGAGTCTCTGTCTCTGACCTGACCTGACCATTATCCTCGATATAAAAGAGTAAAATAAAAAATGAAAAAAATAAAATCATCCATAGTCAGGAAGTTGAAAATGTTTCGAAGTACAAGTATCTGGGAACTATTTTTGATCACAAATTAAACTGGGATGCTAACACTGACGATATTGTCAAAAAGGGACAACAACGTATGTATTTTCTGAGGAAGCTTAACTCATTTTTTGTTGACAAAAAGATTCTTTCTTTGTTCTACAAGTCCTATGTAGAGAGTGTTCTAAGTTTTGCTTCCATCTGTTGGTACAACAACCTTAGTGTTAAAAACAAGAATAGTCTTTGGAGAATTGCTAGAATCTGCTAAAAAATAATTGGAGAAGAACAAAGAGATCTCAAGCCGTACTGCGATCAGCAGCTTGTGCGCAAAGCGACTGCCATCTTGGCTGATCCTTTCCATGCTATGTCTTTGGAATTTCAGTTGTTGCCTTCAGGACGCCGCTTTCGGTGCTCCAACAGTAAAACAAATAGAAAAAGAAATTCTTCTGTTCCAGTAGTCTTTCGAATTCTAAATTCAAAACAGCACTGACCAAACAGTTTTACATTCTCTGATATACCTCCCTGATTGTCAGTGTGTATGTGTGTGTGTGTGTGTGTGTGTGTGTGTGTGTGTGTGGTAATGAAAATAAGTACTCCTGTATCTTGCTTTTGGCTTTCAAGAATGATTTCTAAATTGTGTGTGTGTGTGTGTAAGTTTATGTCTTTACTAGACAATGGTCATTATGGTGCGTGGGTGCACATGTGTGTGTATGTGTGATAAAACTGTGTGAATGCGCGCGCGTGCACATGTAAAAAGAAAAAGTTTATATCTTTTCCAATCATTGGTTTTTACAACAATTGTATTCCTACATTGGTGTGTGTGTGTGTGTGTGTACGTGGTATGTGTGTGTGCGCACACTTGGGTTTGTGTATGATAATTTTTTAAAGCTATCTTGGAATGCTTATAACAATCTGAAATGTATTTTTCTTGTGTCTTGTGAGATAATTATAGGTATCAATCTGCCTGTCAGTATTGTAATTGCCCTTCATGGGATAATTAAAGTGTTTTTGACTTGACTTGACTTGACTTGACTTGACTTGACTGACTGACTGACTGACTGACTGACTGACTGACTGACTGACTGACTGACTGCTGCTGCTGCTGCTGCTGGGGAATTCACGACAGTCCAGTGATAAGGAGGTCTCAGAGTGTGTCTTATCTTCATCAAATGGAAACAGAAAATACTGTTTTTGTATGGCAACAGGTTTTTGTTTGTTATGTTTAGGTACATCTGCTTAGTTTGTGTAGAGATTTTGGTTACATGCAGCTGCGATGTTTGGTGTTATTGTTTGGTTACAGGCAGTTGTGATGATGTTGTTATTATTTGGTTACAGGCATTTGTGATGATGTTTGTTGTTATTGTTTGGTTACAAGCAGCTGTGATGTTTTTGTTTGGTTACAGGCAGTTGTGACAGTTGCGATGATGTGTGTTGTTATTGTTTGGTTACAGGTAGTTGTGATGTTTGTTATTGTTTTGGTTACAGGCAGCTGTGATGTTTGTTATTGTTTGGTTACAGGCAGTTGTGATGTTTGTTATTGTTTGGTTACAGGTAGTTGTGATGTTTGTTATTGTTTTGGTTACAGGCAGCTGTGATGTTTGTTATTGTTTGGTTACAGGCAGCTGTGATGTTTGTTATTGTTTGGTTACAGGCAGCTGTGATGTTTGTTATTGTTTGGTTACAGGAAGTTGTGATGTTTGTTATTGTTTTGGTTACAGGCAGCTGTGATGTTTGTTATTGTTTGGTTACAGGCAGCTGTGATGTTTGTTATTGTTTGGTTACAGGAAGTTGTGATGTTTGTTATTGTTTTGGTTACAGGCAGCTGTGATGTTTGTTATTGTTTGGTTACAGGCAGCTGTGATGTTTGTTATTGTTTGGTTACAGGAAGTTGTGATGTTTGTTATTGTTTTGGTTACAGGCAGCTGTGATGTTTGTTATTGTTTGGTTACAGGTAGTTGTGATGTTTGTTATTGTTTTGGTTACAGGCAGCTGTGATGTTTGTTATTGTTTGGTTACAGGCAGCTGTGATGTTTGTTATTGTTTGGTTACAGGAAGTTGTGATGTTTGTTATTGTTTTGGTTACAGGCAGCTGTGATGTTTGTTATTGTTTGGTTACAGGCAGTTGTGATGTTTGTTATTGTTTTGGTTACAGGCAGCTGTGATGTTTGTTATTGTTTGGTTACAGGCAGTTGTGATGTTTGTTATTGTTTTGGTTACAGGCAGCTGTGATGTTTGTTATTGTTTGGTTACGGGCAGCTGTGATGTTTGTTATTGTTTTGGTTACAGGCAGCTGTGATGTTTGTTATTGTTTGGTTACAGGCAGCTGTGATGTTTGTTATTGTTTGGTTACAGGCAGCTGTGATGTTTGTTATTGTTTGGTTACAGGAAGTTGTGATGTTTGTTATTGTTTTGGTTACAGGCAGCTGTGATGTTTGTTATTGTTTGGTTACAGGCAGTTGTGATGTTGTTATTGTTTTGGTTACAGGGAGCTGTGATGTTTGTTATTGTTTGGTTACAGGCAATTGTGATGTTTGTTATTGTTTGGTTACAGGCAGCTGTGATGTTTGTTATTGTTTGGTTACAGGCAGCTGTGATGTTTGTTATTGTTTGGTTACAGGCAGCTGTGATGTTTGTTATTGTTTGGTTACAGGAAGTTGTGATGTTTGTTATTGTTTTGGTTACAGGCAGGTGTGATGTTGTTATTGTTTGGTTACAGGCAGTTGTGATGTTTGTTATTGTTTGGTTAAGGAAGTGTGATGTTTGTTATTGTTTTGGTTACAGGCAGCTGTGATGTTTGTTATGTTTGGTTACAGGCAGTTGTGATGTTTGTTATTGTTTTGGTTACAGGCAGCCTGTGATGTTTGTTATTGTTTGGTTACAGGCAGTTGTGATGTTTGTTATTGTTTGGTTACAGGCAGCTGTGATGTTTGTTATTGTTTTGGGTTTCAGGCAGCTGTGATGTTTGTTATTGTTTTGGTTACAGGCAGCTGTGAGTTTGTTATTGTTTGGTTACAGGCAGCTGTGATGTTTGTTATTGTTTGGTTACAGGCAGCTGTGATGTTTGTTATTGTTTGGTTACAGGCAGCTGTGATGTTTGTTATTGTTTGGTTACAGGAAGTTGTGATGTTTGTTATTGTTTTGGTTACAGGCAGCTGTGATGTTGTTATTGTTCTGGTTACAGTAGTTGTGATGTTTGTTATTGTTTTGGTTACAGGCAGCTGTGATGTTTGTTATTGTTTTGGTTACAGGCAGCTGTGATGTTTGTTATTGTTTAGTTACAGGCAGTTGTGATGTTTGTTATTGTTTTGGTTACAGGCAGCTGTGATTTTTTGTTATTGTTTGGTTACAGGCAGCTGTGATGTTTGTTATTGTTTGGTTCGGCAGCTGTGATGTTTGTTTATTGTTTGGTTACAGGCAGCTGTGATGGTTTGTTATTGTTTGGTTACAGCAGCTGTGATGTTTGTTATTGTTTGGTTACAGGCAGCTGTGATGTTTGTTATTGTTTTGGTTACAGGCAGCTGTGATGTTTGTTATTGTTTGGTTACAGGCAGCTGTGATGTTTGTTATTGTTTTGTTACAGGCAGCTGTGATGTTTGTTATTGTTTTGGTTACAGGCAGCTGTGATGTTTGTTATTGTTTGGTTACAGGCAGCTGTGATGTTTGTTATTGTTTTGGTTACAGGCAGCTGTGATGTTTGTTATTGTTTGGTTACAGGCAGCTGTGATGTTTGTTATTGTTTGGTTACAGGAAGTTGTGACGTTTGTTATTGTTTTGGTTACAGGCAGCTGTGATGTTTGTTATTGTTTGGTTACAGGCAGCTGTGATGTTTGTTATTGTTTTGGTTACAGGAAGTTGTGATGTTTGTTATTGTTTGGTTACAGGCAGTTGTGATGTTTGTTATTGTTTGGTTACAGGCAGCTGTGATGTTTGTTATTGTTTTGGTTACAGGCAGCTGTGATGTTTGTTATTGTTTGGTTACAGGCAGCTGTGATGTTTGTTATTGTTTGGTTACAGGCAGCTGTGATGTTTGTTATTGTTTGGTTACAGGCAGCTGTGATGTTTGTTATTGTTTGGTTACAGGCAGCTGTGATGTTTGTTATTGTTTGGTTACAGGTAGTTGCAGTGTTGATTCTAGGGTGCGCCCTTGCAGGATTCCCGCATTTTTTTCAAATTTGCCGCAAAACGATGTGGGCAGTGCGCCCTAACGGACATGAAAAAATCTGGGACAGCGCGTTTTTGAACAAACAGTGCACCATTGCAACGGCCGTTTGTATAATCTCTAAATTTAAGCGCTAGCCTACTTTTGCTGAAGTTCTCAGTTGATTTGTCTGATAAGCTAAGCGCCTCACTTTTGACCAATCACAGAAACTGTAGTTCGTCCTTGTCAGTAGGCTACCCCAGGGATGGTAAGATTTTCTGATTTGCACCTACAAACCATCTTCATAATAAAGCTGGCTCGTTCTGTTCTGTTGTCCTCTTCGCTGACGTCATCTTCCAAGAGGCCTTGTACCCCACCACCAAGTGACGTGGTGGGACAGAGATTGTTGAGGAGATAGAAAATGCTGAGCTGGTAGATCTGGCTAGACAAGTAGCCTTGGCTTGAGAACAGTAATCATGGGGCTGTGCATTACACACGGGGAGAACAGTGCCTTTACTAAAGGAGGAAGCCCTAATTACAGAAGATCACTTAAAGCATCACGGAAAAACTCTGCTCATCACCAGGAGGCTGTACCAGATGAAACTCTTCTCAAAGACTTCCATCAGTTAGGCCTCTCCTCTCTCTGTCTCTGTGGGGTGGGGTGGGAACAAGACTTTGATATTGGCTTTAATTATCATGTAGATCTAGATTTATCTCTCTGAATGTGGAAATACAAATGTGATCTCTCTCTCTCTCCCTCTCTCTCTCTCTCTCTCTCTCTCTCTCCGGATAGAAGTCAAACTAAAATGAAATAAACCCATCAGGATTGGATTTATTTATAGAAATCCATCTGAAAGAATAGACTGGATACATAAATTCTCCGCAATGATGGACTTGGTATGGCTTGATACCATTGAAACATTAGTTTTGGGTGATTTCAATATAGAGTTACTCAAACCCCAGCCTTCATGGATAAACAAAATAGATACCTATAACCTTATACAAATTGTAGATACGCCCTCATGTATTGCATCTACAAGTAAAACACTTATTGATCATATTTATATAACAGAGCAGCAAAATATTAAGGAATTATGTATTCCTATCCATGGCTGCAGTGACCATCTTCCTGTATGTGTCACATGGAATAGAAAAGGTGCACAAATCCCCAAAGTAGGTCACAAAGAAATTACATACTGATCATTTGCAAAATTCAATGAAAATCAATTTCTAAATGATCTTCTAACTTGTCCTCTTAGTAATGTTTATAACTTTATAGATCCAAAAGAAGCCTTGACCTTCTGGCTTGAAACATTTACATCTATATATGATAAACATGCTCCCTTTTAAAACCCACAGAGTAAGGCATAAAGTACGGCCTGAATGGATAACAACTGAAATTATATTTGAAGCAAAACATCGTGATAACTTATTAAAAGCAGGAAGATTTGATGAATACAAGGCACAAAGAAACAAAGTTAATTCATTGACATGAGCAAGTAATCAAAAGTATTTCTAAATTCTTACTTCATCCAAACAAAATTCAAGGTCTATGCGGAAAGCTGTCAATCAGCTAAACAATAAACCGTCATCACTTTCCACTATTCAGAACATTTCTCCTGACTACCTAAATACCTATTTTACCACCATGACAGATTCATTAATGAAACAAAATGATGCTGATCTAAATTCCCTTGAAAAACTTAAAACATTTTGTAGATCCAAAAAATATAAACTCAAACATGAAAATACCACCATTGAACATAATTGAGGTTTATCAATCTCTTCAACACTTAAAACAAACTGGTAGTTGTGGTCCAGATGGTGTGGATGGAAACATTCTCAAAATCGCAGCTCCTATTATAACTGAAACACTCACTTACGTCTATAATTTATGTATTGCAAATTGCTTCTTCCCATCACTATTCAAACTGGCCAAAGTTATTCCGTTTTATAAGTCTGGAGACTCTTCAAGCCCATGTAACTATAGGCCAATATCAGTATTATCAATTATATCCAAACCTCTTGAAAAACATGTGCACAAACATCTTAGCCATCATCTAGAACACTACAGTCTTTTAATTGATAACCAGTCAGGATTCAGGAGAAATCATTCTTGCTACACAGCTCTTACCAACATTATAGATACTTGGCATAATAATATAAATGAAAATAAATATTGTGGAGCCCTCTTTGTGGACTTTGCTAAAGCATTTGATGTAATTGACCACAAAGTGCTATGCCAGAAACTCGTTATATGGTATATCTGATAACAGTCTGAAGTTAATTAGATCATTCCTGCATAGTAGACAACAATATATCTCGATCAGTAACACTAAATTGTGTACACTACCTTTAAAATATGGAGTACCTCAAGGGTCTGTTTTAGGCCCACTTTTATTCTCTATAATTATATGTTAATGACCTTCCCCTCTACATCAAGGAATCGTGTGAACTTTTTTGCGATGACACTATAATTCATACTAGTCACACCAGTCTTGACAGAATATCTACCTCATTACAAAGTAGCATTGATTCTCTAAGCAAATGGTGCAGTTATAACCACATGTCACTTAACCCTCAAAAGACCGACGTCATGGAGACAAAACATGACAACTAGACTTCCACCAATATTCATGAATAATGAAACTATTGAGGAAGTTGAAAACCACAAACTTCTAGGTATTGTGATTGACAACAATCTGTCATGGATGGCACATATAAATAAATTGTGCAAAACAGTCTCCAAACACGTATACTAACTATGCAAAATCAAACACTATCAACACACATGCCAGAAAACTATTTCTACATGCTTACATTTTTTATCTTCAATCAACTATTGCTCTACCCTTTTTGACACAGCCAGTGCCAATCTTCTAAAACCTCTCAATAGCACTTACAAATGAGCACTCAAAGCAGTTCTCTTAAAATCTACTTTAACCATAGCATACTATGCAAAACTTGAGTTTCTTCCGTTAAAAGATATGTTTACCCTGAATAAAGGAATATTCATGCATAAAGTTATGACAGGTCAAGCTCCACTAACGCTCCAATCTAAATTCCAATTGACTTCCTGATATCCTACCAAAATTCAATTACCAATACCTAGAATTGACCTCTATAAATCAAGCCTCACATACTCAGGTAGCCTACTCTGGAACATGCTGCCAACATACTTGAAAACATCCCAAAGTAAAGAAGCTTTCAAGAAAGCTATCTATACCCACCTCAAAAGTACTAACTGATATGCTAACACAACAGTTCTCTTGCCACATGTACGCCAGTAAATTTCTGTTCAAGGAATGGTCACAGCATGCCACCTTGATCATATAATCAATGAACTAACCATTGTGTTATGGCTTTGAAATGTATACTATTGGTTAATAACTAAAAAAATTATCAGTAAGAATTTATTTAGTAGCTATGTAAAGTTGTCTTATTTTGTGTTTATTATCGTTCTAAATTGATGCTATCGGTTTTCCTTGTCATAAATAAAGAGCCTACTACGCTATGAAAACTCGTTAGACTGTTTTGATATAATGTTTGATAGACTTTATATATGTCCCTTTGTATGTTATATTTGTTTTATTAATATCATTTTTACTATATACTATGGTAGCAATATTTTATGATGAGATAGCTTGTGTAGGTGTTGTCAAAGATAACATATTATCCAGATGGTCATACAATTAAAAAATGTACTCTCTGGCTCTGCCTATCTGTCTGTTGCCCCCCCCCCCCCCCCCCTCTCCCTCTCCTCCATTCTTCTTAACTTAAACCGCTACAAATGCAGTAATTCTGTTGTTATGAAATTTGGAAATTGTCTTGACTGTTATTGTTCTAAATCATGCAATTTTTATTTTCTATATACAAGTATGCATTTTACTCAATTTGGAAATTGTTAAATTTGTTTTGTCTTAATTGTTAGACATAATTTTGTATGCAGATGTTCTTTTGCAGGCTACAGTTTGGCTTGTTTATTATCAATAGCTGTATCTTAAGGTGAGAGAGATTTGTGTGGGTGTTTTGTTACATGCCATTTATCTAGATGATCACACAACCTGGAAATGTACTCTCTCTCTCTCTCTCTCTCTCTCTCTCTCTCTCTCTCTCTCTCTCTCTCTCTCTCTCTCTCTCTCTCTCTTTGATATTCCTCTTATATATGAAATGTATTATTTTTATATAAATGTTTGGTTTATACATTTTATAGTCCTTTATTTTATCATCGTCCAAAATGCATACAATATTTTTCTCCGTCTTCAATCAATATACCATGCCTCTTGGAAATGTACTGAGTGAGTAGTTAAACTGATTTGCCTAACTTCGAATTGTTGTATTGATGCTGTTGTTGGCGGGACTGTTAAAACTGTTTTATATCAGGCTCTTCGACATTTTGTGACTTAACTTGATATCTTTATTGATAGTTTTTTTTATTTTATTTTAAAGAGGGTTCTAGTGAGGATGTTTTAACAGAATTTGATATCTGTTTTATTTTGATGTTGATGTAACCTGAAAACTGCTCTCTCTCTCTCTCTCTCTCTCCTCTCTCTCCTCTCTCTCTCTCTCTCTCTCTCTCTTCTCTCTCTCTCTCTCTCTCTCTCTCTCTCTCTCTCTCTCTTTTGCTTCTTGCTGTCTCCCCTCTATTTTACTTTATCCATATTACCTAATTATAATCAGTGTATCAGTTTTCATGTTAATGTTTGATTTATTTGAGAATTATATGTTTATTAACGTATATATCTTTTCTAAAAAAAATAAATCTATGTATCTCTTAAAATTAATGTTCAAGTCAGTTAAGGATTATGTATTGTTAAATATATACTTATTTTTCAAAAAATCATGTTGTCCTTGTTGTAGTAGGATTTTCCCTTGTTATGTAGGTAGTCCCCAATCTGGGCAAGGGCCAGATGAAAATAAGTATGCGCAGGATTATTCTGTTACCCTTGAAAAATAAAGATTCATTCATTCATTCATTCATTCTTATCAGCTAGATCTAGACCTAGATCTATCTCTCTGTGGAAATACAAACTTGATCTCTCTCTCTCCTTCTATCAATGGGGGGACGGGATAGCCTAGTGGTCAGAACATTGCGCTCGCAATCTGATGACCCAGGTTCGATTCCTGATCAAGGGGATATTTTTTCCTGGATTTAACATCAGTGCAGATTCCACTCTCCCCAAAAGTCCTTTGGATGAGACTATAAACCAAGGCCCCGTGTACGAATGCACGCAGAACATCTTGCACACACGTTAAATCCTGTTCCGCTTTTCGAAAGAGTCGGCCATTGTGTGCCTCTGGCAACAGATGACAAAATTTACAAAACCGCATACACACGGGGACTGGATGTAAAAAAGCACATAAGTGCTTATTCCATTATCCTTGATATAAAAGAATAAAATAAAATTTTTTTTAAATGTACCATTGGGGGGAGGGGACTTTGATATTGACTTTTACCTTTCCTCATCTCTCTCTCTCTCTCTCTCTTCTCTCTCTCTCTCTCCTCCTCTCTCTCTCTCTCTCTCTCTCTCTCTCTTCTCTCTCCTCTCTCTCTCTCTCTCTCTCTCTCTCTCTATTGCACCATCTAGGGGTGAAAAGACTTTGATTTTGGCTTTTACCTCTCTTCTCATCTAGATCTAGATCTATCTCCCCAACTCTGTGGAAATACAAATCTGTCTGTCTCTGTCTGTTTCTCCCTCTCCTCCTCTCTCTCTCTCTCTCTCTCTCTCTCTCTCTCTCTCTCTCTCTCTCTCTCTCTCTCTCTCTCTCTCTCCTGTGTCACGAATGCTTACTACAGATGAACTACAACACTTGAGGTGAATATTTAATCCTTTCTGCCAAGTATTTGCCGGTTTCTTTTCCTTGAAAAAATAGCAGAAACTAAGAGTACTGAAGGTACTGTAAGCAAATACTACTTGTCCCCTTTTTTATGAAGGGAAGTTGGGGGGGGGGGGGGGGGGGGGGGGGGGATGCCCCCTGTTTTTAATTTTGGGGGGCCCTTGGGCCCCTTTTAAAAAAATCCTAGAATCAACATTGAGTTGTGATGATGTGTGTTGTTATTGTTTGGGTACAGGAGTTGAATGAGTTTGGGAATTGTTGGGACAGGCGTTCTGATGATGGTCGTGTATTGCTTATATCAGACAGCTTGATGATGGGATGTTATTGATTGGCTACAGGCAGTCTGTGAATAAAGTTTGCTTATTTGTTTAGGTGTAGGCAGTGAATGAGTGAGAGAACTCATGTTCTTGCATTCAAGTCCCATCAAATACTCACTGGGCTTTATATGCACCACAGCCAGTATAAACCTGCTTGTTTTGTTTAGGTGGTGCGAAGAGGAGTCCATGTCATAACTGTTGCTGCTGTATTGGCCTTTATGTGACCACAGTCCATGTCATAACTACTGCTGCTGTATTGGCCTTTATGTGACCACAGTCCATGTCATAACTATTGCTGCTGTATTGTGATCACAGTCCATGTCATAACTGTTGCTGCTGTATTGTGATCACAGTCCATGTCATAACTGTTGCTGCTGTATTGTGATCACAGTCCATGTCATAATTGCTGTAGTCACAGTCCATGTCATAACTGTTGCTGCTGTATGCTTTATTGACACAGTCCATGTTATTTGTATTGGTTATTCACAGTCATGTCATAAACTGTTGCTGCTGTATTGGTCGTTATGTGACCACAGTCCATGTCATAACTATTGCTGCTGTATTGGCCGATATGTGACCATAGTCAACCACAGTGCTGTGACATACTTTTTCATCATCATCATCATCATCATCATCATCATGCTTTGCTTTTTATTCTCCTTATCACCATCACCATTCTTATTGCTGTAGTCACCATCGTCATTCTTATTGCTGTAGTTTTTGTTATTATTATCTGATGTAGTTGTTTGTTTGAAATGTAATAATTGTAGTTGGAGGAACCATTCCACTGCCCCACCACGATCACGCTGCCCTCAGGGCAGAGGGAGCAGTTCCCCTTGCCAGACAGCCCCTTCCAGTTCCACTTCCCCAACTCGCAGGGCTTCATGTACCAAGCGCGCTGTGTCCGGGAATGTCTTCAGAAAGGTAGGATTTTGGGGGACGCTTGCTTGTTTGGTTGTTGGTTGGTTGGTTGGTTGGTTGGTTTGTTGGTTTGTCCTTGGTCGCTTGTTTGGTTGGTTTGTCGGTTGATTTGTTTGTTTCTTTCTTTCTTTGTCTTTTGATTCTCTTTCCCATGTCTCCTCCTTTAATGCTTTCATTTGCACAGTTGTGTGAATAGTTACTTCCCTTCCTTCTCCTGTTCTACAAATGCAGGGCTCTAGCCAAGGCGTGACTCAGAAGCAAGAAGCAGCTCTAAGGTCGTTGCTGTCTCATCACATGTTGTCATTGTACAGAAGCAGCTCTAAGGTCGTTGCTGTCCTCATCACATGTTGTCATTGTACAGAAGCAGGTCTAAGGTCGTTGCTGTCCTCATCACATGTTGTCATTGTACAGAAGCAGCTCTAAGGTCGTTGCTGTCCTCATCACATGTTGTCATTGTACAGAAGCAGCTCTAAGGTCGTTGCTGTTCTCATCACATGTTGTCATTGTACAGAAGCAGGTCTAAGGTCGTTGCTGTTCTCATCACATGTTGTCATTGTACAATTCTCATGTCCTTTTTTTCCGATGAAACGGTTACCTAAGCCCTAAGTTTTCCAGAGAACAAATATCATCTCACACTTCAAAATAGTTGACAAATGTGTGTGTGTGTTGGTGTGTCGTTGTTTTAACGTCTGTCCATTAAATAGCGATGTTAGACAGGTAGTGGGGAGAGGAAAGAAATGAAAAGTTGATGTCAACGTGTTTATTCATAGAATTAAATGGAGAATAAAAGGAAAAACATATCTAACAGTTTGTGCTTGTGTGTGTGTGTGTATTCATATATAGTTATGTGTATGTGTTTGTGTGTGCAAGCATGCATGTGTGTGCATGCATGCATGTGTGTGCATGCATCTGATCACACTGTGCAGGACTGCTGGAGTGCCCCAGAATGCCTCATGCGGATTCCCTTGCCATCATGACCATTCTGGAGGAGGTTCAGAGACAAATGGGCATCAGCTACACACCTCAGCTCTGATGATGTTACCTGTCTGTCTATCTACCTCGTGACTACACACCTCAGCTCTGATGATGTTACCTGTCTACCTCGTGACTACACACCTCAGCTCTGATGATGTTACCTGTCTACCTCCTGACTACACACCTCAGCTCTGATGATGTTACCTGTCTGTCTATCTACCTCGTGACTACACACCTCAGCTCTGATGATGTTACCTGTCTACCTCGTGACTACACACCTCAGCTCTGATGATGTTACCTGTCTACCTCGTGACTACACACCTCAGCTCTGATGATGTTACCTGCCTATCTACCTCGTGACTACACACCTCAGCTCTGATGATGTTACCTGCCTGTCTACCTCCTGACTACACACCTCAGCTCTGATGATGTTACCTGCCTATCTACCTCCTGACTACACACCTCAGCTCTGATGATGTTACCTGTCTGTCTATCTACCTCGTGACTACACACCTCAGCTCTGATGATGTTACCTGCCTATCTACCCCGGGACTACACACCTCAGCTCTGATGATGTTACCTGCCTATCTACCCCGGGACTACACACCTCAGCTCTGATGATGTTACCTGCCTATCTACCTCGTGACTACACACCTCAGCTCTGATGATGTTACCTGCCTATCTACCCCGGGACTACACACCTCAGCTCTGATGATGTTACCTGCCTATCTACCCCGGGACTACACACCTCAGCTCTGATGTTACCTGTCTACCTTGTGACTACACACCTCAGCTCTGATGATGTTACCTGCCTATCTACCCCGGGACTACACACCACCTCAGCTCTGATGTTACCTGTCTACCTTGTGACTACACACCTCAGCTCTGATGATGTTACCTGCCTATCTACCCCGGGACTACACACCACCTCAGCTCTGATGTTACCTGTCTACCTTGTGACTACACACCTCAGCTCCGATGTTACCTGTCTGCCTGTCTACGTCGTGACTACACCTCTCAGCTCTGATGTTACCTGTCTGCCTTGTGACTACACACCTCAGCTCCGATGTGTTACCTGTATGCCTTGTGACTACACACCTCAGCTCTGATGTTACCTGTCTGCCTTGTGACTACACACCTCAGCTCCGATGTTACCTGTCTGCCTTGTGACTACACACCTCAGCTCTGATGATGTTACCTGTATA
Organism: Rapana venosa; assembly: GCA_028751875.1. NCBI lineage: Eukaryota > Metazoa > Mollusca > Gastropoda > Neogastropoda > Muricidae > Rapana > Rapana venosa. The sequence goes on from CM054148.1 coordinate 339,228, forward strand.
CCTTGTGACTACACACCTCAGCTCTGATGATGTTACCTGTCTGCCTTGTGACTACACACCTCAGCTCTGATGTTACCTGTCTACCTTGTGACTACACACCTCAGCTCCGATGTTACCTGTCTACCTTGTGACTACACACCTCAGCTCTGATGTTACCTGTATGCCTCGTGACTACACACCTCAGCTCTGATGATGTTACCTGACTGCCTCGTGACTACACACCTCAGCTCTGATGATGTTACCTGTATGCCTAGAGCTCACTAGGGTTTGCCCTGAAGGGCCTGTTCTCCTGTATGGCTCGGAGATGTGGGTTTTCACCAAAACCATTGAACGTTTGTTGAAGAGCTGTGAAAGCCAAATGCTATGCTACATGACAAAGATCAAATGGGAAGACAGGGTCACGAATGAAGAACTATGGAGAATGTGCAAAGTTGATGATCTGAAGTCTGTAGCTAGTACCAATAGACTGCGCTGGTTTGGGCACATTCAACGAAAGCAGACCACCGCATCATAAAAAGAGCAATGAACTTCGTAGTGGATGGAAAGAGACCAAAGGGAAGACCTAGCAAAACCTGGGCTGCCTGTATTGCAGATGATCTTAGAGAAAGAGGCATAAATAAGGAGGAAGCTCAAAGCTCATCAATGTCAAACCTCCCCTGGGAGAAACATGACAAAAAAGGAAGAAGAAGAAGAAGAAGGCCTGACATCTTGTTGCCTTGCTAACCTCTTTCCCTGCTTGCCTTGTTGAGTGGAGAAGTTTTTGAAACCTGTTCATGAACAGTTGTTGTTGTTGTTGTTGTGATTGTGTTCACATCCCAGTGAAGGCATGAAAAGTTCATATTTACATTCCTAATGTGGTTTTTTTAGGAATGGAAGTGATGATGACATGCTTTCAATGATGACTGTACTTTGAAGGTCTGGCAGACCTGTTTTGCTGTTGTAAAAGAACAATCAAGATTTTAGTTTCTGTCTGAATGATTTGACATTTTATACATTTTTTAAAGCTCAATTTGATAATCATTGAATTAAAATTTTAGCTTCTGTCAGAACAATTTGAATTTTCTTTGCATTTTCTCAAACACAGTTTATTAATCAACAGTTTAAACATTAAGTTTCTGCAAGAATAAAAATCATTTGAAATCTTAATTATTTTCTAAAACCTGACTTAATAATCCTTGGATTAGAATCAAGTTTCTGTCAGAATAATTTGACTTTTACTGATTCCTCAACCTGTTATTTATAATAGTTTCTGGCCATTGCCTTGGCTGTGTTGAGGATTGGAATGTTGCTTTTCAGTAGCTCTGTCACCCATGGATGGGTCTCACAGACCCATGTTTTCATACTTTGTAAATCAGAAACTAATAGGATGCCCGTCATCCATTTGTCATGGGTATACAGACCCACACTGTGTAAAGAACCAGTGTCCACATCTCACTGTAGGTCTCTGAGATCTGAAGTTTCAGAAGCATATCTGTCAAGCTTTATGATGAAGATGATAGGCGCAGAATGAGTACCTCATTCAAATCAGTTATTTATACCTTCTTCTTCTTTCTCTTCATTGAATGGTCAGACGGCAGTTATTATTGTTGATGTCTGTTATTGTATATTATTTATGATGTTGTTGTTGTTGTTGTTCTTCTTCTTCTTCTTCGTTGAATGGCCAGACAGCAGTTATTGTTGTTGATGTCTGGTGTTTAAAGCAACTCGCAAATCAAGTGCAGTGCATCCGACTTTGGCACGGGAGAGAATTGTTAACTTTCCGGAAACAAAAGGCAGGAGAATGGACCAAGAAGGCGGTGACAGGAAGAAAAAGAACAAAGCAAAAACAAAGAGAGGGATCGAAAAGAGGGAATTCCCAGGACAGAATTTCCAGAAGCTGGTGATGCTGTTTATACTGGCAGGCCCCTGGCATCTCGATGGGGGGATGGGGGGGGGGGGGGTGGGGAAGGGGGGGGGGAGTGTATTGGTTGAAAATGGATTCTGTTGTTGAATGTGTTGACCATAGTTCTGACAGACCGAGGATAGAGGAATAACAAAGCCAGGGTAAAGGAGGGAAGGAATAAGGGGTAGATAGATAGACAGAGATAGAGAGATATATAGATGGACAGATAGATAGATAGCAATAGATAGAGATAGATAGACAGATAGATAGCGATAGATAGATAGCAATAGATAGAGATAGATAAATAGATAGATAGATAGATAGATAGAGATAGAGATAGATAGAGATAGATAGATAGATAGTGAAGACAGTACAGGTGAAGAGTGAGGAAGGAAGGAAGGAATAAGGGGGTAGATAGATAGGATAGAGGATAGATATAGGTAGATATGATAGTAATATGATATAAGATATATAGGTAGTGATGATATAGGTAGATAGATAAATAGATAGGTAGATAGATAGATAGATAGAGATAGATAGATATTAAACTTTTAAAATGTTTATTTTATTCTTTTATATCGAGGATAATGGACAAGGCACTCATGTGCTTTTTTACATCCAGTCCCCGTGTGTATGCGGTTTTGTAAATTCTGTCATCTGTTGCCAGCAGCACACAATGGCTTACTCTTACGAAAAAGGGAACGGGATTTAAAAAATGTGGCAAGGTTCTCGTGTGTTCACACAGGGGCCTCATTTTATATTCTCATCCGAAAACTTTTGGGAGAGTGGAGTCTGCCTGTGTAAACCCCAGGGAAAAATACCCTCTTGACGGGAATCAAACCCCCGGTTGTAGATTGCGAGTGCAGTGTTCTAACCACAAGGCTACCTGTCCCTATAACATTATATTTATATATATATATATATATTATAATTATATAATTTTAATAATAGAGAGAGGGGAGAGAGGAGAGAGAGAGAGAAGAGAGAGAGAGAGATTGATAGGATGTAGCGAATAGAAAGACAGATTATGTAATAGATATGAGTAAAAGATAGAGATAGATAGCTAAGATAGATAGATGAATAGTAACTTAAAGATATATAGATAAAAAGATAGATAGAGTAAAAAGATAGATATAGGTAGTTAAGAAGAAAGGGAAAAAGGGTAGATAAGATGATTCTTCTTAAGTTTCGGCTGGTCCTGCAGACACCACGACCCATGGCTCCCATTTTTCCCCTGTGCTCGGCCCCCTCTCATGAGTATTTTTTGGTCCCCTCTTTTTCGTTGCGAATTGTTTAACCCCGTCTGTGAATTTTGTGCGTTGTCTTCCTCGCTCTTTTTTTCCACGATTTTGCCTCCAAACAGTTTTCTAGCCCGTACCCTGATTTTTGGCCGAAAAATTTGGCTGTCTTTTCTGATGGTGTTGAGAAGGGATCTTTGTACCCCCTTTTCCCATTATTTCTCATTTTTTTTTTTCTTTTTTGTCCATAGTTTTTCATGATTCTCCGGATAAACCCACATTTCCATGTTTCTATTTCCTGTTCTGGTCCTTGGGCTAGGGTCCACCCCCAAACACCCCTACAGAAGTGGACCATACAAGGCTCTCACCATGGATCTTTGTTTGAGGTTATTTACTGTGGTAAAAATGCTTTTCATGTGTTTAAGTTGCCTTAGATTGACCGATTCTCTTCCGTTTTTCTGTGTAAACTTTGCCGTCTGGGGTGTTTAGTAAAAACCAAAGGTATTTAAAGGGTTTACTTGTTATTCCTCTTTTAAAGGGCTATTTGCATTTGGTATAAACTTTTTTCGAGATCACCAGCATTCTGTCTTTTTTGCATTGAGCTGTAATCCTTTCTTTTCGTTTTTCGTCTGTTCTGTTGTTAAATCTTTTGCATTTTTTCCCTTAAAGGTCGGCGATAAGGACTGTGTCATCTGCATATCCCCAAGTTGTTGATGTTTGTGGCCACCTACAAATAATTCCCTCATGTTCTCAATATTTCGTAGAATTATTTCACTATAACATTAAATAATCAGGCGAGAACACGAGCCCTGCCCCACCCCCCCGAGAATGGCATATTGACTTGTCATTTCGACTCAATGCTGCCTCCGTTTCCCAAATATGTTTCTGAGGACTCAAATCTTTTCCCGATGTATCCCTGCCAGAATATCAAACGCGGGTGTCGTCTTTGTCAACCTTTTTTAGTCAATGAAGCAGAGGTAAGGTCTTTCTGGGCCTCGATGGATCTTTCCCTGAAGTTTTTAAAGCGAAATTGCATTTTTGGTGCCCTTTTTTCGCCTAATCCAAAAACGTTTCTATAGATAGATTATAGATATATGATAATAGATTATAGATAAAAAGATAGAGAGTAATAGATAAAATAGAAAGAGATATAGAAAGAAATAGAGAAAAATAGAAAATTAGAAGAAAATTAGATATAGAATGAAAACAGGCAGGGGAAGATGGGGTCTGAGAGCTGCGCCAGCCTGATGACCCCGGGGACTTTTGAAGAGCTAGCGCCAGCCTGAACTGACCTCCTGTGGACAGAGAGCTAGCTGCCAGCCTGACTGACCCCCGTAGTGGACAGTGAGAGAGCTAGCCCCACCTGACTGCCTCCATTCGTGTAAGAGAGCTAGCCGCCAGCCTGACTGACTCCATGTGGACAGAGAGCTAGCTCCCACCCCTGACTGACCTCCTGGGGACAGTGCAGAAGCTACGCCAGCCTGACTGACCTCCGTGTGGAACAGAGAGCTAGCTGCCAGCCTGACTGACCTCCGTGTGGACATGGCAGAGGCTAGCGCCACCTGACTGACCTCCTGTGGCAGTGAGGGGCTACCCGCCACCTGACTGACCTCCTGGGGACAGGCGGGAGCTAGCTGCCAGCCTGACTGACCCCCTGTGGACAGTGTAGAGAGCACCCGCCAGCCTGCTGACCTCCTGTGGCAGAGAGCTAGCGCCAGCCTGACTGACCTCCATGGGGCCAGTAAGACTGCGCCAGCCTGACTGACCTCCGTGTGGACAGTGCAGAGAGCTAGCTGCCAGCCTGACTGACCTCCGTGTGGACAGTGCAGAGAGCTAGCTGCCAGCCTGACTGACCTCCGTGTGGACAGTGCAGAGAGCTAGCTGCCAGCCTGACTGACCTCCATGTGGACAGTGCAGAGAGCTAGCTGCCAGCCTGACTGACCTCCGTGTGGACAGAGAGCTAGCTGCCACCTGACTGACCTCCTGTGGACAGGGGGAAGCTAGCGCCAGCTGACTGACCTCCTGGGGACAGAGAGCTAGCCGCCAGCCTGACTGACCTCCTGTGGACAGAGAGCTACGAGCCTGACTGACCCCTGGGACAGGGGGAGCTATCCCACCTGATGACCCCCTGTGGACGAGAGGCTAGCTGCCACCCTGACTGACCTCCTGTGGACAGTGAGAGAGCTACTGCCAGCCGACTAAACCTCCTGGGGGACAGTGAAGAGCTAGCTCCCACCTGACTGACCTCCTGGGGACATGAGAGAGCTAGCTCCAGCCTGCTGACCTCCGTGGGGACTGAAAGCAGCGCCACCTGACTGCCCTCCGGGGGACAAGGGGGTAGCCCCAGTGAGACCCCTGTGGACAGTGGAGACTAGCTGCCAGCCGACTGACTCGTGGGGACAGTGAGAGAGCTAGCTGCCCCTGACTGCCCTCCTGTGGCGGGGGAGCTAGCTCCCAGCCTGACTGACCCCTGTGGCAGTGTAGGAGCTAGCCCACCCTGACTGACTCCTGGGGACGGGAAGGGGGTAGCCCCACCCTACTGACCCCCCCAGGGGACAGAGAGCAAGCTGCCACCCCTGATGACCTCCTGGGGACGGGAAGCTAGCCCCACCTGACTACCCCCTGGGACGGAGCTGCCGCCAGCCTACTGACCTCCTGGGGACAGAGATACCCCACCTCTACCCCATGTGGACAGAGAGTAGCTGCCAGCCGACTGACCCATGTGCAGAGAGCAGCTCCACCTGACTCCCTCCATGGGGACATGAGAGGTAGCGCCACCTGACGCCTTTCCTGGGACATGAGGAGCTAGCCCCCGGCGACCTCCTGGGGACTTAAGACTACCCCCACCTGCTGACCCCCTTTGGGACAGGCAGAGAGCTAGTGCCGCCTGACTGACCCCGGGACATTGCAAGAGCTAGCGCCACTGATGACCTCCGTGGGGACAGGCAGAGAGCTAGCTCCACCCTGACTGACCCCGTGTGGACAGTGAGAAGTACTCCCACCCACTGACCCTCCTGGGACAGAGAGTATCCCAAACCGAGACCTCCAGGGGACTGAAGAGCTACCCGCCACCTACGACCTCCGTGTGGACAGGGGGGGCTAGCTGCCAGCCTGACTGACCTCCGTGTGGACAGTTAAGAGCTAGCTGCCAGCCTGCTGACCTCCGTGGACAGGTAGAGGACTAGCTGGCTGTGGACAGTGTAGAGAGCTAGCTGCCAGCCTGACTGACCTCCGTGTGGACAGTGTAGAGAGCTAGCTGCCAGCCTGACTGACCTCCGTGTGGACAGTGTAGAGAGCTAGCTGCCAGCCTGACTGACCTCCATGTGGACAGTGTAGAGAGCTAGCCGCCAGCCTGACTGACCTCCATGTGGACAGTGTAGAGAGCTAGCCGCCAGCCTGACTGACCTCCATGTGGACAGAGAGCTAGCCGCCAGCCTCACTGACCTCCATGTGCACAGAGAGCTGTACGGTGCCCAAAACATCAGTGCCGGCATTTTAGCATGCTTTGATAGCCTGAATTTATTGTCTGAACAGTAAAAGAGGTGGTGTTTTTGTGTTAGTTTCTTGTTCCACGACAGGGGCTGTGTTTTACATTGTTACAGTCAGTTGCTTGCTTTTAAGACCCTTTTATTCTCTGTCACTCGCCTCTGTGCTTAATTAAACAGGATTTATTCAAGAAAATGTGTTTGTTTTCTTTAGCACCAAATGTTCTCAAGATGGTGTGTTTACTTAAGCAGAATTCATTTCTTTAAAAAGCAAAAAAAAAGTGTTTATATGTTTTCAGAACATTTTTTTCCAGAAAAGTGTGTTTTTAACAAAATGTGTATTTATTTAAACAGAATTTACTTCTTTTTTTTTAAAGTGTGTTTATTTGTTTGAACAGAATTTGTTCCAAAAAGTGTGTTTATTCAAACAGATTTTTTTAAAGTGTTTTTTTTATTTAACAGAATTTGTTCCCAAAAGTATGTTTATTTGTATAGAATTTTTTAAAAAGTGTGTTTATTTGTTTGAACAGA
>CM054148.1:346863-406863 GCA_028751875.1 Rapana venosa
GAGATAATTCTATCATTCTAGCAAGCAGAGGCATCAGCATAACTTTTTGCTGGATCCCCTCTCATTGTGGAATTTATTCGAATGAGCTGGTTGATTCTTTGGCAAAACAAGGTGCCTCTGAATACAGTACTGAAGTGTTTGATTCTAATCTTGCATTGTCGTCTTAAGAAATTCATTCTAAGTTAATGAAATGCATACATTCAAAGATTATAGAAAAACATTATCAGCAGTTTCCTTGCCCACGGAAATTAGAAATTCTAATACATAAACTGAGATTAAATGCATGGAATACTAAATATTCAAAAAATGTAACATGTTGTTGTTCTATTCCACTTTCAGTCCACCATTTGTTGTTTGATTGCCCAATTCTTCTTGACATGTATAAAAGGAGAGGTTTAGATATTCATAGAAATATGCCACTATCAAGAAGTTTTATATGACTTCTCAGCAATTCTAGTGTCAGTTGCTGAAGTCATATATTCTTCACCTGTAAAACCTTTACTGTAATTACATATTATATATATATATATATATATATAATATATATATATATATATATTTATATATATGTATATACATATATATATATATTTTTTTTTTTATATATGTATATTTTCTATACTTATGTGTGTGTGGATGTGGGTGCGTGTAGGGGAGATAAAGAGAGAGAGAGAGAGAGAGAGAGAGAGATAGAGAGAGAGAGAGAGAGAGAGAGAGAGAGAGAGAGAGAGATGCGGTGTGTAATAATAGGTACTTTGGTATGAATGCGGGTGTGTCTAAATCACCATGTAGTGAATAGACATTAAACAAAACAAAACAATGTATTTGCATAGTTGAGATATGTGGTAGAACCAACTGAGATTTTCATCAATTGTTACCCCTAGAACCTTGTGGTGATAGGTTTGTTCACTTACTTCCTTTTTAATTTTGATGGGAGTAAGTTTATGGGTGAAGTTTTGACGCTTTTGTCTGGTGGTAATAAGCATGCATTTTGTTTTTTTGGGGGTGTATAGACATATGGTTAAGTTCGGGCCATTCTATAAGTTGATCAACGCGTTTCTGTAATGTGTTTGCTAGAGAGGTAAGGTTATTGTGGCTCCTATGAATAGTTGTGTCATCGGCAAATAGTTCACATTTGGATTTGATGTGGAGAGGGAGGTCGTTTATGTATAATGACAACAGAATAGGTCCTAGTATGGATCCTTTTGGTACTCCATAATTGATGGCTTGTAGTTTGGATGTCGTTGTACCTATTGAGACACACTGTTGCCTGTTTTCTAGATAAGAAGCAAGTAGTTCTAAGGTATTGGCAGAAAAATGGTACAGGTCTAGTTTTTTTATGAAAAGTGTGTGGTCAATTGTGTGAAAAGCTTTTTTGAGATCTACAAATAGTACTCAACAAAATTTATTGTCATTAATGTTTGATAGCCATTTGTCCAGGAGACTAATCAGTGCAGTATGACATGAGTGATTTTGTCTAAATCCAGACTGATTAAGGTGAATTAGGTTGGTAGTATCTAAATGACGGACTAAGGTTTGTTTATATGTTTTTCCAAGGGTTTGGAAAGGATAGATATGATGGAAATTGGTCTATAGTTTGAAGGGTCTGAAGTGTCGCCAAACTTATAGATGGGGATTACTTTAGCTATTTTGAAGGCATTGGGGAAATGTTTATTTTTTCAAGACAAAGGTTAAATATATAATTATGTTAGAGTGTCTGTGATAACTGGCGCTGATAGCTTCAATATTCTGCTGTCTATTCCATCAAGACCACGCGTTCTTGATTGTTTGAGGTGAGTTAGATAACCATAGACCTCAAGAACAGACATAAATGGAATGTGAAGTTTTGAAGGAGTATGCTTTCCTTTCAAGTATTGTTTTAGTTCATTGAGTTTATTGGACTTTGATTCATCATTTCTAATAATGTGAGTAGAGACATTATGAAGTGATTGTTAAGTTGTTCAGCAGTAATGTCTTTGATTACACTTGTTTTGGAAGATGCTTGTTTGTTAGTTATTTGATTTATGGCTCGCCACACAGTCTTTTAGTTTTGTTTGGTAGATAGTAAATCTTGGAAATATTTCTTTTTTTCTCACCGTTTTTTTGAGTTTATGGCATTTCTTAATTTTGTTGACTCTTCATAATATTTATGTTCTTTTAAAAGGTCTCTAAGATAGCATGCTTCTTCTAGTTCCTTAGTGAGCCAAGGTGGATTGGGGTTATATTTGATCCTAATGATTTTTAGTGGGGCATGTTTGTTGTAAATAGCAGTAAAAGTTTTATCCAAAATTCTATGGCTAAGTCTGGATCAGTAATGCTGAATGTTTCCGAAAGAATGGAGTTACTTAAATCTAAAAGGAAAAGATTCTCATCACATTTAGCAAAGGAACGATATGTTATAGTTTTGTGGCCAGGTTTGGGGATTTTTGTTCGTTTTTTTGACCACATAGTACAGACTGGGTAGTGATCGCTGCAGTTATAGACTGGGATATACGTTTCAACAATGTTTTTAGGGTTAGATACATAGATATGGTCAATTATTGTGCTTGAGTTTGGTGTGACTCTCGTGGGTAAATTAACTAGTTGGTGGAAGTTGTATGAATTTATTAATTGGGTCAATTGATTATTTACTTTTGTTAGATCGATATTAAACTCTTCTAATAAGATTATTTCCCTTGATTTAATAGGACTGTATTCATCATGGAGTCAAAATTGTCTCTCTAGTTTTTTCTTTTTGTTGGATTCCTATAGCAGATCCCAATTATGATAGGTTGGGCACCTTTTATAGAAACCTCAATCCATATGGATTCTACATCATAATGTTCTAAATGGAAAAAGACGCTTGAAAGTTAAGGACTCACTAATATAGAATAGGATTCCTGTTTCTTTGGGTTTTTCTTGATCTTTACACAGGAGCTTAAATATCAGTGTCCAATATGTGATCTGAAAGTCTCGACTTAGATAGCCCTAGTATGTGAAATGGATTGCCTTTGTTAGTGATAAGCGTTGATATTTCTTCAATTTTATTTAATGCGTGTTTATATTTAGGTGGCAAATACGTAGGCCATCCTTCGAGGGCCACTTATTGTGATTGGAATGCATCTGTCTTATTTGGTTTTGTGAGGAAGGGATAGGTGTGAAGGAAAACAAACAAGAAAGGAACAACTGGCAGTAAGGAAAAGAGAAAATAGATTTGTAGTGGGAGGACTCAACACCTGAAAGGGGGAAATGACAGGGTGGTGGTGGAGGAGGAAAATAAGTAGAACAAAATAAAAAGAAACAAAATTGAGTGAGGTGAAAACAAAATAGCCACTCAAACTGACAATAAAATACTGATATATGAAATTTTCACTGTTACAGAATAACAACAGCAACAACCAAACTCGGGGTAACTTCTTAGTAACCCTACAAGTGTCAGCACAAGGGTGCCCTGCTTCAATTATAGCCTGGTCACAGTTAGTCCCTCTTAGTGAAGAGTTTCTAAGGCCACTTTGAAGATTTTGGCCACGCCAATCACAAGTGAAGCTCTTGTTGAAGTAACCTGATGAGCACTGAGGTGTGTCCGATGAGATGGTCACAGTTTACCTGTCACTGAAAAGGCCTCTCAGCAAATAGTAGGGGTGGGTGGTGGGGAATTCGTTAACACAGTTTATTTGTAACTGAAAAAAGGCCACTCACTAATTAGCTCAGGGATTTGCTACCAATTGATTCCGTCACTGAATAATGCCACTCAGCAGTCACTGAATAATGCTACTCACAGTCACTGAATAATGCACTCAGCAGTCACTGAATAATGCCACTCAGCAGTCACTGAATAATGCCACTCAGCACTCCACTGAATATGCACTCAGCAGTCACTGAATAAAGCCACTCAGCAGTCACTGAATAATGCCACTCAGCAAATAGTTCCGAATTCGCTACACAGTGTTGCACACTTCACTGTATGGGCATTCGTCATAATACAGATGAGATCTGTAGCACTGGTCAAAAACCTTTTAAAAACCCCAAAACAAAAACACACACAACAAAAAAGACACAATAAAACATGGGTAGTTTCTCTCTGCTGTACAGTCTCCAATGTTCATGAGGATGCACACTTTTCACAGTACCAGTTCAGTTAATCTTGAAATAAGTAAACAGTACCATAGAACGGGATAGCTCAGTGGTAGGAGCACTCGCTTTCCCCCAGCCAAGTTAAGCAGCCTCGAGCGGGGTTACCAGTTGGATGGTGACCGTTTGCGCGCCTTGGCTCAGTACAGTTTCCCCCAGTTCACCCAGCTGTAAATGGTACCTGCCCTCTTTAGGGCCAGGGAAGGTAAAGCAGCGAGGAAGAAGGAGATGGGCGCCGCCCTCAATATGCTGGCCCTAGAGAAGTGAGGTCTCTGACGCCTCGCTCCCCTATGCCCTTATAGGTTATGGGACTCCTTTACCTTTACCTTTTTACCATAGAACCAGAACAATATAAGGAGGAGGAAGAAAAACAAGGTTTCTCTTTTCCAAGGTGATCTGGTGACAATGCAGTACACAGAAACCAATGGCTAAGAGAATATAAAGAAACTAGCGAGTTAGAACAAGCAGAAGGAATACCAGGTTTGCCACACTTCCACAGCCGTTTGCAATTGGGGGTGGGGTAGGTTAAAAACAACAACAACAAAAAACCCCAAACAAACAAAAAAACAAAGAGAGAGAGAGAGAGAGAGGAGAGAGAGAGAGAGAGAGAGAGAGAGAAGAGAGAGAGAGAGAGAGAGAGAGAGAGAGAGAGAGAGGATCGTGAAGAAGGAATGAAGAAAAAGAAGAAGCAATGTTAAACACAACAAAAAACAACAGAGGGGGCGGAAGGAGGGGGTGGGGGTGGGGTTGGGGGAGGATGACGGCACACAACGAAATGAGGGAATGAAGATATATAGCAGAAAAGTAACAGATGAACACACACACACACACACACAACCACGCACGCACGCACGCACGCACCACACACACACACACACACTGTCATAATTATTGTTGTAGTGTGTGTATGTTGAATTAGCAATTATTAAAAAGCCTAACGAACGAAGCAATGTTCAGCGAAAGAGGAAGTCTCTTGTTCGTTCATTTCTCCGCGGACCGAGTTGAATGTGTATTGCCTTTAAGTGCTTACAGATAACTTTTTCATCAACAATGGCGTTACTCTCAAAAACTAGGGATTGCTTCGGGTCATTTATTTCATCTGAGAAATCATGCTCTCCAAAGCGAGTAAAAAATGCGTTTTAAATGATCTGGTAAGTTGTTATCACATACACCCCTGCAGATTCCACAGACAGAAGCAAACAGATGGACAAAAAAACAAAAGACAGACCGACAAACACACTTACAAACTGACAGTTGAACTGACAAACATCAACAGATAATGGAAAGTGGAAACATCCAAAATTAATAAAGTGAGAAAGATGGCGGGCGATAGAAAATGGCAGTGCGGCTGATGGATGAATGTGTTAAAGGTCATACCAGCCATTTTCTCCTCCATTATCTCTCCTGTTCTCCACATTGTCCAAAACTACCGTCCTCCAGTGTGTATGTGTCTGTGTGTGTGTGCCCGCGCGCTTGCGTGCGTGTGTGCGTGCGTGCGCGTGTGTGTATGTGTGAATCTTTATTCCCAAGGGCTAAGAGGGGTATTGATATACTTTTATCAGAGAGAGAGAGAGAGAGAGAGAGAGGAGAACAATGACAATGACAAATTCATTTATTTCGAAGATAACGAATAAGCACCCATGTGCTTTTTTACATCCAGTCCCCGCGCTTAAGGATATAATAAATAAAAATAAGAGAGAGAGAGAGAAGGAGAGAGAGAGAGAGAGAGAGAGAGAGAGAGAAGAAGAGAGAGAGAGAGAGAAGAGAGAATGAATGAATGATCTTGATTTTCCAAGGGTTATAGAATAAGCATTCACATACTTTTTCCATCACACAGAGAGAGAGAGAGAGAGAGAGAGAGAGAGAAGAGAGAGAGAAATGAAATGTTTATTCAAAAAGGCCATGGCCCCTTAGAAGGGGGAATACAAATAATACAAGCAAACAATATGATGTACGTGTGATGTTGTTATGTTGCATAGATACTTCTTCTTTTAAATGCTTTATACACATATACTGCCAGTTGTTTTACAATACATTCATTCGTCGAAGCTAATAACAAAACCAACCTGAATAAACATGGATCTCTACAGTACTTTTGTGGTATGAATTGCTCTCATATATCTCTTAATCCTGGACAGGAAAGCACAAAGTGGATTTCATCTTCTACTGAACATTTACAAATTGGGCATTGAAGAAGTTGTGGCAAGTGCATTTCTATAGCGATAATAATGTACATTGATATTCAGATACCAAATCTAAATTGTGTCATTATACGCTTCAAATGTCTATCAATATGCATGGACATATAAGTTGGTACACAATTTACTTGACTAAACATTCTATAGTGGTAACATCTATCACTATTCTGTACATGACTCTCACAATTTTGCCAGCAACAATCAATCAACCTTTCACGAAACTGTTGAATTAAACCAAGCACATCTCCAACTCCTTGGTTTAACCACCCGTACCCAAAACCCATTTCATATAATTTTATTCTTACATTTGAAGCCCAATTGATTTTGCCTCTACTATCTAAATCTAACAAGATTTCATATGCTTTAAAGGGCAATCTTTCTGCATTCATCTGAGTTACTTTTATCCAATATTGTATGCATCTAACAATAGAAAGCAGTGACATGGGGTACCTTGCTGTTTCCCTGTACACAAGATCATTCTTGAGTGACACACCCAGAAAATTTTTCAACGCAAATAAATGGGTTTTCTCACAGTGTATGGCAGCAGGATACAGACCCCAGATCTCAGCTCCATACTGCAATACAGGTTGAATTTGGGCATCAAATAATTTTAGAAACAGAGAAAAAGATTCGTTATTTAACAAAATTAACTTCTTCATTATACATAACAATGCACTTTTTGCTCTACTTGCGAGGTCTTTACACACACACGTAAAGCTTAAACGTGTAGAAATATATATACCTAAATATTTGTACACATTCACCACAGAAATCACAGTTCCACCATACGTCCATCTTTCTCTCATTGCAAGATGCCCATCCTTTCTAAATACAATAATGTTTCTCTTTGTTAGGTTTACTTTCAACTTCAATGAAGCAGCGGCCCTATGTAAACTATTCAACTGATTCTGAAGACCAACTACAGTTTCTGACATTAACATTATATCATCAGCTAACAACAATATGAAGATTTCAAGGACATCATTACTAAATGTTGCACCATGTTTTCCAGACTTTATGACTTCTTTTGTCAACTGGTTAATGAACAAAGAAAATGAAATAGCACTGCAAACATCACCTTGTTTCACCCCACACCTACAATTGATATAATTTGATAACGTACCACCTGAAGGCACTCTTGCTTTCATACAATCATACATACTCACAACACAACTGTATAGTTTTCCACGAATACCATTTCTGAACAAAACTGACCACAACAAACTTCTGTTGACAGGGTCGAAAGCCTTTTCAAAATCTATAAATGCAACGTATAATTTACGGTTTAGACTGAATTGTTTTTGAATGAATGCCATAAGTGTAAACATGTGATCTACTGTGGAATGATTTTGCTTGAAACCTGCTTGAAATTCTCCGGTTATATTATTTTCTGCAACCCATTCCTGTAGTCTTCTAATAATCACAGCACTGTAAAGCTTGCTACTTATATTACACAACGAAATTCCTCTATAATTATTGGGGTTGTTAGCATCACCTTTCTTATATAATGGAAGGACAATCAACTCTGACCAACTATCAGGATAAACACCTTTATCAAATAAATAGTTAAGAAATGTAACCAAAAAATTTAGAACAACATTCTCAGTGCAGGCATTTTTTATCAACTCTCCAATAATCCCATCGGGACCTGCAGCTTTTTTATTCTTTAATTTTCGCAAAGCCATCAAAATTTCTTCTTTTGAGACTGGGCGATTAAAGTATTCAGTATCATAACTATTCTTAACATCGTTTTTAGCATCTTCATGAGTTAAACCAGATCTTTGATCTTCATCTTTTTCAAGCAACCCCCTGAAATGGTCAACCACATCTCCACATTGATACTATTCTTAGGTTGTTTTCGTCTAGGAAGTGTTTTGTGTACATAACTCCAAAAATCTTTCTGATTGCCAATAGAATTGGACAATTCAGTTAAAAGTGCATGATTATAATCTTTTTGTTTTCTCTTTATCATATTTTTATGCTCCCTTCTCCCTTTGCAATATGATTCAGATCAGAAATAGATAAAGTATGGCGATACTTTTTCAGCAAATTACGCACTTTTCTTTTAGTGATACGACATTCTGTGTCATACCAATCGTTTTCTTTCATATTGTTTCCAATGCGAATTTGTTTTTTCATACAATCAGCAGCTTCTCTTAGACAACAATCAAAAACATTTAGTGACTCATTAAAATCTGTACCTATTAAGCTGAATAGCGTCCTCTAAACGAGTTTTCATTTCATCAGAAGCTAATGTATTTTTGAACGAAGCAGCACAGCCTTCATTCCAGACAAACTTTTCAATCATACCATAATAATTGCTTTCTTTCATACCAATGCGCTTGCAGTCAGACTTAACAAAAAATGGTTATAGGCAAATGGTCAGACTCAATTCTTTCTATCACACGCATTTCACAGCAGTCAGAGATACTTGCAAATAACTCACATGTCATCAAAAAGTAATCATTTATGCTACTTCCTGTATCAGATATGTATGTGTAGTGACCCTGTAGGTCACCCTGACACATTCCATTGAAAATGCATAAATCTAAAGCTGTACATACATTAAGCAACATTTTACCATAATTATTCAATGCAGTGTCCTGAGATCGTCTGTTTACATTTAAAGGACCACTTCGGTGCAGATTCTGGAAAGTATAGCATGTTACTCCTTCTAGACTACCAGAAATATTTGAGGTTCTACTATTAAGATCACCATTTCATCTCTGATCAAAAATAGACATTCACACAAAAATTCCCCCAAGGAAGCAATTCCGTTATCAATATCAAAATACGTATAGACAGGTGAACCCTCTGGTGGGACATATGCACACACATACAAAACATGCTTTACAGTTCCAAATATAGATTTATCAATAAGAAAAGCACAAAAATGATCAGAATCAACCTCAATCAATTTTACATATGAACACAGCTCATCGCTTATGAGACATACTATTCCACCAGAGTGTCTTCCACGTGCTGAAAGCTTTACAGCAGGTTTACAATGGACTTTGAATCCATTAAACACTAGTGACTGAAATTCTTTCACAAAAGTCTCAACTAAACATACAAAATCAAAATTACAGACAAATGAAATAAAATCTTTATTTGATAATTTAGGAAAGAGTCCATTAATGTTCCAATGAAGGAAAGAAACTGATTAAACATCATTACAAACATCATCATCAACTCTATCAGGACGACCATCTTCCACAGACAAGATAGAATCAAACAAGTTTTGACAAGAATGGATTCGCCATATCACTACTTTCACTTTCAACCATAACAGCTGAGTTGCCATGGCTATTCACGGACTCATTGCATGTTTGGTGTGCACGTGTTATGTCTGCCTCATTTTCGGTAATGCACCCGGCTAACTTTACCGGTGTAGGTTCAGGGTTTGTTCCCTCCCTATCTGTGGAAGAAAATCTGGTACACGGGGACCGGCCAAATTCCTATTTCATTTCCACTAGCCTTTCTTCACTGTCCACCGTGTACCGTTTCCCCTCAACAAGGAGATAATTAAAGACAAGGGCAGCACCCTTACCGTCACTCCTTGCTCTTTTCAAGTGAGGGGTTAGTCTCTTCCGCATGTCCCTTACCCTTGCAGAGAAATCCTCACCAATGAAGATGTCTGTTCCCTTCAGCTTTTTCTTGGCTTTCAGTATGTCCTGCTTCTGCTTGTAAAACACACATCTTGCAATCACTGGTGAGTCCGGCTTTGAATTCACACGATGAACTCTGTCGAATTCAATTGTCTGAGACAGTTCCAACGTATCGGTGATGAAGTCCTTCAACATAGCCTCACACTCTGCAGGTGTCTCCCTGTCTCTCCTCGTCAGTCCATAGAACAGCAGGTTGTTCCGCTTACTCCTCCCCTCCAGGTCGTCCGTCTTCATCTGCAGACTGTCCACCATCTCCGCCAGCTCCTCGTTCCTCTCCTGCAGGTCCTGGTTCTGCTGCCGAAGACCACGCATCTCCTCCCGCAGTCCTTTCAGCTCCTCTTTCATGGCGGCAGCCTCCTCCTGCATTTGATGCATTTCTTGCTTCACTTCGCCAAGCCTGGTGTTCATCATGGCCTTCACAGAGTTGAGCACCTCCATGAGGTCTGTATGAGAAGGTTCCGTCCCGGGCTGGTTACAAGCACCGCTGACAGGGGTGCCAGGCCTCTCCATGCTCTGTCTGGTACTTGCTGATCCAGTGCTGGCAAATCTGGTCTGCCTCATGTTGCTTTTGCCCTTGGGAGATCAGGTCCTGGGTTCGTTTCCCACGTCCCAACATTGCAATAACAAACTGCCCCAGAACAAATACGTGAGGGCCAAACCTACCACGACACCGTCTACTCTCCTCTTCAACGTATGCATGGCGATACGCATGATATTTTGTACTGGCACCTTTCAACAGAAAGCGATGAGGGACAGGTAGGGGATGCAGCCAAAGGCTGCCCTGAAGTCCACTTAAGAAGGCATAGTCCCCTTGTACTAGCACTGCACAAACACAAGCCAATTTCCCTTGGGTCAATATTTTGCAAAGCAATACAGAGACGTTATTGCACTTTTCGGTGCACCACACACAGCGGAGACTGACCCCCCCCCTTCCCCCCCCCCCCTAGCCTCCCCGAAAGAAGCGGGTGGTTGGGGATGTAGTATTAGGATACATTAAAGTGGATTTTGGTCTAGAACTCGCGCCTGCCTAGAAAACGAAAAGTTCGGGGTCGAAAGTGGTGCATGATTTAACCCGTTTGGGCTCAAAATTCCCCTAACATTAGAGAATGAGTGGTTGGCTGGGTGCTAGTCTTTCGGATGAGACGATAAACAGAGGTTCCGTGTGTTACACATAATTATTTAACACACGTAAAAGAACCAAGAGAGCTGTCCCTGGCAAAAGCCTGTAGAAAAAATCCCACTCTAATAGGGAAACAAATGCAGTTGTAGACAACAAAATAAAATAAATAATGAATGGCGCTGCTCTTGTGGCGACGCGCTCTCCCCGAGGAGAGCAGCCTGAATTTCACGCAGAGAAATCTGCCGAGATTTAAAGCGGTATATATATATATATATATATATTAAAAATAAAAAAAAGTAAAATCCGGAATTATGTGTGTGGGATAATTTTCTCTGAAATCCCTGCAAATAAGATAACGAGTACAGTGTTGAATAATGCAATACAACACAACACAATACAAAGCAACACAACGCAACATACAACACAATACCACGCAGCACAACGCAACATACAACACAACACAACGCAACACAACGCAACTTACAACACAATACCACGCAACACAACGCAACACAACGCAACGTACAACACAATACCACGCAACACAACGCAACACAACGCAACATACAACACAATACAACGCAGCACAACGCAACACAACGCAACATACAGCACAATACAACGCAGCACAAAGCAACACAACGCAACATACAGCACAATACCACGCAGCACAACGCAACATACAACACAATACCACGCAACACAACGCAACATACAACACAATACCACGCAACACAACGCAACACAACGCAACATACAACACAATACCACGCAACACAACGCAACATACAACACAATACCACGCAACACAACGCAACACAACAGACACACAACACAATACCACGCAACACAACGCAACACAACAGACATACAGCACAATACCGCGCAACACAACAGACATACAGCACAATACCGCGAACAAACACAACGCAACATACAACACAATACCACGCAACACAACGCAACATACAACGCAACATACAACACAATACCACGCAACACAACGCAACATACAACACAATACCACGCAACACAACGCAACACAACGCAACATACAACACAACATACAACACAATACCACGCAACACAACGCAACATGCAAAACACCACAACACATCACAACACATCACATCATCACAAACTGTTTGGTTCTAGGTAGAGGAACTACTGGTGTGGAAGACTAGTGTGTGGGTCACGCAGCTCTGAGTATTGTGACGTATTTTATAGCTGATGAATGGACATTGTGACGATTTTCATAGCTGGTGGATGCACATTGTGACGTATTTTATAGCTGATGAATGGACATTGTGACGTATTTTATAGCTGATGAATGGACATTGTGACGTATTGCATAGCTGGAGGATGCACATTGTGACGTATTTCATAGCTGATGGATGGACATTGTGACGTATTTTATAGCTGATGAATGGACATTGTGACGTATTGCATAGCTGGAGGATGCACATTGTGACGTATTTCATAGCTGATGGATGGACATTGTGACGTATTTTATAGCTGATGAATGGACATTGTGACGCATTGCATAGCTGGAGGATGCACATTGTGACGTATTTCATAGCTGATAGATGGACATTGTGACGTATTTTATAGCTGATGAATGGACATTGTGACGTATTTCATAGCTGATGGATGGACAATGTGACGTATTTTATAGCTGATGAATGGACATTGTGACGTATTGCATAGCTGGAGGATGCACATTGTGACGTATTTTATAGCTGATGAATGGACATTGTGACGTATTTCATAGCTGGAGGATGCACATTGTGACGTATTTCATAGCTTATGGATGGACATTGTGACGTATTTCATAGCTGGAGGATGCACATTGTGACGTATTTCATAGCTGGTTGATGGACATTGTGACGTATTTGATAGCTGATGGATGGACATTGTGACGTATTTCATAGCTGATGAATGGACATTGTGACGTATTTCATAGCTGATGAATGTACATTATGATGTATTTCGTAGTTGATGAATGGACATTGTGACGTACTTCACTGCTGATGGACGGACATTGTGACGTATTTCATAGCTGATGGATGGACATTGTGACGTATTCGATAGCTGATGAATGGACATTGTGACGTATTTTATAGCTGATGAATGGACATTGTGACGTATTGCATAGCTGGTGGATGGACATTGTGACGTATTTGCTAGCTGATGAATGGACATTGTGACGTATTTCATAGCTGGAGGATGCACATTGTGACGTATTTCATAGCTGATGGATGGACATTGTGACGTATTTTATAGCTGATGAATGGACATTGTGACGTATTTCATAGCTGGAGGATGCACATTGGGACGTATTTCATAGCTGGTGGATGGACATTGTGACGTATTTGATAGCTGATGGATGGACATTGTGACGTATTTCATAGCTGATGAATGGACATTGTGACGTATTTCATAGCTGATGAATGTACATTATGATGTATTTCGTAGTTGATGAATGGACATTGTGACGTACTTCACTGCTGATGGACGGACATTGTGACGTATTTCATAGCTGATGGATGGACATTGTGACGTATTCGATAGCTGATGAATGGACATTGTGACGTATTTTATAGCTGATGAATGGACACTGAGACGTATTTCATACCTGATGGATGGACATTCTGACGTATTTCATAGCTGATGGATGGACATTGTGACGCATTTCATAGCTGATGTATGGACGTTGTGACGTATTTGATAGCTGATGAATGGACATTGTGGCGTATTTGATAGCTGATGAATGGACATTGTGACATATTTCATAGCTTATGGATGGACATTGTGGCGTATTTTATCGCTGATGACTGGACATTGTGACGTATTTCATTGCTGATGGACGGAAATTGTGACGTATTTCATAGCTTATGGATGGACATTGTGACGTATTTGCTAGCTGATGAATGGACATTGTGACGTATTTCATGGCTGGTGGATGGACATTATGACGTATTTGATAGCTGATGGATGGACATTGTGACGTATTTGATAGCTGATGGATGGACATTGTGACGTATTTCATAGCTGATGAATGGACATTGTGACGTTTTCATAGCTGATGAATGGACATTGTGACGTATTTCATAGCTGGAGGATGCACATTGTGACGTATTTTATAGCTGATGAATGGACATTGTGACGTAATTCATAGCTACTGGATGGACATTGTGACGTATTTGATAGCTGATGGATGGACATTGTGACGTATTTGATAGCTGATGGATGGACATTGTGACGTATTTGATATCTGATGGATGCACATTGTGACGTATTTCATGGCTGATGGATGGAAATTGTGACTTATTTGATAGCTGATGAATGGACATTGTGACATATTTAATAGCTTATGGATTGACATTGTGGCGCATTTGATAGCTGATGACTGGACATTGTTACGTATTTCATTGCTGATGGACGAAATTGTGACGTATTTCATAGCTTATGGATGGACATTGTGACGTATTTCATGGCTGATGGATGGACATTGTGACGTATTTCAAGCTGATGGATGGACATTGTGACGTATTTCATAGCTGATGGATGGACATTGTGACGTATTTCATAACTGATGCATGGACATTGTGACGTATTTCATAGCTGGTGAATGCACATTGTGACGTATATCTTAGTTTATGAATGATAACTGATGGATGGACATTGTGACGTATTTGATAGCTGATGGATGGATATTGTGACGTATTTCATAGCTGGTGAATGCACATTGTGACGTATATCATAGGTGATGGATGGACATTGGGACGTATTTGATAGCTGATGGATGGACATTGTGACGTATTTGATAGCTGATGGATGGACATTGTGGCGTATTTCATAGCTGGTGAATGCACATTGTGACGTATATCATAGCTAATGGATGGACATTGTGACGTATTTGATAGCTGGTGGATGGACATTGTGACGTATTTGATAGCTGATGGATGGACATTGTGACGTATTTCATAGCTGATGTATGGACATTGTGACGTATTTCATAGGTGATGGATGGACATTAATAATAATAATAATAATAATAATAATAATAATAAATGGAATTGATATACCGCTGTATCTTGCACAGACAAATCAAAGCGCTTGCACTCAACTCATTCTTACACACCAATAACAAGTAATAGTTCTAACAAGTCCAAATGCCCCCACACCCCCCCCCCCCCCCCCCCCCCCCCCCACACACACACACACACACACACACTCACACACAAATACACACACACACACACACACACACACACACACACACACACCACACACACACACACACACACACACACACACTTTGACACACACACGTTATACACTTTAGCAGGGTGATGGAATTTTTGGCTGTTGAAAAGCAGGGATAGCTATGAAATGAAACAGGAGAGGAAATTCTTAGGTTTGAAAGAAATATGTCTTAAGGCCAGATTTAAATGAGTCACAAGAAGGCCTTTGGCGAAGAGAGATAGGGAGGCCATTCCAAATCGATGGACCAGAAACAGAGAAAGAGCGACGGCCAACAGTGGACTGGTTGAATCTAGGTGTTTGTAAGCACAAGGAATCTGCAGCAGAGCGAAGGGAACGAGAAAGGGTGTACAGGTGGAGACATTCACATAGGTAGGAGGGTGCTGTTTTGTGGAGACATTTGTAACAGAGAGTACTGATCTTATAGTTTATTCTTTGTGGCACATGCAGCCAGTGGAGAGATCGCAAGAGAGGGGTAATGTGCTCAGATTTGTTCTTTCTGAGGACTAGTCGAGCTGCAGAGTTTTGAATACGTTGAAGGGCGTGGATAGATGATGCTGGCAGACCAGCCAAAAGAGAATTGCAATAGTCCAGACGTGAAAGAATGAGAGATTCCACGAGTTTTGATGTTGCGTCTGTGGACAGATACTTTCGAATTGCACTAATACGCTGTAATTGATAGAAGCAGGACTGGCAGGTCTGGGTGATGAATTTTTGCATAGAGAGTGTGTTGTCAATAATGACCCCTAGATACTTTACAGCAGTGGATAGAGGGACTGATGCATTGCCGAATGCTATTGAAGCTGTTGTAATGGAAGAGAGTTTGTTTTTGGTCCCTACAAGCATGGCTTCAGTTTTATCAGCGTTTAGTTGTAACTTGTTCTCTATCATCCAGTTTTGGATATCTTGAAAGCAGTAGGCCATATTCATCAAGAGAGAAGGCAGATTTTCAGGAGTGTCACTGCTTAGAATCTGAGAGTCATCTGCATAAAAGTGATGGTTGATCTGATGACGGTTAATTATATGTGACAGTGGAGCGGTGTAGAGAGTGAAAAGAACAGGGCCCAGAACTGATCCCTGCGGGACTCCACATTCCAGTCTGGCAGGCACTGGCTGAATCTTGTTTACTGTGACTGTCTGGAATCGGTCAGTCAGGTATGAGCTAAACCAGGTGAGGGCTGTACCAGTAACACCAAACGTTCCTTGAAGACGGAAGAGAAGGATAGAGTGGTCAATAGTGTCGAAGGCTGCAGATAAGTCGAGTAGACTGAGGAGGGAGATCTTCCCTGAGTCAGAAGCAAGTAGAAGCATGTTTAAGGTGTGAACTAGGGTGATTTCAGTGCTGTGGTTGTGACGTATTTCATAGCTGATGAATGGACATTGTGACGTATTTCATAGCTGATGGATGGATATTGTGACGTATTTCATAGCTGATGGATGGATATTGTGACGTATTTCATAGCTGGTGGATGGACATTGTGACGTATATCATAGCTGATGGATGGACATTGTGACGTATTTCATAGCTGATGGATGGACATTGTGACGTATTTCATAGCTGGTGGATGGACATTGTGACGTATTTGATAGCTGATGAATGGACATTGTGACATATTTGATAGTTGATGGGTGGACATTGTAACGTATTTGATAGCTGATCGATGGACATTGTGACGTATTTGATAGCTGATGGATGGACATTGTGACATATTTGATAGCTGATGAATGGACATTGTGACGTATTTGATAGCTGATGGATGGACATTGTGACGTATTTCATTGCTGATGGATGGATATTGGGACGTATTTGATAGCTGATGGATGGACATTGTGACGTATTTCATGGCTGATGGATGGACATTGTGACGTATTTCAGACCTGATGAATAGACATTGTGACGTTTTTCATGGCTGGTGGACATTGTGACGTATTTCATGGCTGATGGACATTGTGACGTATTTCATAGCTGACGGACATTGTGACTTATTTCATTGCTGATAGACATGGTGACGTATTTCATAGCTGAGGGAAATTGTGACGTATTTCATAGCTGATGGACATTGTGACTTATTTCATTGCTGATAGATATTGTGACGTATTTCATAGCTGAGGGACATTGTGAGCTATTTCACAGCTGATGAATATTGAGATGTTTGACATGGCTGATGAACATTGTGACGTATGCCATGGCTGATGAGCATTGTGACGTATTTCATGGCTAATGGACATTGACATATTTCATGGCTGATGGCCACTGTGTGAGGAAAGAAGTGGGTGTTTCAGGTCGTGGTCTTCTGCTGATGAAGTGAAGTGTCATGGCTGCCAGCAAAACGCTGTGACTTCCTGATCTGTGTGAGGAAGGCAGGAAGCTATGCGATGTGATGTGGTGTGATGTGATGTGATGTGGTGTGATGTGGTGTGATGTGATGTGGTGTGATGTGATGTGATGTGATGTGATGTGATGGGATGCGATGTGATGTGATGGGATGTGATGTGATGTGATGTGATGTGATGTGATGTGATGTGATGGGATGTGATGTGATGTGATGGGATGTGATGTGATGTGATGTGATGTGATGGGATGTGTGGGATGTGATGTGATGTGATGTGATGGGATGTGATGTGATGTGATGTGGCGCAGTGTGACCATCACTGCCAAGACGTGTCAAGAGTGCCTGTCGCCATCCTGCCGGATGTGAAGAGATCTCCTGAAGCACGTGCTCAAAATGAAGTCAATGGAGCTCACTCTGCCTGCCGCATTCGTCTTCAGCTACTTGACCCCGGATACCACTGACAACATCGCCCACTGTACTGACCGTATTGCAATCTCTCTCTCTCTCTCTCTCTCTCTCTCTCTCTCTCTCTCTCTCTCTCTCTCTCTGTGTCTCTCTCTCACTCTCTCTGTGTGTCTCTCTCTCACTCTCTCTGTCTCTGTCTCTGTCTCTCTCTCTCTCTCAGACCTATGCCCCAGCCTGATCTACAAGCTCCTTGTTTTTATTCCTGTGAGTGAGTGTGTGAGTGAGTGTGTGTGTGTGTGTGTGTGTGTGTGTGTGTGTGTGTGTGTGTGTGTGTGTGTGTGTGTGTGTGTGCTTTTGAAAAACATTTGACTATTGCATTTTTATTTCATAGATTTGGTCTGCAGGGTACCGTGTTTGTAATATCTTTTTGAACTATTGATTATTTGTCATTGGTTGTATGACTGTGTAAGATTAGGTTGAATGCATGCGCTTTGATTTGTCTTTGCAAGATATAGCGCTATATAAGATCCATTTATTATCATTATTATTATTATTATTATTACTATTATTATTCGTGACTGCTTGACCTAAATGATGTGTGGCTTTGCCTTATGCATAGACTTTACTCATCGCTCTTTGCTCATTGTTCCCCCCCCCCCCCTCTCTCTCTCTCTCTCTCTCTCTCTCTCTCTCTCTCTCTCTCTCTCTCTCTCTTTCTCTCTTTGGGTAAGTTTAGATTTATTGTCATGCACTTATTTAACAGTAGAGCTGAGGTGGGAACACTACTGTTTTTATATCGCACAGTTTTAGACAAAGGTACTCTGTAGCGTTTTTGAGAAGGCAGGAGTTCGAAATATTTTGCTAGCACATGAGTACATTCACTTACAATCTGTCTTGCTCTGCCTCTCACAAGGCATTCATACAAGTCATTCAGTTTCATTTGCTCACAGCCCACAATTTTGCCACATCTGGTTACAGTTTTGTTTACTACGTTTTTGTTTTTGACAGTCAGGCCCCTGTACCAACAAATTAAGGAGAAGGAAAGGACAGACCCGATAAAGCATCAATACAAATTCTGTAAAACTTTAACCTTTACTTGAAGACTCATGAGTTTTGGCAGGAAAAAGACATGAGAATGGCATTGCCTATTTACAAGGTCCGTATTAGCATCAAAGTTAAGATTGTCGTCAATGACAAGACCTAGGTGTTTATATTCATGCACACACTCTACCATACCGCCTTCAGTGTAAAGATGTGGTATGGGCTCAGGCTTTTTGCAAAAAATTAATTAACATCTCTTTAGTCTTTTCAACGGTTAAGTCAAGAAAGTTATGTTCGCACCAGGAGGAACTTTATCAACTTGTTTAGAATATATGGCATGGGAGTTAGATCTTCCAGATCAGAGTCATCAGAATATTTGAGTAACAGTATAAAATCAGAGCCAATGCAGTCATTACTGTAAAGGGAGAAAAGAAATGGGGACAGAACAATGCCTTGGGGAGAACCAGTGGAAGTTGATCTTTCAGTAGATATTGCTTTCTGAAACAGACAAACTGTGTTCGATCTGCCAAAAATCTCATTATCCAGAGAATAAGCCGAGGACAGACATTGCTTGAGAGTAGTTTGAATGCTGAGAGATGGGCTGAATGGTATTAAAGGCAGAGGAAAAGTTGGCAAAAAGTATTCGAACAAAAGAGTCTTTTTTTTCTAGGTGGGAATAGGCATTATGCAGCAAGGTAACTGTAGCATCATTTGTGCTTCTGTTGGCTTTGTATGCAAACTGAAGAGGATCCAGTTATGAGCAAGTATTATTTATTATTTTATTTATTTATTTATTTATTCTTTATGTCGAGGATAATGGAATAATCACTCGTGTGTGAAGTAGAGTAAAGAAGCCGTTTCAGAATGATTCTTTCAAAACATTTCATTACTAATGGGGTAAGAACTACTGGTCTGTAATCATTTAAAGATTTGGGGTGGTTATTTTTTGGAACAGGACAAATTGTGATTTTTTCAATAGACTAGGAATATGGCATGCTTTTAAAACAGAGAAAACAAATCACCAAAACATGACAGATGTTCCGCACAAGATTTTAAAAGCCGCCCACAAATACCATCCACACCCACAGCCTTCCTCACATGCAATGTTTTAAATAATGATGTCACATCAGTACAATCAATAAAATTTTCATCATCTGGATTATAACCACAGACAATTTTTGCAACTTGAAAAGAACAGATTCAAGCTCATGTTTATGATTTTCACACACCAAGATGCAATAGAAATCATTCAGTTCATCAGAAAAAGCCTTTTGTTCCTCTAGTGAGTAACTGTGTTGGCATTTTTTAGTTCGCTTGTCCTGGAAGTATCTTTCAACCCCTCCATGCATTTGCCAGATGATCCTTCTGAAACTGGTCTTCGACTTTCTCTTTATAAGATCTTTTACACTCTCGAATTTCTTTTTGGAGTTTCTTATGAATTGTTCTGCAGGCCATTCTGTTGCCGCTCTGAAACGCTTCTTTCTTTTTGTTAAGAGAGGATTTTAGTGTTTTTGTCACCCAAGGCTTATTGGTGGAGGATATCTTTACTTTTTTAAAATTATGAGGTTTTCAGAGAAAGAAATATTTATAAGCATGCACAACATCAGTTGCTTCGTCAACACTCTCACTCTAGTCAAGAAACACACTCCAGTCAGTACACTCAAAACAACCTTTCACCTCTTCCACACGTCCACCTGTATGATACACCAGTGAGATATACCTGTATGATACACCAGTGAGATATAGCTGTATGATACACCAGTGAGATATCCCTGTATGATACACCAGTGAGATATACCTGTATGACACACCAGTGAGATATACCTGTATGATACACCAGTCAGACATACCTGTATGATACACCAGTGAGATATAACTGTATGATACACCAGTGAGATATACCTGTTTGATACACCAGTGAGATATACCTGTATGATACACCAGTGAGATATACCTGTTTGATACACCAGTGAGATATACCTGTATGATACACCAGTGAGATATACCTGTATGATACACCAGTGAGATATACCTGTATGATACACCAGTGAGATATACCTGTATGATACACCAGTGAGATATACCTGTATGATACACCAGTGAGATATAACTGTATGATACACCAGTCATAAATACCTGTATGATACACCAGTCATAAATACCTGTATGATACACCAGTGAGATATAACTGTATGATACACCAGTCATAAATACCTGTATGATACACCAGTCAGATATACCTGTATGGTACACCAGTCAGGAATACCTGTATGATACAACAGTTAGATATACCTGTATGGTACACCAGTCAGGAATACCTGTATGATACAACAGTTAGATATACCTGTATGGTATTTCGTCAGCAGTTAAGATTCCGTGGCAACCGAGTGCTAGTGCAGTACAAGCATACTATCGTAAACCATTCAAACTGTTTCAGAGAAGGAAGACAACACTTCTTCACTAGGAGGCAGGAGTAGTTTTGTTGTCCAAGTGTCGGTGATTGCATGACGTACACAGCTACTTTGACAACTGTTTTCTTTGTCATGCTACTGCATAGTAGTAGCAGTAACTGAAATTATGACGGGAAGGGGTAGTAATATAGCGGAAAAGCTTTTTTTTACAAAGAGTGACCTATTTGGGACAAACCAACGTGCAATGACCCAGATCTTCAGTACATTGTTGGTGACAACCTTGTTCACAGAGAGGGTGTTGGCTTGGGGATCTGCTATGCAGAGGGAACTGAACTTATTGCACCTCAGTAGACACAACATGACAGTGATCACATCAACATGAATGAGTTACATAATTAGCTGTGACTAATGAGTTACATAATTAGCTGTGACTATCTGTGGGTGGACTGTGCAGTCTATATAGTTAGCTGTGACTATCTGCGGTTACAGTCTATATAGTTAGCTGTGACTATCTGTGGGTGCAGTCTGTATAGTTAGCTGTGACTATCTATGGGTGGACTGTGCAGTCTATATAGATAGCTGTGACTATCTGTGGGTGGACTGTGCAGTCTATATAGTTAGCTGTGACTATCTGTGGGTGGACTGTGCAGTCTATATAGTTAGCTGTGACTATCTGTGGGTGGACTGTGCAGTCTATATAGTTAGCTGTGACTATCTGTGGGTGGTCTGTGCAGTCTATATAGTTAGCTGTGACTATCTGTGGGTGGACTGTGCAGTCTATATAGTTAGCTGTGACTATCTGTGGGTGGTCTGTGCAGTCTATATAGTTAGCTGTGACTATCTGTGGGTGGACTGTGCAGTCTATATAGTTAGCTGTGACCATCTGTGGGTGGACTGTGCAGTCTATATAGTTAGCTGTGACTATCTGTGGGTGGACTGTGCAGTCTATATAGTTAGCTGTGACTATCTGTGGGTGGTCTGTGCAGTCTATATAGTTAGCTGTGACTATCTGTGGGTGGACTGTGCAGTCTATATAGTTAGCTGTGACTATCTGTGGGTGGTCTGTGCAGTCTATATAGTTAGCTGTGACTATCTGTGGGTGGACTGTGCAGTCTATATAGTTAGCTGTGACCATCTGTGGGTGGACTGTGCAGTCTATATAGTTAGCTGTGACTATCTGTGGGTGCAGTTTATAATAGTTAGCTGTGACTATCTGTGGATGTTCTGTGCAGTCTATATAGTTAGCTGTGACCATCTGTGGGTGCAGTCTGTAAAGTTAGCTGTGACTATCTGTGGGTGCAGTCTGTATAGTTAGCTGTGACTATCTGTGGGTGCAGTTTATAATAGTTAGCTGTGACTATCTGTGGATGTTCTGTGCAGTCTATAGAGTTAGCTGTGACCATCTGTGGGTGCAGTCTGTAAAGTTAGCTGTGACTATCTGTGGGTGGTTTGTGCTGTCTATACAGTTAGCTGTGACTATCTGTGGGTCGTCTGTGCATATTATAGTTTTATGTGAGTCGAGTCAATATAGTTAGCTGTGACTATCTGTGGATGCTGTCTATATAGTCAGCTGTGACTATCTGTGGGTGAAGTCTATATAGTTAGCTGTGACTATCTGTGGGTGCAGTCTATATAGTTAGCTGTGACTATCTGTGGGTGCAGTCTATATAGTTAGCTGACTATCTGTGGGTGGTCTGTGCTGTCTATATAGTTAGCTGTGACTATCTGTGGGTGGTCTGTGCAGTCTATATAGTTAGCTGTGTCTATTTGTGGGTGGTCTGTGCTGTCTATATAGTTAGCTGTGACTATCTGTTGTTGGTCTGTGCAGTCTATATAGTTAGCTGTGACAATCTGTGGGTGCAATCTATGTTGTTAGCTGTGACTATTTGTGGGCGGTCTGTGCTGTCGATATAGTTAGCTGTGACTATTTGTGGGTGTCAGTCATATTTGTTGTGTCTATTGCTCTATTCCAGTACAGTGTCAGTCAGTCATGTTTGTTGTGTCTTCTTTACTGTCCCAGTACAGTGTCAGTCAGTCATGTTTGTTGTGTCTGCTGTACTGTCCCAGTACAGTGTCAGTCATGTTTGTTGTGTCTGCAGTACTGTCCCAGTACAGTGTCAGTCATGTTTGTTGTGTCTGCTGTGTTGTCCCAGTACAGTGTCAGTCATGTTTGTTGTGTCTGCAGTACTGTCCCAGTACAGTGTCAGTCATGTTTGTTGTGTCTGCTGTGTTGTCCCAGTACAGTGTCAGTCAGTCATGTGTGTTGTGTTTGATGCTCTGTCCCATTAGGCGGTGTTAGTGTGGATGGTACAGGATTAGCTTTCGCTCAAAGTGCCCCCGTCAGCATGCATATAATTATGAAAAGGGGAGAGAGTGGAAAGGGCGTGGGGTGACAGCCATGGTCATTGCCCTCTGACTGGCATTGCTCAACAGCGGAAATGTCACAAGTCATCACCACCAGCCCTCCCTGGCCCTGCCCTCGCTCACTGCCTTGAACTGGGTGAGGGCAGGCAGTGTGTGGCTGAAGTTGGTTACCTAACAATTATAGCTAATAATAACAATAACAATAACAATAATAATAATAATAATAATAATAATAATAAATGGAATTTATATAGCGCTATATCTTGCAGAGACAACTCAAATCGCTTGCACTCAGCTCATTCTTACACAGTCATACAACCAGTAACAATTAATAGTTCCATCAAGTCCAAATGTGCGCGCACGCACGCACGCATGCACGCACGCACGCACGCACACACGCACACACACACACACACACACACACACACACACTCACAGGTCACACACCCTGGCAGGGTGATAGAATCTTGGCTGTTGAAGGCAGGGAAAAGCTATGAGATGAAGCAGGAGAGGAAAATCTTAGGTTTGAAATAAATGTCTTGAGGCCGGATTTAAAAGTGTCATAAGAGTGCTTTTGGTGGAGAGAGAGGGGGAGGTCATTCCAGATCGATGGACCAGAAATAGAGAAAGAGCAACGGCCAGTGGTGGTTTGGTTGGATCTAGGTATTCGTATGGACAAGGTATCTGCAGCAGAGCGGAGGGAACGTGAAGGAGTGTACAAGTGAAAACATTCACAGAGGTAGGCGGGTGCTGTTTTGTGGAGACATTTGTAACAGAGGGTACTGATCTTATAGTTTATTCTCTGTGGCACAGGCAACCAGTGGAGAGATCGCAAGAGAGGAGTAACGTGCCCAGATTTTTTCTTTCGGAGGACTAGTCGAGCTGCAGAGTTTTGTATACGTTGAAGGGAGTGGATTGGTGATGCTGGCAGACCAGCCAAAAGAGAATTGCAATAGTCCAGAAGTGAAAGAATGAGAGACACCACGAGTTTGGCTGTTGCATCTGTGGACAGGTACTTTCGAATTGCACTAATACGCCGTAATTAATACTAGCACGACTGGGTAATGAATTTTTGCGTAGAGAGTGTGTTGTCAATAATGACCCCTAGATACTTCACAACAGTGGATAGAGGGACTGATGCATTGCCAGGTTGTATTGAAGCTGTTGTAATGGAAGAGAGTTTGTGTTTGGTCCCTACAAGCATGGTTTTCGTTTTATCAGCATTTAACTGTAACCTTTTCTGTATAACTCAATTTTGGTTAGCTTGAAAGCAGTGGGCCATGTTTGTAAAGAGAGAAGGCAGATTTTCAGGAGTGTCACTGCTATGAATATGAGTCATCTGCATAAAAATGATGGTTGATCTGATGACGGTTAATTAAATGTGACAGTGGAGCAGTGTAGAGGGTGAAAAGAACAGGGCCTAGAATAGATCTCTGCGGAACTCCACATTCCAGTCTGGCAGGTACTGACTGAATCTTGTTTACTGAGACTGTCTGGAATCGGTCGGTAAGGTATGAACTAAACCAGGTAAGGGGTGTACCAGTAACACCAAACGTTTTTTGAAGACGGGATAGAAGAATAGAATGGTCAATAGTGTCGAAGGCTGCAGATGAGTCAAGTAGAGTAACAAGGGAGATTGTCCCCAGGTCAGAAGCAAGTAGAAGTGTGTTTAAGGTGTGGACAAGGGTAGTTTCAGTGCTGAGGTTGACATGATAGGCATACTGAAATGCAGGAAGAAGACTGTTGGAGAGAATGTAGTTGTTGAGCTGTTTTAGAACTACGTTTTCAAGGACTTTAGATATAAAAGGTAGGTTGGAAACAGGTCTGTAATTCTTCAGAATGTTGGGTCATGCTTTTTGAGTAGTGTTGTGACTATAGCAGTTTTTAGAGCTGAAGGACCATTCCCAGAAACAAGAGATAAGTTTACTATTTTCGTGATAGTGGGTATAAGTTGTGGCAGGCACTGTGCGAAAAGAGAAGCAGGTATGTGGTCAAGATCACATGATCTGTGTGTGCACAGCCTGCGATTTTTTTGCCAGTTCTGAGTCAACAAAAGCTTGAACGTTTTCGAAATCACTGTCATGGTTTGAAATCCTGGAGTTGGAAGTTGCTGTGCATGCATCGAAGTCTCCCATTGATAGCAGATAGAAATCACCTGAATCATTCTGGAGGTCCAGTACTGATGCCTTCTTTCAGAACTTCTATGCCAAAAATACCATGCTCTGTTTTCCCCCAAAAGTGAAAATGTGAAGGAACATAATCATGAGCTCACTACAAAAATATCATTGTCTGCACCTAACAAATGATTGTACTTCTTTGTAACGATAGTATTTTTCATGTTTGTAATTATATATCAGGGGACGGGATAGCTCAGTGGTCGGAGTACTCGCTTTCCCCCAGCCAAGTTAAGCAGCCTTCGAGCGGGGTTACCAGTTGGATGGGTGACCGTTTGCGCGCCTTGGCTTCAGTACAGTTCCCCCAGTTCACCCAGCTGTAAATGGGTACCTGCCCTCTTTAGGGTCAGGGAAGGTAAAGCAGCGAGGGAGAGGAGATGGGCGCCGCCCTCAATATGCTGGCCCTAGAGAAGTGAGGTCTCTGACGCCTCGCTCCCCTACGACCTTATAGGTTATGGGACTCCTTTACCTTTACCTTAATTATATATCAGCTTCCTCACTGACTTGATTTTGTTGATGCCAGATTTAGATTGACAATATAATTCTCTCTCTCTCTCTCTCTCTCTCTCTCTCTCTCCTCTCTCTCTCTCTCTCTCTCTCTCTTCTCTCTCTCTCTCTCTCTCCATTGTCTAAACCTTTAGAAAAACATCTAAAATAACATTTTTTGTCACACTTTACAAAATATTAATTGTTTCATCCTAACCAAAGTGGATTTTGAGAGAATTATTCATATCATACAGCACTTACTAATCTGATAGAACAGTGGCATCATAATATTAACAATGATTTATTAACAGGAGCAGTTTTTGTTGACTTTGCTAAGGCCTTTGACACTATCGATTCAAACCTACTCATAAGGAAACAAGCAATATATGGTATATGTTCAGATGCACTAAAACTGATTAACTCATTTCTTAATGACAAGAGACACGTTGTTTATCAAGACTCGATAACGTCGTTTTTCTTGCCCATAAAATATGGTGTTCCTCAAGGGTCCGTGTTGGGTCCAGTCCTCTTTTCAATATACATCAACGATCTTCCCCTCCATGTATCTTCCACATGTGAACTCTTTGCAGATGACACTACCATACATACTGTAGGTAAGGACGTAATGTCAATGAGCACAGAATTACAAAATGACTTAGACAATCTGACCACATGGTCAGAACATAATCACATGGCCATCAATCCTCAGAAATCTAAACTCATGGTTGTTACAACGAGACAAAAGCGCCAAAACTTCGAAACCAAACTAAATGGAATAAAAAATTAATGATAACATGTTGGAAGAAGTAAATTCATTTAAATTACTTGGTCGACATATTGATAATAACTTGTTCTGGTCAAACCACATCTTTAATGTTTCCAAGAAATTATCTAAAAAGTTATTTCAACTTACCAGAATAAAAAATTTTCTTGATCAACACACTCGCAAACTATTCTTCTCTGCTGATATAAAACCACACATTGATTACACCTCTACGTGCTGGGATTCAGCGAGTAAAAACTGTATAAAGCAAATTGAAAGAGTGTACAAACGTTATGTAAAGTTAATTCTTCTAAGAACTAGTTCCCTGGACATTTGTGACTATAAAGTACACATTTTTCGAGAGAGTGGGCCGTTGTGTGCCGGTGGGGGCGGATGACAAAATTTGCAGGGCCGCATGCACGCGGGGACTGGATGTGAAAAAAAGCACCTGAGTAAAAAAAAAATCTTATCATCTGAGCGCTTTGATTTGTTGCTTTACAAGATTCAGCGCTATATAAATTCCATACATTATTATTATTATTAAAGAGTTAAAATTCTTCCATTTAGTTTGAAATGTCACTTCAATAAAGGCTTATTTATGTATAAAATTATGAATTATCTTGCTCTACTTTATCTTTGTCAGAGATGTCCAGTGAAAACAGTTCGAAATAAAAGTATAGTTGTTACACCTCGACCAACAACTTATCTTTTCATGTCTTCAATGGTGTATTCTGGTACCAAACTATGGAATGAGACCCCTGTTTCAATAAAAAAGGTAATGATAATAATAATAATAATAAAAAATGGAATTTATATGGCACTGTATCTTGCACAGACAAATCAAAGCGCTTGCACTCGACTCATTCTTACAGTCATGAAACCAATAGCAAGTAATAGTTCTAACAAGTCCAAATGTACACACACACACACACACACACACACACACACACACACACACACACACACACACACACACACACACACACACACACACACACGTTATACACTTTGGCAGGGTGATGGGATTTTGGCTGTTAAAAAGCAGGGACAGCTATGAAATGAAACAGGAGAGGAAAATTTTAGGTTTGAAAGAAATATGTCTTGAGGCCGGATTTAAAAGTGTCACAAGAAGGCCTTTGGCGAAGAGAGATAGGGAGGCCATTCCAAATCGATGGAGTAGAAACAGAAAGAGCAACGGCCAACAGTGGACTGGTTGAATCTAGGTATTCGTAAGCACGAGGAATCTGCAGCAGAGCGAAGGGAACGTGAAGGAGTGTACAGGTGTACATTCACAGAGGTAGGAAGGTGCTGTTTTGTTGAGGCATTTATAACAGAGGGTATAGATCTTATAGTTTATTCTTTGTGGCACAGGCAGCCAGTGGAGAGATCGCAAGAGAGGGGTAATGTGCACAGATTTTTTCTTTCTGAGGACTAGTCGAGCTGCAGAGTTTTGTATACGTTGAAGGGAGTGAAAGATGATGCTGGCAGACCAGCCAGAAGAGAATTGCAATAGTCCAGACGTGAAAGAATGAGAGATGCCACGAGTTTGGTTGTTGCATCTGTGGACAGGTACTTTCGAATTGCACTAATACGCCGTAATTAATACTAGCACGACTGGCAGGTCTGGGTAATGATTTTTGCATAGAGAGTGTTGTCAGTAATGACCCTTAGATACTTCACAGTAGTGGATAGAGGGACTGATGCATTGCCAAGTTGTATTGAAGCTGTTGTAATGGAAGAGAGTTTGTGTTTGGTCCCTACAAGCATGGCTTCAGTTTTATCAGCGTTTAGCTGTAACTTGTTCTGTATCATCCAGTTTTGGATATCTTTAAAGCAGTAGGCCATATTTGTCAAGAGAGAAGGCAGATTTTCAGGAGTGTCACTGCTTAGAATCGAAGAGTCATCTGCATAAAAATGATGGTTGATCTGATGATGTTAATTATATGTGACAGTGGAGCGGTGTAGAGAGTGAAAAGAACAGGGCCCAGAACTGATCCCTTCGGGACTCCACATTCCAATCTGGCAGGTGCTGACTGAATCTTATTTACTGTGACTGTCTGGAATTGGTTAGTCAGGTATGAGCTCTAGGGTTAGGCACTGTGCGAAAAGAGAAGCAGGTATGGGGTCGAGATCGCATGATTTTATAGTCGTTCCTTTCAGAATTGTCTCGATTTCTTTCTCACTTGCTGGATGAAAGAAGAGGAGAGGAGTGCCAGAAAATTGAGGATCAGAAATTGCAGGCTGGAAAGAGTCTGATCCAAGCTAGAGCGAATGGTTCGGATTTTGTCAGAAAAGACTGCAGAAAAATTAGAAGGAAGTTCAGAGTGGCTGTGGAATGAAGGCAGAGGGTCTAGCTTTCGCAGATCCAAGAAGAGTGGATGTGAGGGAAAAGAGAGATTTCATAGATGTGGCATCAAGAACTTGAGAAGAGTAATACTTTGTTTTTGCAGATGGATTAAGGTTTTGACTTTGTTGATTTGTTTACGAAGAAGCTTTTTTGTTTTATTTCAGCTTTTATTTTTCGCCATTGCCGCTCTAGTTGTAGGCGTTTGCGTTTTGCGACCAGGATGTCATGGGTGTACCATGGTGCACAGGGCCTGTCAGGCAGGAGATGGTCAGTAGGAGGAGCATGCTCATCAGGAGTTGGCTGAGAACGGTATTGTAGTGCTTAGAAGGGTCAGTATGGTCAGGCGTTTGTGATAGACGTTCAAGCAGCTTGGGAAAGAAAAGTAGTATATTACTGTCTTTCAAAACAGCTTTCCGTGTATACTCGTTCAATTCATTGTAACTGACATCAGCGAGCTTGCTTTGAACTGGTGGTGTGTTGTTGTGTGTGTGTGTGTGTGTGTGTGT
This sequence comes from Rapana venosa, assembly GCA_028751875.1. Taxonomy (NCBI): domain Eukaryota; kingdom Metazoa; phylum Mollusca; class Gastropoda; order Neogastropoda; family Muricidae; genus Rapana; species Rapana venosa. Next base: position 377,056 of record CM054148.1, read on the forward strand.
GTGTGTGTGTGTGTGTGTGTGTGTGTGTGTGTGTGTGTGCTTGTGCGTGCGTGTGTGTACGTGCTTGCTTGCTTGCTTGCTTGCTTACTTGCTTGCTTATTTGATCTTTGTTAACAATGAACTCACTGAGTTTCACCCCCTTGAAATGACGTTTGGGTTGTATTTTGTTGTTAATGCTGAATGGTGTGGATTGATCATTTGCAATGTTCTGTTGGACAATTCCATCACTTCTGTGGATTTCTATATCAATTCTAATAATGTGTATAGGGTTGGGCACGCATGAATGTGTGTGTGTGTGTGTGTGTGTGTGTGTGTGTGTGTGTGTGTGTGTGTGTGTGTGTTTGTGTCAATGAGTAGGTATGAGCGCGCATACGTAGCATGCGCAGATGAGAGCGGAAAGAAAGCAGTTCTGTGTATTTATTGTTGAAATAGCTGATGTTAGATTGGTCATTTTTTTTATGCTCTGTGGCTCTCTGTCTCGTACATCAAATAATGTTTATTGCCTGGTTTTGTCTGTGCAAATGTATGGTTATGATATTTTGATGATTATGACATGTGTCTATTATCTTGTATGCGAGAAAGTGCGAATGGATATGTATCCAGGATGTGTGTGTGTATGTGTGTGAGTGTGTGTGTGTGTGAGTGTGTATGTGTGTGTGATGTGTGTGAGTGCGTGCGTGTCTATGCGTGCGTAAGTGTGTGTGTGTGTGTTGTGTGCGCGCGCGTGCGCGCGCGTGTGCGTATTTTGGCTGAACTTTTGGGGGAGTGTTGTTTGTTTAGGGGAAGGGGTGTTGGGAAGGGGAGTTTTTTTGCTTGTTTCATTGGTCTTGTTTATTCATTTGATTTTTCGATTTCTTGATTTTTTAATAATTGAATGGGAGTTTGAGTGATTCATTTTATTGCTATTTGAAATTATCTTGTTTATTAATTTATTGATTTATTCATGTTTGTTTTCAATTTTCCCCACGAGGGCCTGGTGTAAAAAAGCCTCTGGCTTATCCATTTACCCTCATTAACATATTTGAGTTCGAGTTCGAGTTCGAGTTCTCTCTCTCTCCGGGACGGGATAGCTTGGTGGTTAGAATGATGTATTCGTGATCTGCTGACCCGGGTTTGCTTCTCGTTCAATAAGATTTTTCATCTGGACTTTCCACTACAAAACTGCATACACATGGGGACTGGAGGAAAAAAGCACAGCTCCGACTCCACTCTCCCCAAAAGTCCTTCGGATGAGGCTATAAACTGAGATGCCGTGTGCGAAAGCACGCAGAACATCTTGCGCACACGTTAAAACCCGATCCGGTTTTTCTTTTTGAAGAGTAGGCCATTGTGTGCTGGTGGGAACAGATGACAAAATTTACAAAACTGCATACACACGGGGACTGGAGGAAAAAAGCACACAGGTGCTTATTCCATTATCCTCGAAATAAAAAAAATAAATAAAAGAATAAATAAACGAATAAATAAAAGAATAAAAGAATCTCTCTCCTCTCTCTCTCTCTCTCTCTCTCTCTCTCTCTCTCTCTCTCTCTCTCTCTCTCTCTCTCTCTCTCTCTCTTTCTCTCTCTCTCTGTATTTCGTTCTATCTAGTTTGCTCTCGTTACATGACTGGTGTATCTGTCTGAAGATTAACGTTGCGGTTTATGTCTTTTTTTTTTTTTAATAGACATGGATTTTGTTTCCTTGGCATCATAGACTGAACTCCAGTGTGTGATTCCTCACCAATCTGTCAACACCTGAGATAGAACCGCACTGCTGATACCGAGCCAGCAGATATTCTAAACAGATGGCATGAATTCGGAAAAAAACACCCTTATTCAATGGTCAAGAAGAAAATGCCCCTCAAAATTATAATAATAATAATAATATATGGAATTTATATAGCGCTGAATCTTGTAAAACAAACAAATCGAAGTGCTTGCACTCAAATCATTTACGTGCATGCAACTTTCCTCAAATATAATAAATAAGATATTTCAAATTTATGCACGCGTACGTGCACACACACACACACACACACACACACACACACACACACACACACACACACACACACACACACACACACACACACACACACACACCCGCGAACACACTTAGGAGATGAAGGATGCTGTTGAAAAGTAGAGACAAATATGAGGGGAAAGTGTCAGGTAGGAAATAAGTGTGATTTGAGGCTGGATTTGAAGGTATCAAGTGAAGGTTTTTGGCGAAGTGAAAGAGGGAAATCATTCCAGGTGGACGGACCAGAAACAGAGAAAGAGCAACAGCCAACAATGGTTTGTTTGAATCTGGGTGTTCGAAAGCACAAAGTATCTGCGGCTGAACGAAGGGAACGGGATGGAGTGTACAGGTGAAGACAGTTACAAAGATAAGATGGTGCAGATTTGTGGAGACATTTGAAACAGAGGGTATTGATCTTATACTTCAGTCTTTGTGAGACAGGCAGCCAGTGAAGAGATCGCAGAAGAGGAGTGATGTGTTCAGATTTTTTCTTTCTTAGGACCAGTCGAGCTGCAGAGTTTTGTATGCGTTGAAGAGAGTGGGTGGATGATGCTGGTAGGCCAACCAAAAGAGAATTACAGTAGTCTAAACGTGAAAGAATGAGAGATGTGACGAGCTTGGAAGTTGCATCAGTGGACAGAAACTTGCGCGAATTGCGCTTATGCGCCGTAGTTGAAAGTAGCAAGACTGGCAGGTCTGGGTGATGAATTTTTTCATAGAGAGTGTGTTGTCAAGAACTACACCTAAATACTTCACAGAGTTGGACAAAGGAACTGACGCATCGCCGAATTCTATTGATGTTGTTGTGATGGAGGAAATTTTATGTTGGGTCCCTATGAGCATGGCTTCGGTTTTATCGGCATTAAGTTGTAACTTGTTCTGAGTCATCCAGTTTTGAATGTCTTGAAGGCAGTAGGACATATTTGTCAGGAGGGAAGGCAAGTTTTCAACAGTATCACTGCACTGAAGCTGAGTGTCATCGACATAGAAATGATGATCAATGTGGTGGTTGTTTATTATATGTGAGAGTGGAGCAGTGTAGAGAGTAAAGAGAACAGGGCCCAGGACTGATCCCTGTGGGACTCCACATTCCATTTTGACAGGTTTTGATTGAATTTTGTTTACAATAACTTTCTGGAATCTGTCTGTGAGGTATGAAGTAAACCAGGTGAGGGCTGTGCCATTAATACCAAACGTATTTTGGAGGCAAGAAAAAAGAATTGAGTGATCTATAGTGTCGAAGGCTGCAGATAAGTCAAGATGAGTGAGGAGGGAGATTTTTCCTGCATCAGATGCAAGTAGAAGTGTATCTAAAGTATGGACTAGGGTGGTTTCGGTGCTGTGGTTGGGGCGATAGGCAGATTGAAAAGGGGGGAGGAGATCATTGGAATGAAGGTGACTGTTGAACTGTTTGAGAACAACTTTTTCTAGTACTTTAGAGACAAAGGGTAAGTTTGAGACAGGTCTATAATTCTTCAGAATGTTGGGATCGAGGTCGTGCTTTTTCAGTAGAGGTGTGACTATTGCGGTTTTAAGAGCTGATGGAAAATTTCCTGACTGAAGAGATGTGTTTACTATTTTAGTGATAATAGGTACAAGTTGTGGAAGGCATTGTGAGAAAACAGCAGCAGGTATGGGATCAAGGTCGCATGATTTTATAGTCATTTCCTTTAGAATTGTCATGATTTTTTTTTCACTTGTGGAATAGAAGGAAAAGAGAGGAGTGCCAGTGAACTGGGGATCAGGAGGTGCAGGCTGGAAATGAGTCTGATCCAGTCTGGAGCGTATGTTGTGGACTTTTTCTGAAAAGAAGGCAGAAAAGATGGATGGAAGTTCAGACAGTTGTGGGTGGTAGGAAGAGGAGTTGTTTTTGCAGACCCAAGGAGATTTGAGGTGAGGGAAAAAAGAGATTTTATGGATGTAGCGCAGAGAACTTGGGAAGAGAACATTTTACATATTATACATTTCTTTTTACACAAAGAGATCTGAGTCAGAACAAGAACTCCTCATAACGAGCTGAAACAGCCATCAGAGAAACGAAATGAGAACACCACTAGGCCGCAGTGACGAAACAGGAAACTGTCAGTGACTAAACAACTGTCAGTGACTGAACAACTGTCAGTGACTAAACAACTGTCAGTGACTAAACAACTGTCAGTGACTGAACAAGTGTCAGTGACTGAACAACTGTCAGTGACTGAACAAGTGTCAGTGACTAAACAACTGTCAGTGACTAAACAACTGTCAGTGACTAAACAACTGTCAGTGACTAAACAACTGTCAGTGACTAAACAAGTGTCAGTGACTAAACAAATGTCAGTGACTGAACAAGTGTCAGTGACTAAACAACTGTCAGTGACTAAACAAGTGTCGTGACTAAACAAGTGTCAGTGACTAAACAACTGTCAGTGACTAAACAACTGTCAGTGACTGAACAAGTGTCAGTGACTGAACAACTGTCAGTGACTGAACAAGTGTCAGTGACTAAACAAGTGTCAGTGACTAAACAACTGTCAGTGACTAAACAACTGTCAGTGACTAAACAACTGTCAGTGACTAAACAAGTGTCAGTGACTAAACAACTGTCAGTGACTGAACAAGTGTCAGTGACTAAACAACTGTCAGTGACTAAACAAGTGTCGTGACTAAACAAGTGTCAGTGACTAAACAACTGTCAGTGACTGAACAAGTGTCAGTGACTAAACAAGTGTCAGTGACTAAACAAGTGTCAGTGACTAAACAAGTGTCAGTGACTAAAGAAATGTCAGTGACTAAACAACTGTCACGACTAAACAAACAACTGTCATGACTAAACAACCAACTGTCGTGACTAAACACACAACTGTCATACAACTGTCATGACTAAACAAACAACTGTCATGACTAAACAAACAACTGTCATGACTAAACATACAACTGTCATGACTAAACATACAACTGTCATGACTAAACAAACAACTGTCATGACTAAACAACTGTCATGACTAAACAACTGTCATGACTAAACTAACAACTGTCATGACTAAACTAACAACTGTCATACAACTGTCATGACTAAACAAAATGTACTGTCATGACTAAGCAGCCAACTGTCATGACTAAACAACTGTCATGACTAAACACACAACTGTCATGACTAAACTAACAGCTGTCATGACTAAACAAACAACTGTCATGACTAAACAACTGTCATGACTAAACAAACAACTGTCATGACTAAACAAACAACTGTCATGACTAAACAAACAACTGTCATGACTACACAAACAACTGTCATGACTACACAACCAACTGTCATGACTACACAACCAACTGTCATGACTAAACAAGCAACTGTCATGACTAAACAAACAACTGTAATGACTAAACAAACAACTGTCATGACTAAACAAACAACTGTCATGACTAAACAACTGTCATGACTAAACAAACAACTGTCATGACTAAACAAACAACTGTCATGACTAAACAACTGTCATGACTACACAACCAACTGTCATGACTAAACAAACAACTGTCATGACTAAACAAACAACTGTCATGACTAAACAAACAACTGTCATGACTAAACAAACAACCGTCATGACTAAACAACTGTCATGACTAATCAAACAACTGTCATGGCTAAACAAACAACTGTCATGACCCTTTAACGCATACAAAACTCTGCAGGTCGACTGGTCCTTAGAAAGAAAAAATCTGAACATATCACCCCTCTTTTGCGATCTCTTCACTGGCTACCTGTCTCACAAAGAATAAAGTATAAGATTAATACCCTTTGTTTCAAATGTCTCCACAAATCTGCACCTTCTTATCTCTGTAACTGTCTTCACCTGTACACTCCGTCCCGCTCCCTTCGTTCAGCTGTAGAACTTTGGTTTTCAAACACCAGTTTTAAAAAAACCACTGTGCCGTCGCTCTTTGTCAGTTTCCGTCCCCACATGGAACGACCTCCCTCTTCCATTTTCGCCAAAAGCCTTCATTTGATTCTTTCAAATCAGCCTCAAAACGCACTTATACCAAATTGAGAATCTCCCTGTTATATGTTCCTACTTCTCAATACTCCTTCCCTCCACCACCCCCACCTAATGTGATGTGTATATAAATTGATATTTGTTTATCTGATTTAGGAGGTTCATCGTGTAATGATTGAATGCAAGCGTTTGATTTGTTTACTTTACAAGATACAGCGCTATATAAATTCCATACATTATTATTATTATTATTATTACTAAGCAAACAACTGTCATGACTAAACAAACAACTGTCATGACTAAACACACAACTGTCATGACTAAACAAACAACTGTCATGATAAAAAAACCCAACTGTCATGACTAAACAACTGTCATGACTAAACACACAACTGTCATGACTAAACACACAACTGTCATGACTAAACAAACAACTGTCATGACTAAACAACTGTCATGACTAAACAACTGTCATGACTAAACAACCAACTGTCATGACTAAACAACCAACTGTCATGACTAAACACACAACTGTCATAACTAAACAAACAACTGTCATGACTAAACAAACAACTGTCATGACTAAACACACAACTGTCATGACTAAACACGCAACTGTCATGACTAAACACACAACTGTCATGACTAAACAAACAACTGTCATGACTAAACAAACAACTGTCATGACTAAACAACTGTCATGACTAAACAACTGTCATGACTAAACAACCAACTGTCATGACTAAACACACAACTGTCATGACCAAACAACCAACTGTCATGACTAAAGAACTGTCATGACTAAACAACCAACTGTCATGACTAAACAACCAACTGTCATGGCTAAACAACTGTCATGACTAAACAAACAACTGTCATGACTACACAACCAACTGTCATGGCTAAACACACAACTGTCATGACTAAACAAACAACTGTCATGACAAAAACAACTGTCATGACTAAACAACCAACTGTCATGACTAAACTAACAACTGCCCAAGACTAAACAACCAAATGTCTGACAAACAAACAACGTCATGACTAAACAAAACAACTTCATGACTAAACAACCAACTGTCATGACTAAACACACAACTGTCATGACTAAACAACCAACTGTCATGACTAAACAACTGTCATGACTAAACAACCAACTGTCATGACTAAACAACTGCCATGACTAAACAAACAACTGTCATGACTAAACTAACAACTGTCATGACTAAACAACCAACTGTCATGACTAAACAACTGTCATGACTAAACAACCAACTGTCATGACTAAACAACTGTCATGACTAAACAACTATCATGACTAAACAAACAACTGTCATGACTAAACAACTGTCATGACTAAACAACTGTCATGACTAAACAACTGTCATGACTAAACAACCAACTGTTATGACTAAACAACTGTCATGACTAAACAAACAACTGTCATGACTAAACAACTGTTATGACTAAACAACTGTCATGACTAAACAACCAACTGTCATGACTAAACAACTGTCATGACTAAACAACCAACTGTCATGGCTAAACAAACAATTGTCATGACTAAACAACTGTCATGACTAAACAAACAACTGTCATGACTAAACAACTGTCATGACTAAACAAACAACTGTCATGACTAAACAAACAACTGTCATGACTAAACAACTGTCATGACTAAACAACTGTCATGACTAAACAAACAACTGTCATGACTAAACAACTGTCATGACTAAACAACTGGCATGACTAAACAACCAACTGTCATGACTAAACAACTGTCATAACTAAACAACTATCATGACTAAACAAACAACTATCATGACTAAACAAACAACTGTCATGACTAAACAACTGGCATGACTAAACAAACAACTGTCATGACTAAACAACTGTCATGACTAAACAAACAACTATCATAACTAAACAACTGCCATGACTAAACAACTGTCATGACTAAACAACTGTGATGACTAAACAAACAACTGTGATGACTAAACAAACAACTGTCATGACTAAACAACTGTCATGACTAAACTAACAACTGTCATGACTAAACAAACAATTGTCATGACTAAACAACTGTCATGACTAAACACACAACTGTCATGACTAAACAACTGTCATGACTAAACTAACAACTGTCATGACTAAACAACTGTCATGACTAAACAACTGTCATGACTAAACAACTGTCATGACTAAACAACCGACTGTCATGACTAAACAAACAACTGTCATGACTAAACAACCGACTGTCATGACTAAACAACTGTCATGACTAAACAACTGTCATGACTAAACAACTGTCATGACTAAACAACCAACTGTCATGACTAAACAACCAACTGTCATGACTAAACAACTGTCATGACTAAACAAATAACTGTCATGACTAAACAACTATCATGACTAAACAAACAACTGTCATGACTAAACAACTGTCATGACTAAACAAACAACTGTCATGACTAAACTAACAACTGTCATAACTAAACAAACAACTGCCATGACTAAACAACTGTCATGACTAAACAACCAACTGCCATGACTAAACAACTGTCATGACTAAACAACTGTTATGACTAAACAACTGTCATGACTAAACAACCAACTGTCATGACTAAACAAACAACTGTCATGACTAAACAACTGTCATGACTAAACAACTGTCATGACTAAACAACTGTCATGACTAAACAACTGTCATAACTAAACAACTGTCATGACTAAACAACTGTCATGACTAAACAACTGTCATGAGTAAACAAACAACTGTCATGACTAAACAAACTACTGTCATGACTAAACAACTGTCATGACTAAACAAACAACTGGCATGACTAAACAAACAACTGTCATGACTAAACAACTGTCATGACTAAACAAACAACTGTCATGACTAAACAACTGTCATGACTAAACAAACAACTATCATGACTAAACAACTGTCATGACTAAACAACTGTCATGACTAAACAACTGTCATGACTAAACAAACAACTGTCATGACTAAACAACTGTCATGACTAAACAACCAACTGTCATGACTAAACAACTGTCATGACTAAACAACCAACTGTCATGACTAAACAACCAACTGTCATGACTAAACAAACAACTGTCATAACTAAACTAACAACTGTCATGACTAAACTAACAACTGTCATGACTAAACAACTGTCATGACTAAACAAACAACTGTCATGACTAAACAACCAGCTGTCATGACTAAACAACTGTTATGACTAAACAACTGTCATGACTAAACAACTGTCATGACTAAACAAACAACTGTCATGACTAAACAAACAACTGTCATGACTAAACAACTGTCATGACTAAACAACTGTCATGACTAAACAACTGTCATGGCTAAACAACCAACTGTCATGACTAAACACACAACTGTCATGACTAAACAAACAACTGTCATGACTAAACAACTGTCATGACTAAACAACTGTCATGACTAAACAACCAACTGTCATGACTAAACAACTGTCATGACTAAACAACCAACTGTCATGACTAAACAACCAACTGTCATGACTAAACAACTATCATGACTAAACAACCAACTGTCATGACTAAACAACTGTCATGACTAAACAACTGTCATGACTAAACAACCAACTGTCATGACTAAACAACTGTCATGACTAAACAAACAACTGTCATGACTAAACAACTGTCATGACTAAACAAACAACTGTCATGACTAAACAACTGTCATGACTAAACAACTGTCATGACTAAACAACTGTCATGACTAAACAACTGTCATGACTAAACAACCAACTGTCATGACTAAACAAACAACTGTCATGACTAAACAACTGTCATGACTAAACAACTGTCATGACTAAACAACTGTCATGACTAAACAACTGTCATAACTAAACAACTGTCATGACTAAACAACTGTCATGACTAAACAACTGTCATGAGTAAACAAACAACTGTCATGACTAAACAAACTACTGTCATGACTAAACAACTGTCATGACTAAACAAACAACTGGCATGACTAAACAAACAACTGTCATGACTAAACAACTGTCATGACTAAACAAACAACTGTCATGACTAAACAACTGTCATGACTAAACAAACAACTATCATGACTAAACAACTGTCATGACTAAACAACTGTCATGACTAAACAACTGTCATGACTAAACAAACAACTGTCATGACTAAACAACTGTCATGACTAAACAACCAACTGTCATGACTAAACAACTGTCATGACTAAACAACCAACTGTCATGACTAAACAACCAACTGTCATGACTAAACAAACAACTGTCATAACTAAACTAACAACTGTCATGACTAAACTAACAACTGTCATGACTAAACAACTGTCATGACTAAACAAACAACTGTCATGACTAAACAACCAGCTGTCATGACTAAACAACTGTTATGACTAAACAACTGTCATGACTAAACAACTGTCATGACTAAACAAACAACTGTCATGACTAAACAAACAACTGTCATGACTAAACAACTGCCCAGACTAAACAACTGTCATGACTAAACAACTGTCAGGCTAAACACCAACTGTCATGACTAAACAAACAACTGTCATGACTAAACAAACAACTGTCATGACTAAACAACTGTCATGACTAAACAACTGTCATGACTAAACAACCAACTGTCATGACTAAACAACTGTCATGACTAAACAAACAACTGTCATGACTAAACAACCAACTGTCATGACTAAACAACTGTCATGACAAAAAAAAACCCAAACCCTGTCATGACTAAACAACTGTCATGACAAACAACTGTCATGCCCTAAAACCAACTGTCATGACTAAACAACTGTCATGACTAAACAAACAACTGTCATGACTAAACAACTGTCATGACTAAACAAACAACTGTCATGACTAAACAACTGTCATGACTAAACAACTGTCATGACTAAACAACTGTCATGACTAAACAACTGTCATGACTAAACAACCAACTGTCATGACTAATACAACTGTCATGACTAAACAACTGTCATGACTAAACAACTGTCATGACTAAACAAACAACTGTCATGACTAAACAACTGTCATGACTAAACAACCAACTGTCATGACTAAACAACTGTCATGACTAAACAAACAACTGTCATGACTAAACAACTGTCATGGCTAAACAACTGTCATGACTAAACAAACAACTGTCATGATTAAACAACTGTCATGACTAATACAACTGTCATGACTAAACAACTGTCATGACTAAACTAACAACTGTCATACAACTGTCATGACTAAACTAACAACTGTCATGACTAAACTAACAACTGTCATGACTAAACTAACAACTGTCATGACTAAACAACTGTCATGGCTAAACAACTGTCATGACTAAACAAACAACTGTCAGTGACTAATAACTGTCAGTGACTAAATAACTGTCAGTAACTAAAGAATGTCAGTAACTAAACAAACAACTGTCAGTAACTAAACAACTGTCAGTAACTAAACAAACAACTGTCAGTAACTAAACAAACAACTGTCAGTGACTAAACAACTGTCAGTGACTAAACAACTGTCAGTGACTAAACAACTGTCAGTGACTAAACAACTGTCAGTGACTAAACAACTGTCAGTGACTAAACAACTGTCAGTAACTAAACAAACAACTGTCAGTGACTAAACAACTGTCAGTGACTAAATAACTGTCAGTGACTAAACAACCAAGTGTCAGTGACTAAACAAGTGTCAGTGACTAAACAACTGTCAGTAACTAAACAACTGTCAGTGACTAAACAACTGTCAGTGACTAAACAACTGTCAGTGACTAAACAACTGTCAGTAACTAAACAAACAACTGTCAGTGACTAAACAACTGTCAGTGACTAAACAACTGTGAGTAACTAAGCAAACAACAGTTAGTGACTAAATAACTGTCATGACTAAACAACTGTCAGTTTTCCCCTACCTATCCCTCTATTCCCTATCCCGTTTTCCCCCTATCCCACTGTCCATGTCCTACCACCCTCTATCCCTGTAGTTAACTAAGCAAACAACAGTTAGTGACTAAATAACTGTCATGACTAAACAACTGTCAGTTTTCCCCTACCTATCCCTCTATTCCCTATCCCGTTTTCCCCTACCTATCCCTCTGTTCCCTATCCCGTTTTCCCCTACCTATCCCTCTATTCCCTATCCCGTTTTCCCCTAACTATCCCTCTATTCCCTATCCCGTTTTCCCCTATCCTATCCCTCTATTCCCTATCCCGTTTTCCCCTACCTATCCCTCTGTTCCCTATCCCGTTTCCCCTACCTATCCCTCTATGTCCACCCTGTTTCCCACCTTAACTATCCCTCTTTTATGTCACAATGTCATAACCCTCTTTCCATAAAAATTCATTCAATACTTCAAATCAATTCTCGATCCACCCTGTTCCCTCTACCTATCTTTCTCCACTTCACCCTGCCCAGTTTCGTGGATAATTTGCTTTCTTTCCCCCCTATCCCCCACCCCTTGTATCTAACGTCTCTCCCCCCCCCCCCTTGCTACCCCACCCCCTTTACCCCCCACCCCAACCCCCCCCCCCCCCCCCCCAACCCCCACCCCTGCCTGTTAGTTCCACAGTTCTCTCCAGCCTGGTATTGATTGCAGAGGAGTGCTGGCCTGGACTGCTGCTGGCAGAAGCCAGTGTACAGAGGGAGTCCTCCTCCTCCTCCCTCCCTCCCTCTGTCCTTCTGCTGCACCCTCCTCTCTTCCGCTCATCTGTCCTCTTCTTCATTGGTCAGGGCAAAGGGGAGGGGAGGGGAGGGGAGGGGAGGGAAGGGGAGGGGAGGGGGTGGTGTCCTTGGCGCTTAGGTTGGCGGCGATGACGTCACCCCTGTCTGTTACTGGTACTGCTGCTGCTGCAACTACGTGTACCGCCCTCATTATAACTACGACTGCTACTCCTGCAGCTAGTACTCTACTGCTTCTACGGCTATTGCTACTACTGCTTCTACTACTACTGCTGCTGCTGCTGCTGCTGCTGCTGCTGCTGTTACTATACTGTTACTATTACTGTTGATGTTGCTACTACTACTACTACTACTACTACGACAACGACGACGACGACGACAACGACTCACAACTACTCTACTGCGTACAGTGTAACTGCTTGTCACTCACTTCTATCCTCACCTCTATTTCTTTCCTTATTTCCCCTCAATTTTCACCCCTCTATTCCTCACCCCTCTATTCTCACCCTCTATCTCCCTCTATTCCTCACCCTCAATTCTCACACCTCTATTCCTCACCCTCTATTCTACCTCTCTATTCATCACCCCTCTATTCCTCACCCCTTTATTCCTCACCCTCTATTCCTCACCCTCTATTCCTCACCCCTCTATTCCTCACCCTCAATTCCTCACTCTATTCCTCACCCTATTCCTCACCCCTCTATTCTCACCCGTCTATTCTCACCCCTCTATTCTTCACCTCTATTCTCACCTCTTTCCATCACCTTTTCCTCACCTCTATCTTCTCCCTCTTTCTCACCTCTTTCCTCACCACTATTCTCACCTTATTCCTATCCCCTTTAATCCTTCCTATTCATTCATCAGCTGTGCTCTGTCTGTCTCTGTCTGTCTGTCTGTCTGTCTGCTGTCTGTCCTAAATAGTTCACACTGCAGCGCTTTCAGTCTTAGTGGTTGTCATTCTCAGCATTGTCGTCTGTACTGTCTGTCTTGAGTTGCTGTGTCATGTTCAGCTTGTACATTTCAGTCTTGGATGTTTCATTTCCTTTCACTGTATTCAGCTGATTTGTTCATTTCAGTCATTGTCTGTCTGCTATGTCGTTGTCATACTGTCAGCAGCTTTCATCTTGGATGTGGTGTTCATTTCAGCATTGTCAGCAGCTGTTCAGTCTTAGAATGTGGTGTTCATTTCAGCATTGTCAGCAGCTGTTCAGTCTTTAGAATTGGTGTTCATTTCAGCATTGTCAGCAGCGTTTCAGTCTTGAGAATGTGGTGTTCATTTCAGCATTGTCAGCAGCTGTTCAGCTTTAGAATGTGGTGTTCATTTCAGCATTGTCAGCAGCTGTTCAGACTTTAGAATGTGGTGTTCATTTCAGCATTGTCAGCAGCGTTTCAGACTTGAGAATGTGGTGTTCATTTCAGCATTGTCAGCAGCTGTTCAGACTTTAGAATGTGGTGTTCATTTCAGCATTGTCAGCAGCTGTTCAGCTTTAGAATGTGGTGTTCATTTCAGCATTGTCAGCAGCTGTTCGACTTAGAATGTGGTGTTCATTTCAGCATTGTCAGCAGCTGTTCAGTCTTGAGAATGTGGTGTTCATTTCAGCATTGTCAGCAGCTGTTCAACTTGTAGAATGTGGTGTTCATTTCAGCATTGTCAGCAGCTGTTCAGACTTTAGAATGTGGTGTTCATTTCAGCATTGTCAGCAGCTGTTCAGACTTTAGAATGTGGTGTTCATTTCAGCATTGTCAGCAGCTGTTCAGACTTTAGAATGTGGTGTTCATTTCAGCATTGTCAGCAGCTGTTCAGACTTTAGAATGTGGTGTTCATTTCAGCATTGTCAGCAGCTATTCAGTCTTTAGAATGTGGTGTTCATTTCAGCATTGTCAGCAGCTATTCAGTCTTGAGAGCAGCTATTCATTCAGCATTGTCAGCACTTTCAGCTTAGAATGTGGTGTTCATTTCAGCATTGTCAGCAGCTGTTCAGACTTGAGAATGTGGTGTTCATTTCAGCATTGTCAGCAGCTGTTCAGACTTGAGAATGTGGTGTTCATTTCAGCATTGTCAGCAGCTGTTCAGACTTGAGAATGTGGTGTTCATTTCAGCATTGTCAGCAGCGTTCAGACTTGTAGAATGTGGTGTTCATTTCAGCATTGTCAGCAGCTGTTCAGACTTGAGAATGTGGTGTTCATTTCAGCATTGTCAGCAGCTGTTCAGACTTTAGAATGTGGTGTTCATTTCAGCATTGTCAGCAGCTGTTCAGTCTTGAGAATGTGGTGTTCATTTCAGCATTGTCAGCAGCTGTTCAGACTTTAGAATGTGGTGTTCATTTCAGCATTGTCAGCAGCTGTTCAGACTTTAGAATGTGGTGTTCATTTCAGCATTGTCAGCAGCTGTTCAGACTTTAGAATGTGGTGTTCATTTCAGCATTGTCAGCAGCTGTTCAGACTTTAGAATGTGGTGTTCATTTCAGCATTGTCAGCAGCTGTTCAGACTTTAGAATGTGGTGTTCATTTCAGCATTGTCAGCAGCTATTCAGTCTTTAGAATGTGGTGTTCATTTCAGCATTGTCAGCAGCTATTCAGTCTTGAGATGTGGTTCATTTCAGCATTGCAGCAGCTATTCAGCTTAGATGTGGTGTTCATTTCAGCATTGTCAGCAGCTGTTCAGACTTTAGAATGTGGTGTTCATTTCAGCATTGTCAGCAGCTATTCAGTCTTTAGAATGTGGTGTTCATTTCAGCATTGTCAGCAGCTATTCAGTCTTGAGAGCAGCTATTCAGACTTTAGAATGTGGTGTTCATTTCAGCATTGTCAGCAGCTGTTCAGACTTGAGAATGTGGTGTTCATTTCAGCATTGTCAGCAGCTGTTCAGACTTTAGAATGTGGTGTTCATTTCAGCATTGTCAGCAGCTGTTCAGACTTTAGAATGTGGTGTTCATTTCAGCATTGTCAGCAGCTATTCAGTCTTTAGAATGTGGTGTTCATTTCAGCATTGTCAGCAGCTATTCAGTCTTTAGAATGTGGTGTTCATTTCAGCATTGTCAGCAGCTATTCAGTCTTTAGAATGTGGTGTTCATTTCAGCATTGTCAGCAGCTATTCAGTCTTTAGAATGTGGTGTTCATTTCAGCATTGTCAGCAGCTATTCAGTCTTGAGAATGTGGTGTTCATTTCAGCATTGTCAGCAGCTATTCAGTCTTGAGAATGTGGTGTTCATTTCAGCATTGTCAGCAGCTATTCAGTCTTGAGAATGTGGTGTTCATTTCAGCATTGTCAGCAGCTATTCAGTCTTTAGAATGTGGTGTTCATTTCAGCATTGTCAGCAGCTATTCAGTCTTTAGAATGTGGTGTTCATTTCAGCATTGTCAGCAGCTATTCAGTCTTTAGAATGTGGTGTTCATTTCAGCATTGTCAGCAGCTATTCAGTCTTGAGAATGTGGTGTTCATTTCAGCATTGTCAGCAGCTATTCAGTCTTTAGAATGTGGTGTTCATTTCAGCATTGTCAGCAGCTATTCAGTCTTGAGAATGTGGTGTTCATTTCAGCATTGTCAGCAGCTATTTCAGTCTTGAGAATGTGGTGTTCATTTCAGCATTGTCAGCAGCTATTCAGTCTTGAGAATGTGGTGTTCATTTCAGCATTGTCAGCAGCTATTCAGTCTTGAGAATGTGGTGTTCATTTCAGCATTGTCAGCAGCTATTCAGTCTTGAGAATGTGGTGTTCATTTCAGCATTGTCAGCAGCTATTCAGACTTTAGAATGTGGTGTTCATTTCAGCATTGTCAGCAGCTATTCAGTCTTGAGAATGTGGTGTTCATTTCAGCATTGTCAGCAGCTATTCAGTCTTTAGAATGTGGTGTTCATTTCAGCATTGTCAGCAGCTATTCAGTCTTGAGAATGTGGTGTTCATTTCAGCATAGTCAGCAGCTATTCAGTCTTGAGAATGTGGTGTTCATTTCAGCATTGTCAGCAGCTATTCAGTCTTGAGAATGTGGTGTTCATTTCAGCATTGTCAGCAGCTATTCAGTCTTGAGAATGTGGTGTTCATTTCAGCATTGTCAGCAGCTATTCAGTCTTGAGAATGTGGTGTTCATTTCAGCATTGTCAGCAGCTATTCAGTCTTGAGAATGTGGTGTTCATTTCAGCATTGTCAGCAGCTATTCAGTCTTGAGAATGTGGTGTTCATTTCAGCATTGTCAGCAGCTATTCAGTCTTGAGAATGTGGTGTTCATTTCAGCATTGTCAGCAGCTATTCAGTCTTGAGAATGTGGTGTTCATTTCAGCATTGTCAGCAGCTATTCAGTCTTGAGAATGTGGTGTTCATTTCAGCATTGTCAGCAGCTATTCAGACTTTAGAATGTGGTGTTCATTTCAGCATTGTCAGCAGCTATTCAGTCTTGAGAATGTGGTGTTCATTTCAGCATTGTCAGCAGCTATTCAGACTTTAGAATGTGGTGTTCATTTCAGCATTGTCAGCAGCTATTCAGTCTTGAGAATGTGGTGTTCATTTCAGCATTGTCAGCAGCTATTCAGTCTTGAGAATGTGGTGTTCAGTTTCCCAGCATTGTCAGCAGCTATTCAGACTTTAGAATGTGGTGTTCATTTCAGCATTGTCAGCAGCTATTCAGACTTTAGAATGTGGTGTTCATTTCAGCATTGTCAGCAGCTGTTCAGACTTTAGAATGTGGTGTTCATTTCAGCATTGTCAGCAGCTGTTCAGTCTTTAGAATGTGGTGTTCATTTCAGCATTGTCAGCAGCTATTCAGACTTTAGAATGTGGTGTTCATTTCAGAATTGTCAGCAGCTATTCAGACTTTAGAATGTGGTGTTCATTTCAGCATTGTCAGCAGCTATTCAGACTTTAGAATGTGGTGTTCATTTCAGCATTGTCAGCAGCTATTCAGACTTTAGAATGTGGTGTTCATTTCAGCATTGTCAGCAGCTATTCAGACTTTAGAATGTGGTGTTCATTTCAGCATTGTCAGCAGCTATTCAGACTTGAGAATGTGGTGTTCATTTCAGCATTGTCAGCAGCTATTCAGTCTTGAGAATGTGGTGTTCATTTCAGCATTGTCAGCAGCTATTCAGACTTTAGAATGTGGTGTTCATTTCAGCATTGTCAGCAGCTATTCAGTCTTGAGAATGTGGTGTTCATTTCAGCATTGTCAGCAGCTATTCAGACTTTAGAATGTGGTGTTCATTTCAGCATTGTCAGCAGCTATTCAGTCTTGAGAATGTGGTGTTCATTTCAGCATTGTCAGCAGCTATTCAGACTTTAGAATGTGGTGTTCATTTCAGCATTGTCAGCAGCTATTCAGTCTTGAGAATGTGGTGTTCATTTCAGCATTGTCAGCAGCTATTCAGACTTTAGAATGTGGTGTTCATTTCAGCATTGTCAGCAGCTATTCAGACTTTAGAATGTGGTGTTCATTTCAGCATTGTCAGCAGCTATTCATACTTTAGAATGTGGTGTTCATTTCAGCATTGTCAGCAGCTATTCAGACTTTAGAATGTGGTGTTCATTTCAGCATTGTCAGCAGCTATTCAGACTTTAGAATGTGGTGTTCATTTCAGCATTGTCAGCAGCTATTCATACTTTAGAATGTGGTGTTCATTTCAGCATTGTCAGCAGCTATTCAGACTTTAGAATGTGGTGTTCATTTCAGCATTGTCAGCAGCTATTCAGACTTTAGAATGTGGTGTTCATTTCAGCATTGTCAGCAGCTATTCAGTCTTGAGAATGTGGTGTTCATTTCAGCATTGTCAGCAGCTATTCAGTCTTTAGAATGTGGTGTTCATTTCAGCATTGTCAGCAGCTATTCAGTCTTTAGAATGTGGTGTTCATTTCAGCATTGTCAGCAGCTATTCAGTCTTTAGAATGTGGTGTTCATTTCAGCATTGTCAGCAGCTATTCAGACTTTAGAATGTGGTGTTCATTTCAGCATTGTCAGCAGCTATTCAGTCTTTAGAATGTGGTGTTCATTTCAGCATTGTCAGCAGCTATTCAGTCTTGAGAATGTGGTGTTCATTTCAGCATTGTCAGCAGCTATTCAGACTTTAGAATGTGGTGTTCATTTCAGCATTGTCAGCAGCTATTCAGACTTTAGAATGTGGTGTTCATTTCAGCATTGTCAGCAGCTATTCAGTCTTGAGAATGTGGTGTTCATTTCAGCATTGTCAGCAGCTATTCAGTCTTGAGAATGTGGTGTTCATTTCAGCATTGTCAGCAGCTATTCAGTCTTGAGAATGTGGTGTTCATTTCAGCATTGTCAGCAGCTATTCAGACTTTAGAATGTGGTGTTCATTTCAGCATTGTCAGCAGCTATTCAGACTTTAGAATGTGGTGTTCATTTCAGCATTGTCAGCAGCTATTCAGACTTTAGAATGTGGTGTTCATTTCAGCATTGTCAGCAGCTATTCAGACTTTAGAATGTGGTGTTCATTTCAGCATTGTCAGCAGCTATTCAGACTTTAGAATGTGGTGTTCATTTCAGCATTGTCAGCAGCTATTCAGACTTTAGAATGTGGTGTTCATTTCAGCATTGTCAGCAGCTATTCAGACTTGAGAATGTGGTGTTCATTTCAGCATTGTCAGCAGCTATTCAGTCTTGAGAATGTGGTGTTCATTTCAGCATTGTCAGCAGCTATTCAGTCTTGAGAATGTGGTGTTCATTTCAGCATTGTCAGCAGCTATTCAGTCTTGAGAATGTGGTGTTCATTTCAGCATTGTCAGCAGCTATTCAGTCTTGAGAATGTGGTGTTCATTTCAGCATTGTCAGCAGCTATTCAGTCTTGAGAATGTGGTGTTCATTTCAGCATTGTCAGCAGCTATTCAGTCTTGAGAATGTGGTGTTCATTTCAGCATTGTCAGCAGCTATTCAGACTTTAGAATGTGGTGTTCATTTCAGCATTGTCAGCAGCTATTCAGACTTTAGAATGTGGTGTTCATTTCAGCATTGTCAGCAGCTATTCAGTCTTGAGAATGTGGTGTTCATTTCAGCATTGTCAGCAGCTATTCAGACTTGAGAATGTGGTGTTCATTTCAGCATTGTCAGCAGCTATTCAGACTTTAGAATGTGGTGTTCATTTCAGCATTGTCAGCAGCTATTCAGTCTTGAGAATGTGGTGTTCATTTCAGCATTGTCAGCAGCTATTCAGACTTTAGAATGTGGTGTTCATTTCAGCATTGTCAGCAGCTATTCAGTCTTGAGAATGTGGTGTTCATTTCAGCATTGTCAGCAGCTATTCAGTCTTGAGAATGTGGTGTTCATTTCAGCATTGTCAGCAGCTATTCAGTCTTGAGAATGTGGTGTTCATTTCAGCATTGTCAGCAGCTATTCAGTCTTGAGAATGTGGTGTTCATTTCAGCATTGTCAGCAGCTATTCAGACTTTAGAATGTGGTGTTCATTTCAGCATTGTCAGCAGCTATTCAGTCTTGAGAATGTGGTGTTCATTTCAGCATTGTCAGCAGCTATTCAGACTTTAGAATGTGGTTGGTTTACATTTCAGCATTGTCAGCAGCTATTCAGTCTTGAGAATGTGGTGTTCATTTCAGCATTGTCAGCAGCTATTCAGACTTTAGAATGTGGTGTTCATTTCAGCATTGTCAGCAGCTATTCAGTCTTGAGAATGTGGTGTTCATTTCAGCATTGTCAGCAGCTATTCAGACTTTAGAATGTGGTGTTCATTTCAGCATTGTCAGCAGCTATTCAGACTTTAGAATGTGGTGTTCATTTCAGCATTGTCAGCAGCTATTCAGTCTTGAGAATGTGGTGTTCATTTCAGCATGACTCTCCTTAGCTGGCTGTTGACCTTGACCTTGACCTCTTCCTTCTTCTGGTTGACTGTTAGGGCACCACTGAAGATTTTGCAACCAGCTTCCGCCACTCCTCGTGGTTCTCAGCTTTCCATAGTATATTGATCCACTCAAAGCCAGTCCACTCTCTGATGTTGTCTACTCATCATTTTCTCTCTCTCTCTCTCTCTCTCTCTCTCTCTCTCTCTCTCTCTCTCTCTCTCTCTCCTCTCTCTCTCCTCTCTCTCTCTCTCTCTCCGAAAAAACTTCATTGTGGAAACATTGATCTAAATGTTGTGTTGCTATAATTTAATGAGAATGACCATTGAGCATTTATTTTATATATGTGTGTGTGTGTGCACGAGCTAGTGCACGCGCGAACATGTGTGTATGTTTGTGCGTGCGTGCGTGCGTGTGAGTGTGTGTGTATGTGTTGGTATGAGTGATTTGGAGGGGAGGGGGTTGAGTGTAAGAGCGGATGGATGCCCCTGCGCATGCGTGTTCGGTGTGTGTGTGTGTGTGTGTATGAAGGCAGTTGAGGAAGTGTCCAGCATAGGACTGTCAGATGAAAATTTGCATATTTTATGTGATTGAGAGGACATGTGATGAATAATAATGGTAATAGTGTATGGAATTTGTGTAGCGCCGAGTCTTGTAAAACAAACATGAGTGAATATTGTTTCTGAAGTGATATCTTGCAATGTTTTGATTAACACCCTATTTTCTCATTTTCTCTTTTTATGACGTAAAAGTTACATGACATGAAAGAGCACAGTGTGTGAGGTGTGTGTGTGTGGGTTTTTTTTTTTTTGTTTTTTTTTTTTTTTCCGGTTCCCCCCCCCCCCCCCCCATACAGTATTGTGTTAACATTGCAGTAGCCTAGAGCTGACATGGTTGTATTTGATGTATACTTTTTTTGTTTTGTTTTGTTGTTGTTGTTTTTTTTGAGTGGTGAATGTTTTGAGAATGCAATAACTTGTGAGTATAGTAACTATTATGAAAATGCAAGAAAACCTAATGAGCATCAATGATTTCAAATGTTATGATTTATGATGTGCTTGATGTTTGTATTTTGTAGGTGAGAAGGTGTTAACATATCAGGTATAGCTTCATCAATAACTTTGTTAATAGGTCTATTGTCTTTTTGTGGTACCCTGGGAAGTGGTTAAGGTGAACTGAGTTTTTGTTTTAGCTGTGTTTTGTTTTGATTTGTTGGCATACGACAGTCTTTATTTAGGCATGATGTTGGAATATGCTTATGCAAGAGTATACAGTTATGAGTGCACTCCAGGGTATTATGCCAAAGTCTTACCAAACTTATGTGAATTTTTTTCATCTTCAACTTTTCATCTTCAATATCTTGCCCCTCAATGTGTATTGTGGCCAAAGGCCGATGTACATTAAACAATTTCAGAGTTCAGAGTTCAGAGTTCTCTCTCTCTCTCTCTCTCTCTCTCTCTCTCTCTCTCTCTCTCTCTCTCTCTCTCTCTCTCTCTCTCTCTTTCTTTCTTTTTGCTGCCTCATCTTCTCTAACTGGACAGCTCAGTGGTCAAAGCACTCGCTTTCCCCAGCTAAGGTTAAGCTGCGTCGAGTGTGATTACCACTTGGATGGGTGACCGTTTGCGTGCCTTGGCTTCAGTACAGTCCCCCAGTTTACCCAGCTGTAAATGGGTACCTGTATGTTTGTATGTATGTTAGTCCGTCGTTTTCGACGTTGACCTCTTAAACAGCAGAGGAGGCAGCTGCTGTTTCGGAAATTGGGCAGAAGTTTGATTATAGTGGAGATGCCTTGCCCACAGTACATCCCCACTCTCTCGGCCAAGTGGGCATAAGGACAGTCAGCGTTGGAGATGCTCTCCAAAGGCCAACCAGCCCCCAGGGCTGCAGCACATCAGGACTGTGCGAGTCAAGCCTCCTAGTCAGAGAGTCATAGTCGATCACTAAAGACTAAGCTGTAAAGTGGAATTCCATGAGTGGGAAAACCACTGGTCATACAGCCTCTCACTTTGCTGTTGCCCCCAGCGTCAATGGTTTAATCAAGAACTGTGATAAAGCCCAGGCGCTGACGGCTTACTACACAAAGCTGTAGTGCAGGCTTACCTATCTATAGTAGTGTAGTGCTTACTACACACTACTACTACTACTACTACTACTACACACACTACTACTACTACACACACTACTACTACTACTAATACTACTACTACACACACACACACACACACACACACACACACACACACACCACACACACACACACACACACACACACACACACACACACACACACTTACTTCGAAATGGCTACCTACTTCTTTAGGGTCAGGGAAGGTAAAGCAGCGAGGGAGAGGAGATGGGCACTGCCTTCAATATTTGGGCCCTAGAGAAGCTGAGGTCTCTGATGCCTCACTCCCCTGCAACCACAAAGGTTATGGGACACCTTTACCTTTTTTTACCATCTTCTCTGATGTCCCTAACCTACTGTTCCCACGCCGCTTATCCCGATCTCCCCGTCAAAGCAATACCCAGATTCCTTATGTCTCCTCGACAGGATGGGAAGTCTACAGGCATCACATCACTATCAGGCCGCCGCGGGGCCACCAGCCAGAGGGGCCCTGCACTGCTGCTGGGTCACTTTGGTGGTGTTCAGTGGTGCCTGTTCTGAGCTAACATATGCAGGACACCACCTACTAAGCCCCCTACTAACGACAGTATTAGCTCAGTCGCGGAGCCAGACTGAGTGAGTTGCCCGCCCCATGTGGCAACCACCACAACGTCCCTCCAACGACCGCTCCCCGCGAACCTCCAACCCCAAAGGCTTTGACACAAACTCACCACAGGCACAGAAGTGTATAGGGAAACCACATGAGACCAGAGCAACTGAAAGCACAGAATGAGAGGTAATTTTCTTTTATTGCACGATGATCAATGAGGAGTATGACGTCATGCTGCTGTTGTAGAGGTGCATAGGCTTTGAGACTACCTGACAGGGTTGTACTCTATGCTTACTGTCATAATATATCCCGCCGTCAACCTGGAATGACAGATACAGACACCTGCAGTGTTGGTAGATAATTTGAGCAACACTCTCAAACTCGCATCTGCAAAGTGGATGAAGCTCGACTGTGTGGTCCCAGTCTTCCCAATGAGCCCACAGCACACTCACTGTGGGTAGTCTGAAAAAGTCGGCCGGAGTCTGAAAAATCCCTACGGCTCTTATGGGATTCGAACCCGCGAAATTCCAGTCCGATGCGCTGGTACGTTATTTTCTCTGTCTTCCTCTTCATCTCTCTCCTTGTACTGCTCCCTGTAGGACAGTCTTGGCCAGATGTTCGTGCCCGCACCACTTCAGTTTGCGTGTTATCATTGAAGTGTAGAGCTCTGTCATATCGCCTGATAGCGTTTTCAAATCTGGTTTCCACTTCCTCGTTGGTTAGCTGACTTTTATACTTATGCATATTCAACAATCCAGCAGATATCTTGGTACCGCCGCTTTGATGGGCTCATAGATCCTCCTGTTCATCCGCTACTTCCTCTTCTTCCTCTTCCTTCTCCTCCTCCTCCACATAATCATCATCATCATCATCATCATCATCATCATCATCATCATGACTGCCACTGAAACCTCTTTATTCATCCTGACCAGATGACAGTGACTGAATGGAACAGCGCTGCCCCGTGCTCTCTTCTGAGGCACTGTTTGTCAAGACAGAATGACAGGGACTGTGGTGAACATAACTGCATGGAACAGTGACTGCATGGAACAGTGACTGTTAAACAGTGACTGCATGGAACAGTGACTGCATGGAACAGTGACTGCATGGAACAGTGACTGTGTTAAACAGTGACTGTGTGGAACAGTGGCTGCGTGGAACAGTGACTGTGGTGAACAGTGACTGCATGGAACAGTGACTGCATGGAACAGTGACTGCATGGAACAGTGACTGCGTGGAACACTGACTGCCCGGAACAGTGGCTAGCGCTGGTGTGGCCGGCCATCGCTGTGCCTGATGTCTATACCAGTGCTGGCCCTGGGGCGGGACAGACAGACAGGCAGGGTGTCTCCAGGGAGCAGCGCCACGCGGTGCCTGTCTCTTGTTCCGCGGGCTGGGTCACGTTGAGGGCCTGTGAGGATGGACTGTTTTACAGGTGTGTTTGCCAGAAACAATGCCCTCGCCACTGTAGGTTCTTTAACGTGCATTAAATGCATCTTGCATGCAGGACCTGTGTCTCTGGCGACAGAGAGCGAGGCTGGTGGGCAGGAGGATGCTTGTGACCAGAGGACTACCGCCATGAGTGCTGACGCTTCTCCATTAGCCAACCGCTGCCCTAGATTTCCTCTGTGAATCTATTACTATGCAGGAAATAGTGTGGGGGGGGGGGGGGGGGGGAGGGGGGGGGGGGGGGTGCTGGGAGGGCGTGCAAACTATACTCAGATACTTAGGGAATGAGCAAGCATAAGGGCGGGAAAATGAGAGTGGTGGGGATGAACGAGAACAGGGGGGGGGGGGGGGGGATTGTTACCCCACTATGACCTTGAGTCTATCCCGCTTTGGCAATCTGCCTCTCTCTCTCCCATCACATCTCTTGTCCTCCCGTATGTCTCCTCTCCTCCCTTACCCTGTCAGAGTTCCTCCTCCTCCTTCCTTACCTCCCTTCCCACTTCCTTCTGCCCAAGGATCTGATGTTATGGAAATGAGGCCAACGGTTTCTGCGGAGATATTCTGACTGACATGCGGGTGGAGTGGGGGGAGGGGGGGTGGGGGTGGATCCGAGGAGACCGACTGGCTGCTGGGCTGCTGGCAAGAGAAGGTCCAGTCTGGCACCAGGCAGCTGCTGCACTGTTTCTGGAGTTCTGCAGGAATACAGTCACTGAGGTTTCTACGCGGAATTTCCCGTCTCTTCATTCTTTTCTAGGGAGAGAATGTAAAGCCTCTGGTCATGGTGAACATTATCCTTCCTTGTCAAGCGTCTGACTCCGAGTTGTTGTTGTTGTTGTTGTTATTGTTGTTGTTGTTGTTGCTGTTGTTGTTCTTCTTGCTGTTGTTGTTGTTGCTCTTGTTGTTGTTGCTGTTGTTGTTGCTGTTGTTGTTGCTCTTGTTGTTGTTGCTGCTGCGGCTGTTGCTGCTGTTGTTGTTGCTGTTGTTGTTGCTGTTGCTGTTGTTGTTGTTGTTGTGCATTCCCCAGTTGAACCCCCTGGGGGTCTGTCACCCAGAACAGGCCACACTCTGACTCACTCATCTCACCTGGGAATCACTGCGGCATAGCAAGTACACTGGATGAGAAGTTTGCGTCTATGACTCTTTTCAAGTACCTCGCCAAATAAGCAGCTATACTCCGTCTTCAGAGGATGACACCGAGTATAAAAGACATTTCCTCCTCCTCCTCCTCCTCCTCCTCCTCCTCCTCCTCCTCCTCCTCCTCCTCATCATCATCATCATCATCATCATCATCATCATCATCATCATCCTCATCATCATCATCATCAACATCATCATCATCATCATCTTATTTTTCTACTCCTCCTCCACCTCTTCCTTCTCCTCCTCCTCCTCTTCCTCCTTTTTCTTCTTAAAGAATACATGAATAAATAAGTTCATGAATGCACGAATGAGTGAATGAAGTGACAAACTGACTGACTGACTGGCTAATTGACTGAATTCTTCTTCTTCTTCTCAATTCTTCTTCTTCTTCGCAATTCTTCTTCGCAATTCTTCTTCACAATTCTTCGCAATTCTTCTTCTTCGCAATTCTTCTCCTTCTTCGCAATTCTTCTCCTTCTTCGCAATTCTTCTCCTTCTTCTTGTTCTTGTTCTTGTTCTTCTTCTTCTTCTTCTTCTTCTTCTTCTTCTTCTTCTTCTTCATCGTTGTCGTCGTCGTCGTCGTAGTTATCTTTGTCGTCGAATGCTCAGGAAGCAGCTGTTTTTGTCCGTCGTATGAGCAAAAACGCGTCGGGCAGTTGTGAAACAGCTGGCAAGGTCAGGGCCAGCACAGCCAACTTTGGAGTGGGAGAGAATTGTCATATTCTTCGTCTTTCGGCCACAACAGGAAGGAGAATGGACCAAGAAAGCAAGTCAAGTCAAGTCAAGTCAAGTCAAAAACACTTTAATCATCCCATGAAGGGCGATTACAATACTGACAGGCACATTGATACCTATAATTATCTCACAAGACACAAGAAAAATACATTTCAGATTGTTATAAACATTCCAAGATAGCTTTAAAAAATTATCATACACAAACATAAACCCAGGTGCGCGCGCACACACACACACACACACACACACACACACACACACACACACACGCGCGCGCGCGCGCGCGCGCGCGCACACACACAATTTAGAAAATATTCTTGAAAGCCAAAAGCAAGATACAGGAGTATTTATTTTCATTACCACACACACACACACACCCACGCACACACGCACTTGACAATCAGGGGGCTATATCAGAGAATGTAAAACTGTTTGGTCAGTGCTGTTTTGAGTTTAGAATTCGAATGACTACTGGAACAAAAGAATTTCTTTTTCTATTTGTTTTACTGTTGGAGCACCGAAAGCAGCGTCCTGAAGGCAATAACTGAAATTCCGAAGACATAGCATGGGATGGATCAGCCAAGATGGCAGTCGTTTTGCGCACAAGCTGCTGATCGCAGTACGACTTGAGATCTCTTTGTTCTTCTCCAATTATTTTTGAGCAGATACTAACAATTCTCCGAAGACTATTCTTGATTTTAACACTAAGGTTGTTGTACCAACATATGGAAGCAAAACTTAGAACACTCTCTACGTAGGACTTGTAGAACAAAGAAAGAATCTTTTTGTCAACAAAAAATGAGTTAAGCTTCCTCTGAAAATACATACGTTGTTGTCCCTTTTTGACAATAGCGTCAGTGTTAGCATCCCAGTTTAATTTGTGATGAAAAATAGTTCCCAGATACTTGTACTTCGAAACATTTTCAACTTCTTGACTATGGATGGTAACATGATCAGAAGTGTGACCCGATCTTCTGAAATCGATAGGAAGATCTTTAGTTTTAGAAACATTTAGCTCCAGATATGCCTCATCACACCAATTGACGAAATCAGTGAGGGCTGGACCATGGTTTTGGACAGATCCAGAGAAGAGAGACAAAAGAGCACTGTCATCGGCAAATTTTACAAGAAAGGAATTTTCATAGCTGCTTCTGCAATCATCTGTGTATAGAATGTACAGAAGTGGCGAGAGAACGCATCCCTGTGGAGAACCCGTACAGGTAAATATAACCGACGAAGATGTTTTATTGGCAAAAAAACCCCGCTGCGGTCTGTTAGTTAAAAATTCCATCAGCCAACGAACAAGTTGATAGTCTACATCAAATTTTGAAAGTATTTTGTGAACAAGAACATGAGGCTGCATTGTATTGAAAGCTGAACTAAAGTCAGCAAACAATATTCTGGCATGAGAGTCAGGTGCTTCTGGTTGGCCAAAAGGAACACGAAATTTATTCCAGGCTGAAGCTGTGGACACCTGCTGACCGCAAGAAGATCAAAGACAGGATCAGTGCAGGACTAGACAACTTACATGTGGTTATGAACGTTGTCAGATTCATTCTGGGATAAACAGGACTGGTTCCTTGTGTTTTGACCAAGTATCGGGTGTATCAGTCTGCATGTGAGTGAGGAGGAGGAGGAGAAAGAATAGAGAGAGGATGTGTGTGGGGGCGTGCGTGCGTGCGGGCGTGCGTATGTGTATGTGGCCAGGACAGCTTGACACGATGCCGAATACTTCACGTGTTTCTGTGAAGGAAGCGCATGATCCATTGGGTCTGCAGGACTGAACCTAGTGACACGGCAACCTTGTCACGTGCTTGCTTGTTTATGATGATGTCAATTTGAAGTTTGTTTATTGTACCCCCATCCCCACGCCTTCCCATTGCAATGGGCGAAAGCTTTATGCAATAAAATCATCGAAATCAAAATCTCTGTCTGTCTGTCTGTCTGTCTGTCTGTCTGTCTGTATGTATGTCTGTCTGTCTGGATACCCTGGTGGTTAGAATGATGTGCATTGCGCTCGTGATCTGCTGACCCGGGTTCGAATCTTGTTGAAGAGGATTTTTCCTCTGGAGTTCACATCAGTGACGACTCCACTCCCCCCAGAAGTCCAGATGAGGTCCCGTGTGCGAACATATGCAGAACACCTTGCGCACACGTTAAAACCCGTTCCGCTTTTCAAAAGAGTAGGCTATTGTGTGCCGGTGGGAACGGATAACAAAATTGACAAAACTACACACAGAGAGGGACTGGATGTAAAAAAAAGCACATGAGAGTTTATTCCATTGTCCTGGAAATAAAAAAATTTTAAAATCTCTCTCTCTCTCTCTCTCTCTCTCTCTCTCTCTCTCTCTCTCTCTCTCTCTCCTCTCTCTCTCTCTCTCTCTCTCTCTCTCTCTCTCTTTCTCTCTCTTCTCTCTCTCTCTCTCTCTCTCTCTCTCTCTCTCTCTCTCTCTCTCTCTCTCTCTCTCTCTCTCTCTCCGCTGTCTTGCTGTCTCCTGAGTTTGTCTTTCTATCTCATTAATTGACGTCCTGTTCAGAGTCAGGGAATGTCAGATATGGCATGGCATGGCATGGCAACGGAGGACATGCATGTGTCGTATGCACACGTCTCTTGTCTGTGGAGGGCTTTCCCCAACTCTGGTTGTACTGGCTGTTGTGCAGTCGCCTGACCTTCAGCCTCCCGAGTCTTCTCTTTTGGCAGCTGCCCTTCCCCTTTAGTGTGTTTCTTTATTTCACAGATTTCCCTGTTTCTTTATTTCACATATTTCCATGTTTCTTTATTTCACATATTTCCCTGTTTCTTTATTTCACATATTTCCTGTTTCTTTATTTCACAGATTTCCATGTTTCTTTATTTCACATATTTCCCTGTTTCTTTATTTCACATATTTCCATGTTTCTTTATTTCACAGATTTCCTTCTGTTTCTTTATTTCACAGATTTCCTTCTGTTTCTTTATTTCACAGATTTCCTTCTGTTCCCCCTTTTTTTTTTAACAGATTTCCCTGTTTCTTTATTTCACAGATTTCCCTGTTTCTTTATTTCACAGATTTCCCTGTTTCTTTATTTCACAGATTTCCCTGTTTCTTTATTTCACAGATTTCCCTGTTTCTTTATTTCACAGATTTCCATGTTTCTTTATTTCACAGATTTCCCTGTTTCTTTATTTCACAGTTTTCCTTCTGTTTCTTTATTTCACAGATTTCCTTCTGTTCCCCCTTTTTTTTTTTAAACAGATTTCCCTGTTTCTTTATTTCACAGATTTCCCTGTTTCT
>CM054148.1:411863-426863 GCA_028751875.1 Rapana venosa
GTGTGTGCGTTTGTGTGTAGTATGTTATGTGTATAGTGTGTAGTGTGGGTAGTGTGTAGTGTGGAGTGTGTAGTGTGTGTGTGTGTGTGTGGTGTGTGTGTGTAGTGTGTAATGTGTGTAGTGTGTGTAAGTATGTAGTGTGTGTGTAGTGTGTAGTGAGTGTAGTGTGGCTAGTGTGTAGTGTGTGGTACTGTGCAGTGTGTAGTGTGTAGTGTGTAGTGTGTGTAGTGTGTGTAGTGTATGTGTGTTAGTGTGTGTGTAGTGTATGTGTGTAGTGAGGTGGTAGTGTGGCTAGTGTGTAGTGTGTGTAGTGTGTAGGTGTGTGTAGTGTGTGTGTAGTGTGTAGTGTGTGTGTAGTGTGTAGTGCGTGTTGTAGTGTGTAGTGTATGTGTGTGTAGTGTGTGGTATGTGTGTAGTGTGTAGTGTATGTGTGTGTAGTGTGTGGTATGTGTGTAGTGTGTAGTGTGTGCAGTGTGTAGTGTGTGTATTGTGTGTTGTGTGTGTAGTGTGTAGTGTGTGTGTAATGTGTAGTGTGTGTGTGGTGTGTAGTGTGTGTAGTTGTGTGTAGTGTGTAGTGTGTAGTGTATGTGTGTAGTGTGTAGTGTGTGTATAGTGTGTAGTGTGTGTATAGTGGTGTGTAGTGTGTGTGTAGTGTGTGTAGTGCGTGTATAGTGTGTGTGTAGTGTATAGTGTGTGTAGTCTGCAGTGTGTGTGTAGTGTGTGTAGTGTGTAGTGTGTGTAGTGTGTAGTGTGTGTAGTGTGTGTGTAGTGTGTGTAGTGTGTGTGTGTAGTGTTTAGTGTGTGTAGTGTGTGTGTAGTGTGCAGTGTGTAGTGTGTGAAGTGTGTTTGTAGTGTGTGTGTAGTGTGTAGTGTGTGTAGTGGGTGTAGTGTGTAGTGTGTTGTAGTGTGTGTAGTTGTGTGTAGTTTGTAGTGTGTGTAGTGTGTGTAGTGTGTGTAGTGTGTGTGTAGAGTGTGTAGTGTGTAGTGTAGTGTGTAGTGTGTGTGTAGTGTGTAGTGTGTGTATAGTGTGTAGTGTGTGTATAGTGGGTGTGTAGTTTGTAGTGTGTGTGTAGTGTGTGTAGTGCGTGTATAGTGTGTGTGTAGTGTATAGTGTGTGTAGTCTGCAGTGTGTGTGTAGTGTGTGTAGTGTGTAGTGTGTGCAGTGTGTGTGTAGTGTGTAGTGTGTGTAGTGTTGTGTAGTGTGTGTGTAGTGTGCAGTGTGTGTAGTGTGTGAAGTGTGTGTGTAGTGTGTTGTGTAGTGTGTAGTGTGTGTAGTGTGTGTGTGTGTGTGTGAGTGTGTGTGTGTGTGTGTGTGTGTGTGTGTGTGTGTGTAGTGTGTGTTAGTGTGTGTGTGTGTAGTGTGTGTTGTAGTGTGTAGTGTGTGTAATGTGTGCAATGTGTGTAGTGTGTATGTGTAGTGTGTGTAATGTGTGCAATGTGTGTAGTGTGTATGTGTAGTGTGTGTAATGTGTGTAGTGTGTGTAGTGTGTAGTGTGTGTAGTGTGTAGTGTGTGTAGTGTGTAGTGTGTGTATGTGTGTAGTGTGTGTAGTGTGTGTGTAGTGTGTGTAGTGTGTGTAGTGTGTGTAGTGTGTGTGTGTAGAGTGTGTAGTATGTGTGTAGTGTGTCGTGTGTGTGTAGTGTGTTGTGTGTGTGTAGTGTAGTGTGTAGTGTGTGTAGTGTGTGTAGTGTATGTGTGTGTGTGTTTGTGTGTGTGTTTGTGTGTGTGTGTGGGGCGGGGGGGTGCAGTGTGTGTGTTCTTATATCCTAGCTCTTTCTCGTGGTCACTGGGACCTGATTGGATGGAGGGGGTGAGTCATGTGCAGGTGGCTCAAGAACTGCCTGTCCACTCTCTGCAGTCTTCCTTGACCATCAATGCCAGTCTTCACCCCCCTTCCCTTCCTCCCTCAGCCACACACTTAGTTCTCTCCCCTTTGAAAGCGCTCCGCGATTGCTGAAGGTAAGGCTGGGGGTGGCTGTATAGCTGTCCGTGGGGGGGGGGGGGGGGGGGGGGGGGGGTGGGGGGGGGGGGGGGGGGGGAGGGGGGCTGTGTGGCTGTCCGTGTGTGTATATGTGAGGAGGATGGCTGTATGTATGTATGTATGTATGGCTGTGGGGGTGGCTGTATGTATGTATGTATGTATGGCTGTGGGGGTGGCTGTATGTATGTATGTGGGGGTGGCTGTATGTATGTATGTATGGCTGTGGGGGTGGCTGTATGTATGTATGTATGGCTGTGGGGGTGGCTGTATGTATGTATGTATGGCTGTGGGTGGCTGTATGTATGGCTGTGGGGGTGGCTGTATGTATGTATGTATGTATGGCTGTGGGGGTGGCTGTATGTATGTATGTATGGCTGTGGGGTGGCTGTATGTATGGCTGTGGGGTGGCTGTATGTAGTATGTATGTATGGCTGTGGGGCGGCTGTATGTATGTATGTATGGCTGTGGGGGTGGCTGTATGTATGTATGTATGGCTGTGGGGGTGGCTGTATGTATGTATGTATGGCTGTGGGGGTGGCTGTATGTATGTATGTATGGCTGTGGGGGTGGCTGTATGTATGTATGTATGGCTGTTGGGTGGCTGTATGTATGTATGTATGGCTGTGGGGGCGGCTGTATGTGTGTATGTATGCTGTATGTATGGCTGTGGGGGTGGCTGTAATGTATGTATGGCTGTGGGGTGGGCTGTATGTATGTATGGTTGTGGGGTGGCTGTATGTATGTATGTATGGCTGTGGGGGGGTGTATGTATGTATGTATGGCTGTGGGGTGGCTGTATGTATGATGGCTGTGGGGTGGCTGTATGTATGTATGTATGGCTTGGGGGTGGCTGTATGTATGTATGTATGGCTGTGGGGGTGGCTGTATGTATGTATGTATGTATGGCTGTGGGGGTGGCTGTATGTATGTATGGCTGTGGGGGTGGCTGTATGTATGTATGGCTGTGGGGTGGCTGTATGTATGTAGTATGGCTGTGGGGGTGGCTGTATGTATGTTATTATGTATGGCTGTTGGGGTGGCTGTATGTATGTATGGCTGTGGGGGTGGCTGTATGTATGTATGGCTGTGGGGGTGGCTGTATGTATGTATGTATGGCTGTGGGGGTGGCTGTATGTATGTATGTATGGCTGGGGGTGGGCTGTATGTATGTATGGCTGTGGGGGTGGCTGTATGTATGTATGGCTGTGGGGGTGGCTGTATGTATGTATGTATGGCTGTGGGGGTGGCTGTATGTATGTATGTATGGCTGTGGGGGTGGCTGTATGTATGTATGTATGGCTGTGGGGGTGGCTGTATGTATGTATGGCTGTGGGGGTGGCTGTATGTATGTATGTATGGCTGTGGGGGTGGCTGTATGTATGCTGTGGGGTGGCTGTATGTATGTATGTTGGCTGTGGGGGTGGCTGTATGTATGTATGTATGGCTGTGGGGGTGGCTGTATGTATGTATGTATGGCTGTGGGGGTGGCTGTATGTATGTATGTATGGCTGTGGGGGTGGCTGTATGTATGTATGTATGGCTGTGGGGGTGGCTGTATGTATGTATGTATGGCTGTGGGGGTGGCTGTATGTATGTATGTATGGCTGTGGGGGTGGCTGTATGTATGTATGTATGGGTGTGGGGGTGGTGTAGTATGTATCTATGGCTGTGGGGGTGGCTGTAGTATGTATGTATGTATGGCGTGGGGTGGCTGTATGTATGTATGTAGGCTGTGGGGGTGGTGTAAAGTATGTATGATGGGTGGGGTTGCCTGTATGTATGTATGTATAAAGGCTGGGGGTGGCTGTATGTATGTATGTAGGCTGTGGGGGTGGGTGTATGTATGTATGTTGGCTGTGGGGGTGCTGTATGTATGTATGTAAGGCTGTGGGGGGGGCTGTATGTATGTATGTATGGCTGTGGGGGTGGCTGTAGTATGTATGTATGGCTGTGGGGTGGCTGTATGTATGTATGTATGGCCCGTGGGGGTGGTTGTATGTATGTATGTAAAGGCTGTGGGGGTGGCTGTATGTATGTATGTATGTATGTTGTATGGCTGGGGGTGGCTGTATGTATGTATGTATGTATGTATGTGTGTATGGCTGTGGGGGTGGCTGTATGTATGTATGTATGGCTGTGGGATGGCTGTATGTAAAGGCTGTGGGGGTGGCTGTATGTATGTATGTATGGCTGTGGGGTGGCTGTATGTATGTATGTATGGCTGTGGGGGTGGCTGTATGTATGGCTGTGGGGTGGCTGTATGTATGTATGTATGGCTGTTTGGGGGGGGCTGTATGTATGTATGTATGGCTGTGGGGGGGCTGTATGTATGGCTGTGGGGGTGGCGTATGTATGTATGTATGGGGTGTGGGGGTGGGTGTATGTATGGCTGTGGGGTTTGGGTGTAGTATGTATGGCTGTGGGGTGGGTGTATTATGTATGTATGGGTTGGGGGTGGCTGTATGTATGGCTGTGGGGGTGGCTGTATGTATGTATGGCTGTGGGGGTGGCTGTATGTATTTTGTATGGCTGTGGGGTGGCGTATGATGTATTAAGGCTGTGGGGGGGGGCGAAAGTATGTATGTATGGCTGGGGGGTGGGGTATGTATGGCTGTGGGGGTGGGGATGTAATGTATGGTTGGGGGGGGGCTGTATGTATGGCTTTGGGGGTGGGTGTATGTATTATGGCTGTGGGGGGGGCTGTAGTAGTATTAAAAGGGTGGTGGGGGGCTGTAATTAGATGATGGGGGTGGGGGGCTGTATGTTGTAGGCTTTTGGGGGTGGCTTTTATGTATGTATGTAGGCTGGGGGGTGGCGTAAGTATGTTGGCTTGGGGGGCTGATGTAGTATTAGGCTGTGAGGGTGGCTTAAATGATTTGTATGGCGAGGGTGGCGTATTAGTATGATCTTGGGGGGTATTTTAAAGTAGGCTGTGGGGGGGCGTATGTATGATGCTTGGGGGGCTGAGTATGATTATGGGTTGGGGGGGGCTGTATGTAGTAGTATGGCTGGGGGGGGGCTTAGAGAGTATGGCTTGGGGTGTCTGTAGATGTATCTTGGGGGTGGGGTAGTTGTATTATCTGGGGGTCTGTTGATGGCTGTGGGGGGGGGGTATGTATGTAATATGGGGTGTGGGGTGCTGTATGTATGTATGTATGTATGGCTGTGGGGGGGCTGTAGTATGAGTATGGCGTGGGGGGGGGCTGTAAAAAATTTTGTATGGCTTGGGGGCTGTATGAGTATTATGGGTGTGGGGGTGGCTTTTTATGTAAAATGGCTGTGGGGGGGTTTTTGTATTTTTAGGCTGGGGGTGCGTATGAGTATGTATGCGTGGGGGGGCTGATTATTATGTATGGTGTGGGGGGGCTGATTATGTAGATGGTGTGGGGGGGGGCGTATGTATTTTTAGGGGGGGGGGTGGCTGTAGTATGTATGTATGGGGTGGGTGCTGTATGTATTATGTATGGATTGGGGGGGGCTGATGTATGTATTATGGCGGGGGGGGGCTGTATGTATGTAGATGGCTGTGGGGGGGGCTGTATGTTGTTGCGTGGGGGTGGGTTTTATGTAATGTATGTTTGGCTTTGGGGGGGCGTAAAGTATTATGTAGGCTTTGGGGGTGGGTGTATGTATGATGTAGGCTGGGGGGTGGCTGTATGTAGATGGCTTTGGGGTGGCTGTAGTATGTATGATGGCTGTGGGGGGGCTGTATTATGTATTAGGGTGTGGGGGGGGCTGTATGAGTATGGCTTGGGGGGGGCTGATTAGGGGTGGGGGTGCGTATTTTTATGATGGGTGGGGGGTGGGTTATGTATTTTTATGGGGGTGGGGGGGGCGTATGTATGTATGATGGGGTGGGTTGCTTATTATGTATGAAGGCTTTGGGGGGGGCTGTATGTATTTACTTGGGGGTGGCTGTATGTAGTATGTATGGCTGTGAGGGGGGCTTTTGTATGTAGTAAGGATGTAGGGGGGCTGATGATGGATTAGGGCTGTGGGGGTGGCTGTAAAGTAGTATTAGGCGGGGGGTGGTGTATGTATGTATGTATGGCGTGGGGTGGGTGTATGTATGTATGGCGTGGGGTGGCTGTTTGTATGTTTTATGGGTGTGGGGTGGCTGTAAATTTTTAGGGGTGGGGGGTGGCTGTCGTATTTATGTATGGCTGTGGGGGGGGCTGTATGTATGGGCTGGAGGTGGGCTGTATGAATTTTGAAAAGGCTGTGGGGGTGGCTGTATTTATGTTTAAAGGCTGGGGGTGGCTGTATTATAAAGTGGGGTGGCTGTTGTATTAGAGGCTGTGGGGGGGGTGTAATGATGTATGGGGTGGGGGGCTTATGTATGTATGTTTTATGTATGTAGTATGGGTGTGGGGGCTGTATTTGTATGATGGCTTTTGGGGGGGCTGTATGTATTAGTATGGCGTGGGGTGCTGTATGTAGTATGGCGTGAGGGGGCTTATGTAGTAGTAGGTGTAGGGGGGCGTAGATGTAGTATGGCTGTGGGGGTGGCTGATGTAGATTTGGGGGTTTGGGGGGGCTGTATTATGTATGTGGGGTTGGGGGGGGTGATGTAATGGCTGTGGGGGCTGTATGTATGTATGTATGGCTGTGGGGGGGGCTGTATGATGTAGGGGTGGGGGGGGCTGTCGATTTAGATGGCTGTGGGGGGGCTGAAGTATGTAGCTGTGGGGTGGCTGTTGTATGTTTATGGGGTGTGGGGGGGGGCGTATGTTAGGCTGGAGGGGGGCGATTATGTATAATGGCTGGGGGGTGGATGATGTAGTATGTAGGCTGTGGGGGGGCTGAAAGATTATGTATGGTTGTCGGGGGGCTGTATTATGTAGTAGGGGTGTGGGGGGGCGTAGTAGTATGTATGGGTGGGGGGTGCGATTATTATGGCTGTGAGGTGCTTATGTATGTATGTAGGCTGTGAGGTTTCTGTAGTATGTAGTATGGGTTGTCGGGGGGGCTGTATTTTTGTATTAAGGCTGGGGGGGGCTGTAAGAAAGTATTAGCTGTGGGGGGGGCTGTATTTTATGGATGGGGGGTGTGATGTATTATGGCTGGAGGGGGGCTTAGATGTATGTATGGCTGGGGGTGCTGATTATTTTTTATGGCTTGGGGGGGGCTGTATGTATGTATGGTGGGGGGTGGCTTTTGTATGATTTTTGGCTTGGGGGGGGCTTTTTATGTTTTGGGTGTGGGGTGGGTGTATGATGTATGTATGGGGTGTGGGGTGGCTGATTATTAGATGGGTGGGGGGGTGGGTTATTTTTTATTTTTGGGTGTGGGGGGGCGTAGTAGTAGTATGGTGTGGGGGGTTTCTGTATTATGTAGTAGGCTGTGGGGGGGGCTGTAGTAGTAGATGGTGGGGGGTGCTGATGTATGTATGGCTTTTGGGGGTTTGGGTTATGGTTTTATGTATGGCTTGTGGGGTGTTTTGTATTAGTATGATGGCTAGGGGGGGGCTGTAAGTATGTATGGGGGGGGTGGGTGAAGATGTCTGGGTTGGGGGTGGCTTAGTATGTATTATGATGGGTAGGGGGGGGCGTATGATTGAAAGGGGTGGGGGGGCTGTATTAGTATGTATGGCTGGGGGGGCTGTATGATGTATGGCTGTGAGGGGGCTGTATGTATGTATGGGTGTGGGGGGCTGATGTATGTATGTATGGCTG
Source organism: Rapana venosa (assembly GCA_028751875.1). Classification (NCBI taxonomy): domain Eukaryota; kingdom Metazoa; phylum Mollusca; class Gastropoda; order Neogastropoda; family Muricidae; genus Rapana; species Rapana venosa. The sequence continues at coordinate 419,519 of CM054148.1, forward strand.
TGGGGTGGGTGTAGTATGTAAGTATGGGGGGGGGTGGCTAAAAGTAGTAGTATGGCTGTGGGGGGGCTGTAGTATTTTTGTAGGCGGGGGGTGCTTAGTTGTTGGCTGTGGGGTGGCTGTAAAGTATGTAGGCGTGGGGGTGGCTGTAGTATGTATTATGGGGTGAGGGGGCTGTATGTAGTTGGCTGTAGGGGGGCTGTATGTATGTATGATGGCTTTGGGGGGGGGGTATTAGTAGTAAGGGTGTGGGGTGGCTTTTGTATTATGAAAGGGTTTGGGGGGGGTGGGCTGTATGTTGTATGTGGCTGTGGGGGGGGGCTGTATGTATGTTGGGGGTTTTGATTTTTTTTGGGTGGGGGGGGGTGGCTGTATGTATGGATGGCTGGGGGGGGCTGAAAGTTGTATGTATTGGGGGGGGTGGTGATTATGTAGTAGGGTTGGGGGGGGCTGTATGAAAAGGGTATGTAGGCTGTGGGGGGTTTGTATAGTATGCTGGGGGTGGTGTTTTAAATTGTAGGCTTGGGGGGCTGTATTATTTTGTATGGCTTTGGGGGTGGCGTTTTTTTTTATGAAATGGCGGGGGGTGCTTGAGTATTTGCTGTGGGTTTTGCTGATGATGATGTATGGCTGTGGGTTGGCTTTAGGTATGTATGGCTGTGGGGGTGGCTGTTTTTTTAGTATGGCGGGGGGGTGGGCTGATTATTTTATGGGCTGGGGGTTGTGTAATTATGTGGGGGGGGGCGATGTTGTATGCGGGGGGTTGGTGGTTTTGGTGGGGGGTGTGTTTATGTATGGCTTGGGGGGGCTGTTGTAAGTATGGGTGGGGGTGTGATGTAATTGGGCTGTGGGGGGGTGTATGTATTTATGTGAGTGGGGTGGCTGTAAGTATGAATGGCTGGGGGGGGGCTGTAATGTTTTTGTATGTATGGCTGTGGGGTGGCTGAAATGTATGTATGGAGTGGGTGGGTTTGTATGTATGTATGAGGCTGATGGGGTTGCTGTATGTAGGGTATGTATTATGCTGTGGGTGTGGCTGTATGTATAATGGCTGTGGGGTGGCTGAAATGTATGTATGTATGGCTGGGGTGCTGTATTATTATGGCTGTGGGTGTGCTGTATGAAATGTATGGCTGTGGGGTGGCTGTATTTGAAATGTTGTATGTTGAGGCTGTGGGGGGGCTGTAGAGTAGGCTGGGGGGGTGGCGTATGTATGTATGTATGGCTGTGGGTGGCTGAGATGTATGGATGTGGGGTGGCTGATGTATGTAAGTATGGCTGTGGGGGTGGCTTTATGTATGTATGGCTGTGGGGGTGCTGATGTAATGTAGGCTGGGGGGGTGGCTGTATGTATGTATGTATGGTGTTGGGGGTGCTATGTAGTATGACTGTGGGGGCTGTATTATGTATGTATGGCGTGGGGTGGCTGTATAATGTATGTATGGCTTGTGTGGTGGCTGTATGAAATGTATGGCTGTGGGGGTGCGTGTATGTATGTATGGCTGTGGGGGGCTGTATGTAGTAGTATGGCTGTGGGGGTGGCTGTATGTATAGTATGTAGGTGTGGGGTGCTGTATGTATGTATTGTGGGGTGGGTTGTATGTATTATGAGGCTGTGGGGGTGGTTTTTTTGGGTCATGTATGTATTTTATGGCTGTGGGGGTGGCTGTAGTATGTATGGCTGTGGGGTGGCTGTATGTATGTATGTGGCTGTGGTGGCTTATGATGTATTATGGCTGTGGGGGGTGCTGAATGTATGTATGGGCTGGGGGTGGCTGTATGTATGTATGAAATGGCTGGGGGTGGCTGTATGTATGTATGGCTGTGGGGGTGCTGTATGTATGTATTATGCTGTGGGGGGGCGTTGTTATGTATCTGGGGGTGCTGTATGTATTGGCTGTGGGGGTCGGGTATGGTATGGCTGTGGGGTGCTGATTATGTATGTATGCTGTGGGGGTGGCTGTATGTATGAAATGGCTGTGGGGGTGCTGTATGAAATGTATGTATGGCTGTTTGGGGGGTGCTGAAAATTGTATGTTATGGCGTGGGGGTGGCTGTATGTAATGTATGTATGGGCTGTGGGGTGGCTGTATGTATGTATGGCCTTGTGTGGTGGTGTATTATTATGGCTGTGGGGTGGCTGTATGTATGTATGTAGGGCTGTGGGGGGGCTGAAATGAGTATTTTATGGCTGTGGGGGTGGCTGTATGTATGTATGTATGGCTGTGGGGGTTGGCTGTAGTGTATGTATGGCTGTGGGGTGGCTGAAGTAGTATGTATGGCTGTGGGGGGGCTGTTTATGTATGTATGGCTTTTGGGGTGGCTGTATGTATGTATGTATGGCGTGGGGTGGCTGTATGTATGTATGGCGTAGGGTGGCTGTATGTATGTATGTATGGTTTTGTGGGGGGCTGTATGTATGTATGTAATGGCTGTGGGGGGCTGTATGTAGTAGTATGGCTGGGGGGGTGGCTGAAATGTATTATTTGGCTGTGGGGGGCTGTATGTAGTTTTTATGGCTGTGGGGGTGCTGAAATTATGATGTATGGCTGTGGGGGTGCTGTATTTTAATGTATGTATGGCTGTGGTGGTGGCTGTATGTATGTATGGCTGGGGTGGCTGTAATGTATGTATGTATGGCTTTTGGGGGGCTGTTTGTATGTATGGCTTGGGGTGGCTTATGTTTATGTATGGCTGTGGGTGGCTGAAATGTAGGGAAATGGGCTGGGGGGCGTAGGTATGTAGTATGGCTGTGGGGGTGGCTGTATGTATGTATGTATGTGAGGGTGCTTATGTATGTAGGTTGGGGGGGCTGAAAGTATGTATGTAGGCTGTGGGGTGGTGTAATGTATGTATGTATGGTTTTGGGGGGGTGGCTGTATGTATGAGTATGGTTGTGGGGGGGTTTGTAAGTAGTATGTGATTGTATGTATTTTATGTATGGCTGTGGGGGGGCTGTATGTATGTATGTATGGCTGTGGGGGTTGTTTTTATGTTATGTTGGCTGTGGGGTGGTGTATGTATGTATGTATGGCTTTTGGGGTGGTGTAGTATTATGTAGGCTGTGGGGGGGGCTGTATGTATGTATGTATGGCTTGGGGGTGGCTGTATGAATGTATGTATTGGTTTTATTTTTTGGGGTGGATGTATGTATGTATGTATGGCTGTGGGGTGGCTGTATGTATGTATGGCTGTGGGGGTGGTGTATGTATGTATGTATGGCTGTGGGGTGGCTTAGAGTATGGGCTGTAGGGGTGTTATGTATGTGTGGCTGTGGGTGGCTGTGTATGTATGTTGCTGTGGGGGGCTGTATGTATGTATGGCTGTGGGGGGGGCTGTATGTATGTATGTATGGCTGTGGGGGGGTTGAAATGAGTCTGTTTGTATAGTATGATATGGCTGTGGGGGTGGCTGTATGTATGTATGTATTGTTGTGTGGGTGGCTGTATGGGGGGGTGGCTGTATGAGTGGCTGTGGGTGGCTGATGTTGTATTATGGCTGTGGGGTGGCTTATGTATGTATGCTGTGGGGTGTGATTTTAGTGTGGGGGTGGCTGTATGTATGTATGGCGTGGGGGGTTTGTGTATGTATGTATGTATGGCTGTGGGGGGGCCCTTGTATGTATGTTGTTGGCTGTTGGGGGTGGGATGCTGATGTATGTAGGCTGTGGGGTGGCTGTATGTATGTATGTATGGCTGTTGGGGTGGCTGTATGTATGTATTATTGCTGTGGGGGTGGCTGTATGTATGTATGAATGGCTGTGGGGTGGCTGTATGTATTATGTATGGCTGTGGGGTGGCTGTATGTATGTAGTATGTAGGCTGTGGGGTGGCTTTTTATGTATGTAGCTATGGCTGTGGGGTGGCTGTATGTATGAAGGGTATGGGGGGTGGGCTGTAATGTATGTAGTATGGTGTGGGGGTGGCTGTATGTATGTAATGTATGGCTGTGGGGTGGCTGTATGTATGTATGTATGGCGTGGGGGTGGGGATGTATGTAGGGCTGTGGGGGTGGCTTTATGTATGTATGGCTTGTGGGGTGGCTGTATGTATGTATGTATGGCTGTGGGTGGCTATGTATGTATGCTGTGGGGTGGCTGTTAATTTTATGTATGGCTGTGGGTGGCTGTATGTATGTATGTATGGCTGTGGGGGTGGCTGATGAATGGTATGGGGGCTGTTTGTGGGTTGGGGCTGGCTTTTTATGTATGTATGGCTGTGGGGGTGCTGTATGTATGTATGGCTGTGGGGGTGGCTGTATGTAGTAGTATGCTGTGGGGGCTGTATGTATGTATGTATGGCTGTGGGGGGGCTGTATGTATGTAGTATGGCTTGGGGGGGTGCTGTATTATATGTATGGCTGTGGGGTGGTGTTGTATGTATGTATGGCTTGGGGTGGTTGGCTGGGTTGTATGTATGTAGGGCTGTGGGGGTCCCTGTATGTATGTATGGCTGTGGGGGGCTGAAATGTATGTATGTAGGCTGGGGGGGTGGCTGTATGTATGTTTTGGGGGTGCTGTATGTAGGGCGGGGGGTTTTTTGTGGGGGTGGCTGTATGTATGATGTATGGCTGTGGGGTGGCTGTATGTATTGTATGTATGGCTGTGGGGGGGCGCATGTATGTATGTGGGGGGCTGTAGTAGGCTGTGGGGGTGTAATGTATTATGTAGGGCTGTGGGGGTGGCTGTATGTATGTATGATGGCTGTGGGGGTTGGCTGTATGTTTGTATGGCTGTGGGGGGGGCTGTATGTATGTATGTATGGCTGTGGGGGTGGCTGCATGTATGTATGTATGGCTGTGGGGGTGGCTGTAATGTATGTATGTATGGCTGTGGGGGTGGCTGTATGTATGAAATGTATGGCTGTGGGGTGGCTGTATGTATGTATGTATGTATGTATGGCGTGGGGTGGCTGTATGTAGAAATGGCTGGGGTGGTGGCTGTATGTATGTATGTATGGCTGTGGGGGTGGCTTTTATGTATGTAGTATGGCTGGGGGGTGCTGTAGATGTATGTATGCTGTGGGTGCGAAATGTATGGCTGTGGGGTGGCTGTATGTATGTATGTATGGCTGTGGGGGGCTGTTGTATGTAATGTATGGCTGTGTGGGGTGGCTGTATGTATGTATGGCTGGGGGGGTGGCTGTAATATGTATGTATGGCTGTGGGGGTGGCTCTATGAATGTATGTATGGCGTGGGGGTGGCTGCATGTATGTATGGCTGTGGGGGTGGCTGTATGAAATGTATGTATGGCTGTGGGGGTGCTGTATGTAGTATGGCGGGGGGTGGCTGTATGTATGTATGGCTGTGGGGTGCTGTATGTATGAAATGTATGGCTGTGGGGATGGCTGTATGTATGTATGTAGGCTGTGGGGATGGCTGTATGTATGTATGGCTGGGGGGGTGGCTGTTTGTATGTATGTATGGCTGTGGGGGTGGCTCTATGTATGTATGTTTGTGCGTGTGCTGAGGTGTGCACAGGAGACACTGATCAAAGGAAGCTTGTGAAGAGCTGGCTGGCTGTGGAAGGGGGCTGTCGATAGCGCAGTGGTGTGTCTTCACCTATTATCCCCTCATTGTCCACAGGGGAGGGAACTCAAGTCTTGGGGGGCAGGGGTCAGGGGGCAGGGGTCAGGTCTCGGCTGCTGTAGAACATTCCCAGTTCCTAGCTCTTTTTCTAAACAGTCACTGTTTCTAGTGCTGTCGTTACTGTTGTTGTCGTTACTGTTAATGTTGTCTTTGTTGTCGTCACTGTTGTTGTTGTTGTCTTTGTTGTCGTTACTTGTGTTATCGTTACTGTTGTTGGTGTTGGTGTTGTTGTTGTCGTTACTGTTGTTGTTGTTGTCTTTGTTGTGGGTTACTGGTGTTATCGTTACTGTTGTTGGTGTTGTGTTGTGTTTTGTCGTTACTGTTGTTGTTGTTTTTGTCTTTGTTTTCGTTACTGTTGTTGCGTTACTGTTGTTGTTTTTGTTGTCTTTGTTGTCGTTTACGGGTTTGTTGTCGTTACTTTTTTTTGTCGTTACTGTTGTTGTCTTTTACTGTTGTTGTTGTTGTCTTTGTTGTCGTTACGTTTTATCGTTACTGTTTTTTGGGTGTTGGTGTTGTGTTTTTCTTTACTGTTGTTGTTGTTTGTTGCCCTTTGTTGTCGTTACTGGTTTTATCGTTACTGTTTTTGGTGTTGGTGTTTTTGTTTGGGTTACTGTGTTGTCGTTTTTTGTCTTTTTGTCGTTACTGTTGTTGTCGTTACTGTTGTTGGTGTTGTTGTTGTCGTTACTGTTGTTGTTGTCTTGTTGTCGTTACTGTTGTTGTCGTTACTGTTGTTGTCGTTACTGTTGTTGTCGTTACTGTTGTTGTTGTTGTCTTTGATGTCGTTACTGTTGTTGACGTTACTGTTGTTGTCGTTACTGTTGTTGTTGTCTTTGTTGTCGTTACTGTTGTTGTTGTTGTCTTTGATGTCGTTACTGTTGTTGTTGTTGTTGTCTTTGTTGTCGTTACTGTTGTTGTTGTTGTTGTCTTTGTTGTCGTTACTGTTGTTGTCTTTGTTGTCGTTACTGTTGTTGTCGTTACTGTTATTGGTGTTGGTGTTGTTGTTGTCGTTACTGTTGTTGTTGTTGTTGTCTTTGTTGTCGTTACTGTTGTTGTCGTTACTGTTGTTGTTGTTGTCTTGTTGTCGTTACTGTTGTTGTTGTTGTTGTCTTTGTTGTCGTTATTGTTGTTGTTGTCTTTGTTGTCGTTACTGTTGTTGTCATTACTGTTGTTGGTGTTGTTGTTGTTGTTTTGTTGTCGTTACTGTTGTTGTTGCTGTTGTCGTTGTTGTCGTTAGTGTTGTTGGTGTTGGTGTTGTTGTTGTTGTCTCTGTTGTCGTTACTGTTGTTGGTGTTGGTGTTTTTGTTGTCGTTACTGTTGTTGTTGTCTATAATAATAATAATAATAATAATAATAATAATAAAAAATGGAATTTATATAGCGCTGAATCTTGCACAGACAAATCAAAGCGCTTGCACTCAACTCATTCTTACACAGTCATGCAACCAATAGCGAGTAATAGTTCTAACAAGTCCAAATGCACACACAACACACACACACACACACATACACACAACACACACACACACACACACACACACACACACGCACACACACACACACACACGTTATACACTTTGGCAGGGTGATGGAATTTTTGGCTGTTGAAAAGCAGGGATAGCTATGAAATGAGACAGGAGAGGAAATTCTTAGGTTTGAAACAATATGTCTTGAGGCCAGATTTAAATGAGTCACAAGAAGGCCTTTGGCGAAGAGAGATAGGGAGGCCATTCCAAATCGATGAACCAGAAACAGAGAAAGAGC
>CM054148.1:431863-451863 GCA_028751875.1 Rapana venosa
GTTGTCCCCACACATCACAGCCCCCAGTGACGTCATTCTTGTGACGACACATCCTGCTGACAGTCTCTGCAAGGGGGTGGGGGTGGTGGGGGGGTGTTGGAAGTGTTGTTGCTCTTGTTCTTGGGGTTTTTGGGGGATGGGTTTTTTAATTTTTCTGTTTAGCTCTTTCTATAATAACTTGAGTATGTTTTCTGCTGTGGTTTTGTTCTGCCTGTCTGTCTGTCTGTCTGTCTGTCTGTATTTTTTTCTTTAATGTTCATTGCTCCTTTTCTTTTCTCCTCTTCTTTCTTTCTATCTATTTTTTTCTTTATTGTCTTCACCTCAGCGCGAATTTACTTGGACTGGGATCTCTCCCAGCAGAGCAGGTAGCAACAAGTAAAAGCAAACACTGGAGACAGCAGATAACAACCAACATCAAACACAAGTCGTAAACAACAGCAAAAGTGCATCAGATGTGCATGGGGACCACTGTGTGGTTTGACATGGGAGGGGGGGGGGGGGGGGTACCACTGCCCTCATTGTGTGGTCAGTGATGACAGTCATTATGACATGGTGTGGTCAGTGATGGCAGTCATGACATGGTGTGGTCAGTGATGGCAGTCATGACATGGTGTGGTCAGTGATGGCAGTCATCATGACATGGTGTGGTCAGTGATGGCAGTCATGACATGGTGTGGTCAGTGATGGCAGTCATCATGACATGGTGTGGTCAGTGATGGCAGTCATTATGACATGGTGTGGTCAGTGGACAGTGACGTCCATCACTTCACCTGACGTTGTCTACAGCCCGTCTGACCATAATGACTGTAAAGCCCTGTCAGGCCTGTCACCTTCCTCAGCTGAATAACTCACATCACCAGTCAACTCACGATCAGTTACCTTCTGTCATTAGTGCTCGCGCCCGCGCACACACACACACACACACACACACACACATACATACACACACACACACACACACACACACACACACACACTCACTCACACACACACACACACCACACACACACACACACACACACACACACACACACACACACACACACACACACACACACACACCACACACACACACGCACGCACACACACAGAGGACGGGATAGCCTTGTGGTTAGAACATTGCACTCGCGATCTGACGATCCAGGTTCGAGTTCCGTTCAAAGGGATTTTTCCCCTGGAGTTAACATCAGTGCACACTCCACTCTCCACAAAAGTCTTTGGATGAGACTCTAAACCAGGTTCCTTGTCCGACCGCTCGCAGAACATCTTGCGCACACGTTATACCCGTTCCGTTTTTCGGAATAGTAGGCCATTGTGTGCCGGTGGGAACAGATGACAGCATTTACAAAACTGCATACACACGGGGACTGCATGTAAAAAAACACACGAATGCTTATTCCATTATCATCGATATATTAGAAATGAATGAATAAAATTAATAAAAAAACCAAAATAAATAGATTCACACACACACACACACACACAACACGCACGCAAACACGCACGCACGCACGCACACACACGCACACAGAGGAAAAGACACACAGACGCACACAAGAGCACAGACAGACAGATGAAAAACACACACAGACGGACAGACAGACGCAGACAGTAATACAGACAGACAGACAGGAAAAGACACATACACAGACGCAGACACGGCGGGTACAGATAGACAGGCAGACAGACAGACCGACAAACTGGAAACGACAGACAGATGCAGACAGGAGTACAGACAGACATACAGGCAGATAGACAGACCAACAGACAGGAAAAGACGCACAGACAGAGGCAGACAGGAGTACAGCAGACAGACAGGAGTACAGCAGACAGACAGGAGTACAGCAGACAGACAGGAGTACAGCAGACAGACAGGAGTACAGCAGACAGACAGGAGTACAGCAGACAGACAGGAGTACAGCAGACAAACAGGAGTACAGCAGACAGACAGGAGTACAGCAGACAAACAGGAGTACAGCAGACAGACAGGAGTACAGCAGACAGACAGGAGTACAGCAGACAGACAGGAGTACAGCAGACAGACAGGAGTACAGCAGACTGGAGCATCACTCCAAGGCTTCTTCCTTCAGTGCAGAAAGAAGGCAGCTAGCTGGCTGTCACAGCCCCTGCACTGACTCTCATTTCCACACACTGCCTTCCTGCCCACTTTTTCAAACAGGTCCACAGCGCCTAAAGAAAGAGAGAGTGGGGGGAAACCCCCCCAAGAATTCAATGTATGTGAACACTATCGTTTCCTTGTCCACATACGCATATTTCAGTACGTGGTGACCTCCAGCTTAGTGGCATGCACATTCCCTTTTCTCTGCAATTTTGAATGCAGGTTAGCTTCTCGTGAAGTTTCTGGTCGTGAGTTAGGGTTTGCTTCATCAGCCGAGTAGTAACAGCTTTAAATAGGAGGAGGTCTTGACTTGAGGGAGGAGGAGGAGATTCAGTCTTTGGCTGAAGAAGTTCGCTGGTCGCCGTTCCAGCTGGGCTGTTGGGCGCCGCGTGATGTTGTGTCTCTATTTGGAGAGCAGGGGGAAGGGTGGGGGGGAAGCAACACCTTGGAGTAGTTCAGGCTCTTGTGAACCCGGTCTTCGTTCTTTGTTGTTACGTGGTGTCCGTCCTGTCAACGTCTTCCTTGGGGTGTAGGAGTGTATCGTTCTTCCTGTGGTGTTGTGTCTACTTGGAGAGCAGAGGGGAGCAGTCATCTTTGAAGTGGTTCAGGCTCCTGGGAGCCAGTTTACATTTTTTGTTTGTGCTGTCCATCTTAACGTCTTTCCTAAGGTGCAGGAGTGCACCTTGTTCTTTCTCAGTGACAGGTGAGGGCCGTTCCGTAGATATGACTGAGTTCTGTGTTCATTGTGCTGTAGTGGTGGTGGTTGTTGAGTGTTTTCTGTCAACGCAGTGCTTGGATGGTTGGTTCTTGAATAAATTAATGTAGAATCTTTTCGAGGGGAGTTTCCTCTGTGTTAAGGTTTGTCTATTGGGAAGACTTACGATTCTCCTTTAGTGAAGGATAGGATATTTTCTTGAACATATGGTTTTAAATGCTAATGTGTTTGTCCAAGAGAGTTCTCACTTGCATTTAGAACACTCAGTATTTCTTAAGTTTAAATTGATATGGTCGAGTCCTGAGTGATTTTGATTTAGTTCAATTTTGCGTATTAAGCGGCTGTGTGTGGTTGTTATTGGTTTTCTGTAAGAAGCAATCTCTTTTGTGGAAGAATGTTTTAAAGGTATTCTAATAATTTTAACCCTATTTGAACATAAACGATGAAGACATCAGTCGTCGTTTAGATTCGAAATGTAGATGGTTCTTATAGGGTCGTGGAGTTTTGGGGTGTAAACAATTTGTCAACATGAAGGACACGAGGGAAATAACTCTAGTTGCCTTAGCGCTAGTTATGGGTGTATGCTGAGGAACAGCAAGTATTGCCTGCTCCAGGTTCCTGTGGGAGCCTCCAGCGGTGGAGTCGTGCCTGGAGAGGGTGCAGCCCGGTGTGCCCTGAAGAGTCACCGACGGCTTGTCCTTGACCCTCTGTAATTCCCATCCCCCTTTATCCCCTGGATCCACCTCTTTCCCCCACGACCCATTTCCCTTCTCCCTGCTGCCCTGTCCACCCGTGACCTTCCTTGAGGACTTCGGCCTGCCCTGAGCTACCCCACAGTGACCCTGCATGGAAACCCGAGATGTGACTGTGAGGGAAGTGGGAGGGGAACATTCCTCAAGTGGGTTTCAGAACTGTGCAGAAGAAGGAAGGGGATAACAAAGTCAGGACTTGGAGTGTGGCTAGAAGCTGAATCTGTGTGTGTGTGAAAGTGGATTTAAGTTTTTGTCTGATGTGGTTGTTTTGGATTTCGAAAAGTAAAGTCTGGAGCTTTTCTTCTGTGTTTTTTGTTTGTTGTTGTCTGGAAGATAGTTAGAGAGGCCACGGGTGGGGGTTTAGCCACAATCCCTTAAGGAGCGTGAGAATGGTACATTGAATAAGCAATCCATATGCTTTTTTTTCATCAAGCCATCTCGATGCCTTAGAGCAACAGCGGTCTATCGACAGAGCCGCCATTTTCAAAAGTGTTGAGATACACTCATTTGAAAAGCTTGAAAGATCAGAACAAATCGAGGATTGAATGGAAGTATTCAGTTTTTGGAATGAGAATGCATATTGATGCGATCTCTATCATAGCATCTTTATGTTGTAATAATGTAGAAGAAAGCGCATAAATGCATATTTACAATTGATGGGTTGTTTTTGCCCGGAATTTTCTTGCAGTCTGCATATGAAATTTTGATGTCCACTAATTCTGGTCCTCTCAAAGCCATGCTAAGCTAAACTAGTGCAGAAAGTGGCATTTCCTGAAAAGGCCAGGAGAGCAAAAACACTGGCAGTGAAGGTAGATCACCTTGCTTGCAGAGAAAATACAGCAGGCATGGCACAAAGCTTGCTCTCTTTCCCAGATAAGATCACATTCCACTGATTCCAGCCATCAGTTTTCAGCAGGAACCACCACACAACGTTCAGGCCACCAGTGTTACATAAACCCTGCCCAGCAGTCAAGTGTATCCACACCTAGGCAAGAAGGGTTGCACAGCTGAATGTCTGCTGTTGCATAGCCCTGTCCCAGATAATTGGCATCAAAGCAGTTAGAGGAAAAGCGGGATGCTGTGCGGTAGTCCAGTGTACCCTGTGCAATTTGCGAGGGTAATTTTGTGCAACAAAGGTTTTCTTCAAATATCTTTGAAATTAATCAAACTTTTATTTTAGACTTTTGTCATATGAAAGTTTACAGTAAATTATACCAAATATGAAAAAACGAAATTGCTCATTTTTTCAGATAAACCGTTGTTGCTCTGAGGCATCGATCTATCTAAGAACAACAATTTCTTAAAGATAATACTGAAGTACTACATTATTACAACCTTTACCAATAAAGTGTACCAATAAAAAAAACCAATAAAATAATACACTGCAAAATACAAATTACACACACATACATACACATGCACACAAACATCACCGCACACACACAAACAACACACACACACACCACACAACACCACACACACACCACGCGCGCGCGTGCGCGCACGTTCACACACGCACACACTTAGGTAAAGTAATTTTTAAGAATTTAAAAAAATCATAAAATGTCAAACAAACAAATTACATCACCTACTATATCACCCATTTTACGTTCATACTTTAAAAAGAAAACAAAGTACAGGAACAAAACGTTGTGTGTCAAGTCAAGTCAAGTCAAACTTTTATTTTCAGATGGTACATTGAATAAGCAATGCATTTGCTTTTTTTCATCAAGCCATCTATCTAAAGAAAAGAAAAAAGCGAGAAAAAAGGGAAAAAAGATAATGTATATGCAGACATAGAATAAAAAGCCTAATCTATGATAAACTATACAAATCAAACAAGAAAAACAATAATATATGCATATGTGGAATTAAAAACAAAACAAAACAAAAACAGAAAAATATTAGACCATACAATTCAAATAATTCAAAAATCTTGAAAAAATATCCGTCATAACACAAACAAACAAGCAACAAAGAAAAAACCAACCAAAACAAACAAAGAAGACAAAAACGAATAAAAATTAAAAACCCACACCAACTGCTTCCCCCCCCCCCCCCCCCCCCCACCCCCCCCTCACACACACATACACACACAAACCTTCAACCATACAAACAACTGAATAAAACAACCAAAAAAAGATGAATCAACAAGAACAAACCACAACAAGAAATAAACAATCAAACAAACACAAACATACGTACACAACAACAACAGCGACAATAACTAACATAGGACAAGAATAACAGCCAAGCAAAAATGAACAACAATATAGAACTAACAAAAGACGAGAAAAAGAGTCCAAAATATCCCCTCCCCCTCCCCAAGAAAACCACCCTAAACCCAAAAACAAACAAAAAAGCAAAATAAACCAGAACCCACCCCCACCACTACCAACAATAACAACAACAACCAAATGGATATAACAGAGGAAACTGATGTATCATTTAAACACTTACATACACCATACACATACACATCCTCACCATATCCCCTTCACACGCAATATATACTCATATAATAAGGAAAACAAGAATAACCAACAGCTATTGGATTCAGAGCAAAGAAGTATAACAAAGACATCCATTCCCTCCCTTTCCCCTGTCATATACACGCATGTAACATGTGCTTTTGATTTGAGGCAGAACAACGTTAATCCTTCGATCAAAGAATAAATTCAGGCAATGTAAAACCCACCCAGCAGTACTAACGTCCAGCAATAACAATTTAGCTCATCTAATACAATGAAACAGAAAACTAACAGCGACAAAACTAAATAAATCACAATATTTTTGTGTAACATAAAAGAACGTAAAAAGGCAAAAAACAGCAAGAAAGTAAAAAACCAAACCGAACCAATTACACAACACACACGCACTCACACACTTGTACACACGCGCGCGCACACACACACACACACACACACACCACACACACACACACACACACACACACACAACACACACACACACTACACACACCAGATTCAAAGCGTTCTGGGGTTGATATATCAACAATATATAGATCAATGCTTACACATGTACTCTATATGAATATGAAAACTTGGGTCATATCTGATTTTAATGACAAGAATAACGTCAGTGACACTTAAATCACTCTCTTAAGTTTACAAGTCGTGTTCTGTGCTTTTATTCATGAAATATCTTTTTAGATGTGTTTTATACTGATTTTTGCTTTTAATACATTTCAAATTTTTGGGGAGTTTATTCCATAGGTCACTGCCTGAATACAAGAGGCTCGATTTATATAGGTTATTTCTCGGTCTTGGAAATGTTAGCAAATGGTTGTGTCTATGTTGGTTAACTTTGAAAGCTTTGGTAATCTTGGGAGGTGCATTTTGATTAACAACTTTTTGCATAAACACAACTTTATTGAATAAAAGTTGGTTTCGAAATGTCAGGACATTTATTTGCTTATAGTCCTCAATTGTCAGGGTGCTTGTTTTTAAGAATACAAGTTTTACTGCTCTTTTATATAAACGATGAATGAATTTCAAGTTCGTTCCACTGCAGGTATCTCAAATAGTTGATGCATAGTCAATGATTGGTAGAATGTGACCGCAAAAAAATAGTTTTCGAGAATGATTATTTAGAAAGTGTTTTATTTTGGATAATTGAAGTAGCCTGTGAGCTAGGCGTTTACCTAGTGACATTATGTGATCAGTCCAAGTCATATTTTTGTCAATGGTAACACCTAATATTTTATGTGAGTCAACTTCTTCAACTATTCCGTTATCCAACAACGGAGGTTAAAACCTATCATTCATTTTTTGCCTTTTCTGTCTTGCTGATACGTACATACACTTTGTTTTTTTGTGCATTTAAGGACATGTGGTTTAATTGAGTCCAAATAATCAATCTGTCAATACTGTATTGAAGTTTGAGAGTTAATCTGCTGGAGTCTGAATCACTGCAAAAGAGAGTGGTATCGTCAGCAAACATTTCACAGTTACATTTAATAAAACAGGGTAAATCATTTACATAGACTGAAAACAAGAGTGGTCCCAATACTGAGCCTTGTGGTACCCCATGTCTAATGGGTAGGAGTTCTAATGCTTGGTTATTTACAGAGACAAGCTGCTGTCTATTAGACAGAAAGTTTTCTAGTAGTTGGATAAGTTCAGGTGGCAGTTTGTACAATTCTAATTTACGCAATAACAAAGAGTAGTTGATCACATCAAATGCTTTTTCAAAGTCAACAAAAAGGAGGCCAGTAAACTTATTGTCATTTATATTGTGTAGGAGACTGTCAGTGAGCTGAGTGTGCGTGCTTGGGTGCGTGTGGTCGCGTGCACGAGCATGCTTTTAAAAAAATCATAAAATGTCAAACAAATTATATCACCTACTATATCACCCATTCTTTTACGTTCTACTTTAAAAAGAAAAAAGTACAGGAACACAACGTTGTGTGTGTGTGTGTGTGTGTGTGTGCGTGCGTGCGTGCGTGCGTGCGTGCGTGCGTGCGTGTGTGTGTGTGTGTGTGTGTGTGTGTGTGTGTGTGTGTGTGTGTGTGTGTTGTGTGTGGTTTCCATCTCATTGCCTGAGTAGTGTCATCTATTTTAAATCCACTTAAAAAAAAGATTTAGGTGCTCCAAATTCAATAGCTAGATACCTATTAAGATGTTAGAAATTGAACAGCTTGTTACTAAACACAGCTTGTTACTAAACTAAGATGTTACATATTCAATAACTAGCTACAATATTAAGATATTCGAAAAGCATTAGCTAAATACAATATCAAGATGACATATTCAATAGCTAGATATTAGGATGTGACATTTTTAATAGCGAGATACAATATTGAAATTGTTGTCACATATATTCAAAAGATCGTCACAATAATCCACTCGGTTTCTAAGGAACGTGCGAACGCACGCAGAACATCTTGCGCACGCGTTAAATCCTGTTCCGCTTTTCGTAAGAGTAGGCCTTTGTGTGCCGGTGGGAACAGATGACCGAACTGACAAAAGCGCATACACACGGGAACTGGATGTAAAAAAGCACATGAGTGCTTATTCCATTATCCTCGATATAAAAGAATAAAAGAATTTTTTTTTAAAGGATTACTTCCTCAGTCTGTTGAACGGCCGTTGTCAACATCTCCCCTCCCCTCCCCTCCCTCCCCTCCCCTCACACTTGACACTCTACACTTGACACACTTGACACTCCACACTTGACACTACAGACTGTTAGGCCTATTGTACATCGACCTGAGGCCACAGTACAAAAGCAAACTGGGCATAGGGAATGGGCACAGGACAAGTGGTGTAAACATACCACCACCACCATGTAATGTCAGTTCAAATGTCACAATGGTTATGAAAACAAGGATACTACATCAGCCATAACGTGGATGTTCGCTGATGACACAAATATACATCACAATATTCACAGGCCACAATGGTTTACATACATGTGGTATTCATCAACATGACAATAATGCCTTCAAGTCTATCTT
Source organism: Rapana venosa (assembly GCA_028751875.1). Taxonomy (NCBI): domain Eukaryota; kingdom Metazoa; phylum Mollusca; class Gastropoda; order Neogastropoda; family Muricidae; genus Rapana; species Rapana venosa. Next base: position 440,929 of record CM054148.1, read on the forward strand.
ACTTCTTTGAATTGCATGAAAAAGAAATCGTGATAGATATTATATCTGTCGGAGAGTATTGCAGCTTTCAGTAACAGGTGCAAAGGCATTCTTGTTAAATAGAGACAGACAGGCAGGCAGGCAGACAGACAGACAGACAGACAGACAGGCAGACAATTACCAGCATTGCCTTTATCCTCAAAATGTGCACCCTAAGAATTTACACCATCATTACACTGAAAAATCTCCCCTCTCTCTCCCCTCTATCTCTCTCACTCTCCTTCTTCCTCCCCCCTCCCCCCCCCCCTCCCCCTCCCCTCTCTCTCTCCTTCTCCCTTCTCTCTTCTCCTCTTTCCCTCTCTCCCTTTTCTCCTCCCCTTCCCCCCTCTCCTCTCTCTCTCCTCTCCTCTGACAAGACAAATTTTTTTTATTTTTGAGGGTAAGAATAACCCCAAAATGTTTTTTTTTACATTTTCATTCTCTCTCTCCCCTCTCTTCCTCCCATCCTCTCTCTTCCCCCCTCTCCCTCTTCCCTCTCTCTCCTCTCTCTCTTCTCTCCCTTTTTCCCCCCCTTTCCCTCTCTCTTTCCCCCCCCCTTTTTTTTTTAAAAAAAAAAAAACCCCCCCCCCCCCCAAACCCCTTTATGGGGGTTTAATTTTTTTTTTTTTTCTTTTTTTTTTTTTTTTTTCCTTTTTCTCCTCTCTCCTTTCTCCCCCTCAGGCCTGTCAAACTTGGCATCGTTTTTTCCAAAAGTGACTTTTTCTTCTCAATCTGCCAACACGGCTCGCACTACCTACACTAACCCAAAACCCGCCATGTAGGCTTTTCTCACGCCCCCTCACCTGTCGTACTCGACGGGCCCCGCAATCAGGCGGCTGGTGCTCTCTACCCCCCGCTGCTGCTGCTCTGTTTTTTTGTTGTTGTTGTTTTGTTTTGTCATCTCTTCTGCCTCTTTTTGTTTTTGTTTTGGGCTCTTTGCTCCTCTGTTGTTGTTTGTTTGTTGTTGTCTCTCTTCTGCCTCTGTTTTTTGGTTTTGTCTTGCTGCCTCTGTTTTTTTTGTTCTCTCTTGCTGCCTTTTGTTGTTTTTGTTGTTTTTGTTGTCTCCTTGCTGCCTCTGTTGTTGTTGTTGTTGTCTCTCCTGCCTCTTTTTGTTTTGTTGTTTGTCTCTCCTGCCTCTGTTTTTGTTGTTGTTGTTGTCTTCTCTGCTGCCTCTGTTGTTTGTTGTTGTTGTTGTCTCTCCTGCCTCTGTTGTTTTTGTTGTTGTTGTCTCTCCTGCCTCGTTTGTTGTTGTTTTTTTGTCTCTCCTGCCCTGTTGTTGTTGTTTTTTGTTGTCTCTCTTGCTGCCTCTTGTTGTTGTTGTGTTGTTTGTTGTTGTCTTCTCTTGCTGCCTCTTTTTGTTGTTTGTTTGTTGTTGTCCTCTTGCTGCCTCTTTTTGTTGTTGTTGTTGTCTCTCTTGCTGCCTCTGTTTTTTGTTGTTGGTTGCCCTCTCCTGCCTCTGTTGTTGTTGTTGTGTTGTTGTTGTTGTTGTCTCTCTTGCTGCCTCTGTTGTTGTTTTGTTGCCCTCCCCCTGCCTCTGTTGTTGTTGTCTCTCCTGCCTCTGTTGTTTGTTGTTATCTCTCCTGCTCCTTGTTGCTGTTGTTGTTAACTCTCCTGCTGTTTTTTTTGTTGTTGTTTTCCTGCGCTGCTTCCTCTGTTTTTTTGTTGTTCTTGTTGCTGCGTTTGTTGTTTTGTTGTTGTCTTCTCCTGCTGTTTGTTGTTGTTGTTGCTACTACTGCTGTTATTGTTGCTGTTGCTGCTACTACTGCTGCTACTACTGCTGCTGCTGTTGTTGTTGTTGCTACTGCTATTGTTGTTGTTGCTTCTGCTATTGTTGTTGTTGCTACTGCTATTGTTGTTGTTGTTGCTGCTGCTGTTATTGTTGCTGCTGCTATTGTTGTTGTTGCTACTCCTGATTTTATTGTTGTTGTTGCTGTTATTGTTGTTGCTACTTCTGCTGCTGTTATTGTTGTTGTGGCTGCTGTTGTTGTTGTTGCTACTACTGCTGCTGCTGCTGTTGTTGCTATTACTGCTGCTGTTGTTGTTGTTGTTGCTACTACTGCTGCTGCTGTTGTTGCTACTACTGCTGCTGTTGTTGTTGTTGCTATTACTGCTGCTGCTATTGTTGTTGTTGCTGCTGCTGCTGCTCTATTGTTGTCTCTCCTGCTGCTGTTGTTGTTGTTGCTGCTGCTGTTGTTGTTGATACTACCGCTGCTGCTATTGTTGTTGCTGCTGCTTCCTCTGTTGTTGTTGTTCTTGTTGCTGCTGTTGTTGTTGTTGTTGTTGTCTCTCCTGCTGTTGTTGTTGTTGTTGCTACTACTGCTGTTATTGTTGCTGTTGCTGCTACTACTGCTGCTACTACTGCTGCTGCTGTTGTTGTTGCTACTACTTCCGCTGTTGTTGTTGTTGCTACTGCTATTGTTGTTGTTGTTGCTGCTGCTGTTATTGTTGCTGCTGCTATTGTTGTTGTTGCTACTGCTGCTTTTATTGTTGTTGTTGCTGTTATTGTTGTTGTTGCTACTACTGCTGCTGCTATTGTTGTTGCTGCTGTTATTGTTGTTGTTGCTACTACTGCTGCTGCTATTGTTGTTGCTGCTGTTGTTGTTGTTGTTGCTTCTACTGCTGCTGCTATTGTTGTTGCTACTGCTGCTTTTATTGTTGTTGTTGCTGTTATTGTTGTTGTTGCTACTACTGCTGCTGCTATTGTTGTTGCTGCTGTTATTGTTGTTGTTGCTACTACTGCTGCTGCTATTGTTGTTGCTGCTGTTGTTGTTGTTGTTGCTTCTACTGCTGCTGCTATTGTTGTTGTTGCTACTGCTGCTTTTATTGTTGTTGTTGCTGTTATTGTTGTTGTTGCTACTACTGCTGCTGCTATTGTTGTTGCTGCTGTTGTTGTTGTTGTTGTTACTACTGTTGCTGCTATTGTTGTTGTTGCTGCTGTTCTTGTTGTTGTTGCTACTACTGCTGCTATTGTTGTGATGCTGCTGCTATTGTTGTTGTTGTTACTGCTGCTTTTATTGTTGTCGTTGCTGCTATTGTTCTTGTTGCTACTACTGCTGCTGCTATTGTTGTTGCTGCTGTTGTTGTTGTTATTGTTGCTGCTGCTATTGTTGTTGCTATTACTGCTGCTGCTATTGTTGTTGTTGCTGCTGTTGTTGTTGTTGTTGTTGTTACTACTGTTGCTGCTATTGTTGTTGTTGCTGCTGCTGTTGTTGTTGATACTACTGCTGCTATTGTTGTTGTTGCTGCTGTTCTTGTTGTTGTTGCTACTACTGCTGCTATTGTTGTTGCTGCTGCTGTTGTTGTTGTTGTTGCTGCTACTACTACTGCTGCAATTGTTGGTTTTTGCTGCTGTGCGTTGTTGGTTTGTTGCTGCTGCTTTTTGTTGTTTTTTGCTAGCTGCTTTTGTTGTTGGTTGTTGTTACTACCTGTTGCTGCTATTGTTGTTGTTCGCTTTTTCTTTTGTTGTTGTTTTTTTTTTTTTTTTTTTTTTTTTTGGGGGGGGGGGGGCCCCCCTTTTTTTTTTTTTTTAAAAATTTTTTTTTTTTTTTTTTTTTTTTTTTTTTCTTTTTTTTTTTTTTCGCTTTTTTTTTTTTTTTTTTTTTTTTTTGGGGGGTTTTTTTTTTTTTGTTTTTTTTTTTTTTTTCCTTTTTTTTGTTTTTTTTTTTTTTTTTTTTTTGTTTTCTTTTTTTTTTTTTTTTTGTTGTTTTTCCTTATTGTTGGGTTTTTTCGGGGTTTTTTTTTTCCTTTTTTTTTTTGGGTTTTTTTTTTTTTTTTTTTTTTTGTTTTTGCTTTTGGTTTTTTTTTTTTTTTTTTTAATTGTTTTTTTTTTTTTTCCCTTTTTTTGGGCCTTTTTTTTTTGTTTTTTTTTTATTGGGGGGTTTTTGTTGTTTTGTTCCCCCTTTTTTGTTGGGGTTTTCCTTTGTTTAAATTTTTTTTTTGCTGCTGTTTTTTTTTTTTTTTTTTTTTTGTTTGGGTTTGTTTTGTTTTTCCTTTTTTTTTATTTTTTCTGCTTTTTTTGTTTTTTGGCTTTCTTTTTTTTTTTTTTTTTTTTTGGGTTTTCCCCTTTTTTTTTGTTTTTTTTTTTTTGGGGTTTTTTGTTGCTGCTTTGGGTTTTTTTTTTTTTTTTTTGGGGCCCGGGTTGTTTTTGTTTTTTTTCCCCCCCCCCCCCCCCCCCCCCCCCCCAACCCCCCCCCCCCCCCCCCCCCCCCTTTTGTTTTTTTTTTTTCTCCCCCTTTTTTTGGGGGGTTTTGTTTTTTTTGGGTGTTTTTTTTTTTTTGGGGGTTTTTTTTTTTTTTTTTGGGGGGGGGTTTTTTTTTTTTTTTCCCGGGGTTTTTTTTTTTTGTTGTTTGGTTGTTGTTTTTTTTTTTAATTTTGTTTTTTTTTTTGGTTCCCTTTTTTTTTTTGTTTTTTTTGGGGGTTTTTTTTTGTTCTTTTTAAAAAAATTTTTTTTTTTTTTTCCCCGGGGGGGAAAAAATTTTTTTTGGAAAAAAAAAAATTTTTTTTAAAAAAAAAAATTTTTTTTTGGGGGGGGTTTTTTGGGGGGGGTTTTTAAAGTTTTTGGGGGGGTTTTTTTTTTTGGGGGGAAAAAGGGAAAAAAATTTGTTTTTTTTTTTAAAAACTTTTTTTTAAAAAGGGGGGGTTTTTTTTTTTTTTAAAATTTTTTAAAAAGGGGGGGTTTTTTTTTTGGGGGAAAAAAATTTTTGGGGGGTTTTTTTTTTAAAAGGGTTTTTTAAAAGGGTTTTTTTAGGTTTGGGGGGGGGTTTTTTTTGGGGGGGGGTTTTTTTTTGGGGGGGGGGGGGGTTTTTTTTTTTTTTGGGGGGGGGGGGTTTTTTTTTTATAATTTTTTAACCCCCGGGGTTTTTTTTTGGGGGGGGAAATCCCCCGGGGGGGGGGGGCCCCCCCCGGGGGGGGGGGCCCCCCCCCCCCCTTCCCCCCCCCTTTTTCCCCCCCGGGGGCCCCCCCCCCCCCCCCCCCCCCCCCCCCCCCCTTTTTTTTTCCCCCCCCCCCCCCCCCCCCCCCCCCCCCCCCCCCCCCCCCCCCCCCCCCCCCCCCCCCCCGGGGGGGGAACCCCCCTTTTTTTTTTTTGGCCCCCCCCCCCCCCCCCCCCCCCCCCCCCCCCCCCCCCCCCCCTTTTTTTTTTCCCCCCCCCCCCCTTTTCCCCCCCTTTTTTCCCCCCCCCCCCCCCTTTTTTTTTTTCCCCCCCCCCCCTTTTCCCCCCCCTCCCCTTTCCCCCCCCCCCCTCCTTCTCCCCCCTCCCCTTCCCTTCCACCCCCCTCCCCCCTTCCCTTTTTCCCCTCCCCCTTTGGCCGCTTCCCCTTCCTTCCTCCCTTTTTCCCCCCTCCCTCCGGCCCGTCCCTTCCTCCTTTCTCCTTCCTTCCTTCTCCCCTTTCCCTTTCTTCCTTCCTTCCTTCCCTTTCCTTCCCTCCTTTCCCTTTTCCTTCCTTCCTTCTTCCTCCTTTTTCCTTCCTCTTCTTCCTTCCCCCTTCTTCTTCCTTTCTCCTTCCTTCTTCCTCCTTCCTTTCCTTCTTCCCCCTTCCTTCCTTCTTCCTTTCCCTTTCTTCCTTTCCTTCTTTCCTTCTTCCTTCTTCCTTCCTTCCTTCCTTCCTTTTTTCCTTTCCCTTTCCCTCCTTCCTTCCTTCTCCTTCCTTCCTTTCCCTTTCCCTTCCCTTTCCCTTTTTTCCCTTCCCTTCTTCTTCCTTCCTTCCTTCTTCCTTCTTCCTCCTTTCTTCCTTCCTTTTTCCTTCTTCCTTCCTTCCTTTTTCTTTCCTTCCTTTTTTTCCCTTTCCTTCTTCCTTCCTTCCTTCTGCGTGGGCTCCTCCATTCCCCCCATCGTGTGCCTGTCCTCCTCCCCCAATCTTCCTTGTCCATGGATCTTCCCACCTTCCCAAACCGTCCACTTCTTGCTTCCAGTGGTTTCCCAAATTTCAACCCCAGGTCTGTCTTCCCTTCCCTCTGTCTTCTGTCTGTCGTCCTGTCTGCCCTTCCTTCTTCCTCCTCTTCCTCTCTGTATGCCTCTCCATCTCCGTAGTCCTTCCCCTTCTCCTCCCTTTTGGGTCTTTCTCTTGGGATTTCCTCCCCGTATTCTCTCTCTGTTTTCCTTCCCCCCTTTCTGTCTTCTTCTTCTTCTCTCTTCTCTTTTCTTCTCTCTCTTCTCTCTCTCTCCCCTCCCCCTTCTCTCTCTCCTTTCTCTCTTTCTCTCTCCTCTCTTCGCTCCTCCTCTCTCTCCTGTTTCTCTCTCTCTTCTGTATTCTCTCTCTCTCTTTTTCCCTCTTTCTGTTCTCTCTCTCCCTCTCTCTCTCTCCCCTCTTATTCTCTCTCTCTCTGTATCTCTCTCTCTCTCTCCCCTCCTCTTTCCCCCCTTCTCTCTCTTCTCGTATCTCTCTCCCCTCTTTCCTCTCTTTTCCCCTCTCTCTCTGTTCTCTTCCCCCTCTCTTTTTCCCTCTCTCTCTCTCTCTCTCTCTCTCTGTATCCTTTCTCTTTCCTCTTTCTACCCCTCTCTCCTCTCCTTTCTCTCTCTCCCTCTCTCTCCCCCCTTCTCTTGTATCTCTCTCTCTCTCTTTCCCCCTCTCCTTCTTCTCTCTCTCTCTCTCTCTCTCTCTCTGTTCTCTCCTCCCCCTCTCTCCCTCTCTGTATCTCTCTCTCTCTTCTCCTCCTCTTCTCTCCTCTCTCTCTCTCTCTCTCTCTTCCTCTTTTTCTCTCTCCTCCTCTCTCTCCCTCTCTCTCCTCTTTTCTTCTCTTTCCTCTCTCTCCTCTCCTCTCTGTATCTCTCCCTCTTCTCTTTCTCTCTCCTCTCTTTTCTCTCTTTTCTCTCTCTTCTCTCTCTCTCTTATCTCTCTCTCTCTCTCTTCTCCTTCCTCTCTCTCTCTTCCTCTCTTACCCTCTTTCCTCTGTCCTCTCTTCTTTTCTCTTTCTTCTCTTCCTTTTCCCCTTTCTCTCCTCCCTCTCTCTCTGCCCTTTCTCTCTCTCCCCCTCTCTCTCTCTCTCTCTTTCTCTCTCCTCTCTCACTCTCTCTTCTCTCTTCTCCTCTCTCTCCTCTCTCTTTTCTCTTCTTCTCTCTCTCTCTCTCTCTTTCTTTTTCCCTCTCTCTCCTCGCCCTCTCTCTCTCTCTCTCTCTGTTTTCTCTCTCTCTCTCTCTCCCCTTTTTTTCTCTCTTCCTCTTTTCTCTCTCTCTCTCTTTCTTTTCCTTTCTCTCTCCTCTCTTTTCCTCTCTTCTCTCTCCTCTCTCTCTCTCTCTTCCTCTCCTCCTCTCCTCTCCTTCCTCTCTCTCTCTCTCTCTCTCTCTCCTCTCTTTTGTGTATCTCCCTCTCTGATAGTTATTGGCTGCATGACTCTGTAAGAATATTAAATGCAAGCGCTCTGATTTGTCCTTGCAAGATATAGCGCTATACAAATTTCATTTATTATTATTATTATTATTATTATTATTATTATATCTCTCAGGCCCGGTTCACACTGGGATGTATTATCATGACAGCATTGAGACCAGCTCCCTCAAAGCTGATGTACTTCCACACTGCCGTCATCACGTCATTCCAATCTCCAGTGATCGTCATGCGTCACGTCATTCCAATCTCCAGTGATCGTCATGCGTCACATCATTCCAATCTCCAGTGATCATCATTCCAATCTCCAGTGATCATCGTTCCAATCTCCAGTGATCATCGTGCATCGCGTCATTCCAATCTCCAGTGATCGTCATACATCACGTCATTCCAATCTCCGGTGATCGCCATTCCAATCTCCGGTGGTCGTCAGGCATCACGTCATTCCAATCTCCAGCGATCACCATTCCAATCTCCAGTGATCATCATTCCAATCTCCAGTGATCATCATGCGTCACATCATTCCAATCTCCAGTGATCGTCAGGCATCACGTCATTCCAATCTCCAGTGATCATCATGCGTCACATCATTCCAATCTCCAGTGATCGTCAGGCATCACGTCATTCAATCCTCGTGATCATCATGCGTCAACTAAATCATTCCAATCTCCAGTGATCGTCAGGCATCCGTCATTCCAATCTCCAGTGATCATCATGCGTCACATCATTCCAATCTCCAGTGATCGTCAGGCATCACGTCATTCCAATCTCCAGTGATCATCATGCGTCACATCATTCCAATCTCCAGTGATCGTCAGGCATCACGTCATTCCAATCTCCAGTGATCATCATGCGTCACATCATTCCAATCTCCAGTGATCGTCAGGCATCACGTCATTCCAATCTCCAGTGATCATCATGCGTCACATCATTCCAATCTCCAGTGATCGTCAGGCATCACGTCATTCCAATCTCCAGTGATCATCATGCGTCACATCATTCCAATCTCCAGTGATCGTCAGGCATCACGTCATTCCAATCTCCAGTGATCATCATTCCAATCTCCAGTGATCGTCATGCATAACGTCGTTCCAATCTCCAGTGATCACCATTCCAATCTCCAGTGATCGCCATTCCAATCTCCAGTGATCATCGTGCATCGCGTCATTCCAATCTCCGGTGATCATCATTCCAATCTCCAGATCATCATGCAACACATTATTCCAATCCCGTTGATCATCATGCAACACATTATTCCAATCCCATTGATCATCATGCAACACATTATTCCAATCCCGTTGATCATCATGCAACACATTATTCCAATCCCGTTGATCATCATGCATCCCATTATTCCAATCCCGTTGATCATCATGCAACACATTATTCCAATCCCGTTGATCATCATGCAACACATTATTCCAATCCCGTTGATCATCATGCAATAAAGAGAAGAAGGCGTCTCTGATGCGGCGGCCCGGTTGCTGTGGTCTGCTGGAGATCTCACTGGGTTGTGGGAACACTTCTGCGCCTGAGGGGAGTTGGTGTCAAAGCTTTGAGAGTCGGAAGTTCGCGACTGGAGGAGCCTTGATTGTGTTCTTGTTTTTGTGGCTGTTGTTGCTGTCATTATTGTTGTTGTTTCTACTGTTTTGTAGTTCTTTCGTTTTGTTATTTTTTTAATTTTTCTATGGATATGAAGTTTTTAATTAAAAAAAAGACAGTAGTATCCTCTTTCTGTCAAAATCAGGAACAATTTAAAACATTCACAAAACTGCATCCACACATGAACTGGATGCAAAAGCAGCAGCAACAACAACAACAACAACAGCAGCAACAACGCACGAGTGCTTATTCAATTATCCTGGAAAGAAAAGAAGGAAAGAGAGCCTGAATGACGAGACAAAAGACAGGCGGCGCTGAGGAGTGCAGCAGCAGCAGCAGCAGCAGCAGCAGAGCGAGGATGCTGGCCGGGTCTGCCTCCACTTGGCCCGGCTGAACACCAACAACAGCAGGGGCCTCAACTCATGCATGCTCCTCCCTCCCGCGGCATGGCACCACCACCACCACCACCACCACCACCACCACCACCACCACCACCACCACCACCACCACCACCACCACAGTAATGCCTGCGGAGGATTGAACCCTGACCTTGCAGCTCATCTCCCAGAGCTTGAGTGGTGGTCTGGGAGCGGGTTCTGTTGTTGTTGTTGTTGTTGTTGTTGTTGTTGTTGTTGTTGTTGTTGTTGTTGAAAGAGATGGTACACCAAGGTTGTTTTACGCACTATGACCGGGGCAAGCCTTTCCGTTTCTCAACTCCATGTTCTGTTCGTTCCTCAGCTCCAGCTTCGTGCTTCACCAATGAGACCTTGCGCCTGTGGCCGTGTTTTCCGCCATGAGGGTAGCTGCATTGCAGCTTCGGGAATCATCTTCGTTATTGTTGATAGACCAGCTTGTCCTGGTTATCTGCATGTCATGGTGGCACGGCTCATTTTCACAGACCATGTCAGTCACTTTGGCTGTATGGCCTCTCCAGTGGCCTGCCTAACGCGAGGACTGTCCGTAAAACAAACAAACAAAAACAAACAAACAAACAAAAACAAACAAACAAACAAAACAACAAACAAACAAACACAAACAAACAAACAAACACAACAACAAACAAAAACAAACAAACAACAAACAAAAACAACAAACAAACAAACAAAAACAAGCAAACAAACAAACAAAACAAACAAACAAACAAACAACAAACAAACAAAACAAACAAAAAACAAACAAAAACACAAACAAAACAAAAACAACGCTCTCAAACAAACAAAAACAAGCAAACAAACAAATAAAAGCAAATCAAAAACCCATCAACAGCAAAAACAAAAACCCAACTTGCTTGTTCTCCTTCGTAACAGTCAGTGACTCATCTGAGTTACTTTTAATAATGATAAGACCTCTCCACACTGTTGTATAAAGAGGGCGGTGGTGGTGGTGGGAAACAACTGATTGAGACACTGGCATGGTTATTCGCTTTCCCTGTGAAGTAATCATTTCAGGGAGTTGTGGCGGGATACTTCCCAGTCTGTTGTATAACTCGGTCATACTTGAAGGCGGAAAACAATGTCTATAAATAAAAGTAAGGACTTTTCTTAAGTTTAGACAGGAGGCCCAGACTATGTCAACAGGAGGAGGCCCAGACTATGTCAACAGGAGGCCCAGACTATGTCAGCAGGAGGCCCAGACTATGTCAACAGGAGGAGGCCCAGACTATGTCAACAGGAGGCTCAGACTATGTCAACAGGAGGCCCAGACTATGTCAACAGGAGGAGGCCCAGACTATGTCAACAGGAGGAGGCCCAGACTATGTCAACAGGAGGCCCAGACTATGTCAACAGGAGGCCCAGACTACGTCAACAGGAGGCCCAGACTATGTCAACAGGAAGCCCAGACTATGTCAACAGGAGGAGGCCCAGACTATGTCAACAGGAGGAGGAGGAGGAGGCCCAGGCCATGTTAGGAGGAGGAGTGTAGGATGCATGCTGACGTGAGCTATGGGAGGTCAGTGGCAAACGGCCACAGAACGCAGTACTACCTCCTCCTG
>CM054148.1:456863-479363 GCA_028751875.1 Rapana venosa
GGTTTAGATTTCTTCTTTGCTTTCTTTCTTATTTTTATTATGTGAATGTATGGGTATTAAATTTATTTCATTATCATGACATATAATTTGAAACGAGTATAATCTAAAATGAGTGTTGATGGGATCGCATACTGTTTTGGGAATTATATATTGGATATTATCTCTGAAATACACACACACACATTCTCTGTCTCTCTGTCTCTGTCTCTCTCTCTCTCACCTTTTATCGACTTGCTTTTAGTTATAGTGTATCCTGATGAAGGATTCATATTTTATATTTTCAATACTTTATTGGACTTGCCTCTGTACTTAAGTTTTAATGAGTGCCCTATTTCAATATCTTATAGTTATGTGTAACAAGTATGTGTACCATTTGACAATGTGTAGATGTTTATCTTTATGACTTATTAAGTTTGGTTGTGTTATTTTTCTTGGCTCTGTGTGTTCTTTGTTGTTGTTTGTCTGTTTTTCTCTTTTTATCTTCTTTTGTTGGTTTGGTTTTTCTTTCTCTTTTAGGTTTTTTTGGGGGTGGGGTGGGGTATTTTTAGGGTTTTCTTTTATTTGCTTGCTTTGGGAGGGGGGGGGGAGGTTGTTGGGGGGAACTGTTTTGAAAAGGGCTACTTCCCCTTGTTTTTATTGTGAGACTGTATAAGTATTGGGTTATTATTATTAAGATGTATCCCTAACGGGCGGGGACTGGATGTAAAAAGCACATGTGTGCTTATTCATTATCCTCGAAATAAAAGAATTTGTCATTTGTCTCTCTCTTCTATTTTCAATATTATTTTGGGCTTGTTGACTGTACTTGAGCTACAGTGAATGTCCTATTTCAATATCTTATTATTACAAGTAACGATTATGTGTACTATTCTACAATATGAAGGCGTTCAATTTTATGATCTATAAGTTTGGCCTTCTCTCTTGTTGATTTGTTTGGGTTTTTGTGTATTTGTTTCCATGTCAATATCGTGGGGGGTTTTCTACAGAATTTCACCAAAGACAACACTTTTGTTCCGTGGGTTCTTTTACTTGCGCTAATATATTTAATACACGGAATCTCGGTTTATTGTCTCATTTGAATGACTAGCACCCAGACCGCAACTAGCGGTCTAGTCGATGGTGGAAAAGTTTCACAGGGTTGAACCACCCCACGCTTGGAACTCACCTCCCTCTTTCTGCTGGGCGCACAGCTGCCGCACATCCCTTATCTCCGACAGTGGCCATGTCGCTGGTGCAGAACAGCAGCTGAGGTACGTGTGCCAGTGAAGTCAAGTTCAACATCCCCCCCCCTAGCTACCGTTGATACTGTCAAGTCAAGTTCAACATACCCCCCCCCCCCCCCCCCCTAGCTACCGTGATACTGTCAAGTCAAGTTCAACACCCCCCCCCCCCCCTAGCTACCGTTGATACTGTCAAGTCAAGTTCAACATGCCCCCCCCCCCCCCCCCCTAGCTACACGCGTTGATACTGTCAAGTCAAGTTCAACACCCCCCCCCCCCTAGCTACCGTTGATACTGTCAAGTCAAGTTCAACATCCCCCCCCCCCTACTACCGTTGATACTGTCAAGTCAAGTTCAACACCCCCCCACCCCCCCCCCCCCTAGCTAACCGTTTATACTGTCAAGTCAAGTCAACACCCCCCCCCCCCCCTAGCTACCGGTTGATACTGTCAAGTCAATTCAACATCCACCCCCCCCCCCCCTACTAACCGTTAATACTGTCAAGTCAAGTTCAACATCCCCCCCCCCACCCCCCCTAGCTACCGTTGATACTGTCAAGTCAAGTTCAAAACTCACCCCCCCCACCCCCCCCTAGCTAACCGTTGATACTGTCAAGTCAATTCAACATCCCTCCCCCCCCCCACCCCCCCTAGCTACCGTTGATACTGTCAAGTCAAGTTCAACACCCCCCCCCCCCCCCCCTAGCTACCGTTGATACTGTCAAGTCAAGTCAAAAACACTTTAATGTAAGTACCATAGAACAGTGGAACACAGGGACAGTCAAAGAGGATGTATCCACACCAACTGCCTGCCTGCCTGCCTGCCTGACTGACTGACTGACTGACTGACTGACTGACTGCCTGACTAACTGACTGACTGACTAACTGACTGACTGACTGACTGACTGACTGCCTGATTGACTAACTGAGTGACTGACTGACTGACTGACTGACTGCCTGACTGACTGACTGACTGCCTGACTGATTGACTGGCTGACTGACTGGCTGACTGACTGACTGACTGACTGCCTGCCTGACTAACTGACTGACTGACTGCCCGACTGACTGCCTGACTAACTAACTGACTGACTGCCTGCCTGCCTGCTCTGTGCAAAGACGTTAGCGTGATCAGCAGAGAAACAGCTTTTAGAAAGGTTGTGCCAACCAAACTGAACAAATAAACAGAACCAGCTAAATGCTCTGATTTAACATTTTGGAGAGGTGGTGATGGTATGTGTGTGGGGGTGGGGTGGGGGGAGGGGATGGGGGTGGGGAGGTGTCATTCAAAACGATGCCATACCCGTAAATGCAAGCATAATAAGCTTTATTCAGCAGGCACACTGTGTATAGTATGTCAGGTACACGCCCATCATACTACAGCAAGCACTGGATATAGTATTACAGTTATGGGTACAGTACAGTATAATTTTGTACAGCACAGTACAGCAAGCACTGTGTATAGTATTACAGTTATGGGTACAGTACAGTATAATTTTGTACAGCACAGTACAGCAGGCACTGTGTATAGTATTACAGTTATGGGTACAGTACAGTATAATTTTGTACAGCACAGTACAGCAGGCACTGTGCATAGTATTACAGTTATGGGTACAGTACAGTTTAATTTTGTACAGCACAGTACAGCAGGCACTGTGTATAGTATTACAGTTATGGGTACAGTACAGTATAATTTAGTACAGTACAGTAGAGCACAGTACAGCAGGCACTGTGTATAGTATTACAGTTATGGGTACAGTACAGTATAATTTAGTACAGTACAGTACAGCACAGTACAGCAAGCACTGTGTATAGTATTACAGTTATGGGTACAGTACAGTATAATTTTGTACAGCACAGTACAGCAAGCACTGTGTATAGTATTACAGTTATGGGTACAGTACAGTATAATTTTGTACAGCACAGTACAGCAGGCACTGTGTATAGTATTACAGTTATGGGTACAGTACAGTATAATTTTGTACAGCACAGTACAGCAAGCACTGTGTATAGTATTACAGGTATGGGTTCAGTACAGTATAATTTAGTACAGTACAGTACAGCAAGCACTGTGTATAGTATTACAGGTATGGGTACAGTACAGTATAATTTAGTACCGTATAATTTTGTACAGCACAGTACAGCAAGCACTGTGTATAGTATTACAGGTATGGGTACAGTACAGTATAATTTAGTACCGTATAATTTTGTACAGCACAGTACAGCAAGCACTGTGTATAGTATTACAGGTATGGGTACAGTACAGTATAATTTAGTACAGTACAGTACAGCACAGTACAGCAAGCACTGTGTATAGTATTACAGGTATGGGTTCAGTACAGTATAATTTAGTACAGTACAGTACAGCAAGCACTGTGTATAGTATTACAGGTATGGGTACAGTACAGTATAATTTTGTACAGCACAGTACAGCAAGCACTGTGTATAGTATTACAAGTATGGGTTCAGTACAGTATAATTTAGTACAGTACAGTACAGCAGGCACTGTGTATAGTACTACAGTTATGGGTACAGTACAGTATAATTTAGTACCGTATAATTTTGTACAGCACAGTACAGCAAGCACTGTGTATAGTATTACAGGTATGGGTACAGTACAGTATAATTTAGTACAGTACAGTACAGCACAGTACAGCAAGCACTGTGTATAGTATTACAGTTATGGGTACAGTACAGTATAATTTAGTACAGTACAGTACAGCAAGCACTGTGTATAGTATTACAGGTATGGGTACAGTACAGTATAATTTTGTACAGCACAGTACAGCAAGCACTGTGTATAGTATTACAGGTATGGGTTCAGTACAGTATAATTTTGTACAGCACAGTACAGCAAGCACTGTGTATAGTATTACAGTTATGGGTACAGTACAGTATAATTTTGTACAGCACAGTACAGCAAGCACTGTGTATAGTATTACAGTTATGGGTACAGTACAGTATAATTTTGTACAGCACAGTACAGCAAGCACTGGATATAGTATTACAGTTATGGGTACAGTACAGTATAATTTTGTACAGCACAGTACAGCAAGCACTGTGTATAGTATTACAGTTATGGGTACAGTACAGTATAATTTTGTACAGCACAGTACAGCAAGCACTGTGCATAGTATTACAGTTATGGGTACAGTACAGTATAATTTTGTACAGCACAGTACAGCAAGCACTGTGTATAGTATTGCAGGTATGGGTACAGTACAGTATAATTTAGTACAGTACAGTACAGCACAGTACAGCAAGCACTATGTATAGTATTAAAGGTATGGGTGCAGTACAGTATAATTTAGTACAGTACAGTACAGCACAGTATAGCCAGCACTGTGCATAGCATTACAGTTATGGGTACAGTACAGTATAATTTAGTACAGTACAGCATAGTACACCAAGCACTGCGTATAGTATTACAGTTTTGGGTACAGTACAGAACAGTACAATACAGAACAGTACAATACAATACAGTACAACACAGTACAGTACAGTACAGTACAGTACAGTACAGTACAGTACAGGATAGCTCAGTGGTCGAGCACTCGCTTCCCCCCAGCCAAGTTAAGCAGTGTCGAGCGTGGTTAGCATTTGGATGGGTGACCGTTTGTGCGCCTTGGCTTCAGTACAGTTCCCCGTTCACCCAACTGTAAATGGGTACCTACCCTCTTTAGGGTCAGGGAAGGTAAAGCAGCGAGGGAGAGGAGATGGGCGCCGCCCTCAATATGCTGGCCCCTAGAGAAGTGAGGTCTCTGATTCCTCTCTCCCCTACGGCCTAAAAGGTTATGGGACACCTTTACCGTTACTTTTTACAGTACAGTAGATCAAGCACTGTGTAAAGTACGACAGCTATGGGCCCAGTACAGTACAGTATGATACAGTATAGTACAGCAAGCACTGTGTATAGTGTTACAGCTATGGGCCCAGTACAGTACAGTATGATACAGTATAGTACAGCAAGCACTGTGTATAGTGTTACAGCTATGGGCCCAGTACAGCACAGTATGATACAGTATAGTACAGCAAGCACTGTGTATAGTGTTACAGCTATGGGCCCAGTACAGCACAGTATGATACAGTATAGTACAGCAAGCACTGTGTATAGTGTTACAGCTATGGGCCCAGTACAGCACAGTATGATACAGTATAGTACAGCAAGCACTGTGTATAGTGTTACAGCTATGGGCCCAGTACAGCACAGTATGATACAGTACTAGTACAGCAAGCACTGTGTATAGTGTTACAGCTATAATGGGCCCAGTACAGCACAGTATGATACAGTATAGTACAGCAAGCACTGTGTATAGTGTTACAGCTATGGGCCCAGTACAGCACAGTATGATACAGTATAGTACAGCAAGCACTGTGTATAGTGTTACAGCTATGGGCCCAGTACAGCACAGTATGATACAGTATAGTACAGCAAGCACTGTGTATAGTATTACAGCAACGAGCCCAGTACAGTACAGTATAGAACAGTACAAGGCAGTATAATACAGTACAGTACAGCAAGCACTGTGTGTATTATGATGACAGCTAGCCTATGGGCTTACTAATAACAGGCCTAGGCTACAGGAAGCGCCTAGCCTATTAGGCCCTAGGCCTAGGCCAGGCCAGGCTAGTATGAAGCAGGCAAACAACGCAGGATGGGACAGGGGAGCGGAGGGGGAGGGGATGGTAAAGAGTGGAAGGAAGATGGAAGGAGTCAGAGGGAGGGAGAGGGCCAAGCCCATTCCCTCCCCCCTTCCCTCCCCCTTCCCTTCCCCCCTCCCTTCCACCACCCCTCTCTTCACTGTCCGTCCTCCTCTTACCTTCCCTCTTCTGAGGAGTGTGTGTGTATGGGCACTCCCTCGTGTCAAAATATCATGAATCATTCAATGGGGTTTTTTCAAAATAGCGGGGGGAAAACACAAATAATTTTTCCCTAGAAATTGCAGGGTGGTTCCTGATAAAATTATCTACAAGTCAGTGTCTGAACCATAACAAATTATCTGCAGGTCAGTGTGAACCATAACAAATTATCTACAGGTCAGTGTCTGAACCATAACAAATTATCTGCAGGTCAGTGTGAACCATAACAAATTATCTGCAGGTCAGTGTCCAAGCCATAAATTATCTTCAGGTCAGCGTCTGGGCCATAAATTATCTACAGGTCAGTGTCTGAACCATAACAGATTATCTGCAGGTCAGTGTCTGGGTCATAAATTATCTACAGGTCAGTGTCTGAACCATAACAGATTATCTGCTGGTCAGTGTCTGAACCATAACAAATTATCTACAGGTCAGTGTCTGGGCCATAAATTATCTACAGGTCAGTGTCTGAACCATAACAAATTATCTACAGGTCAGTGTCTGAACCATAAATTATCTACAGGTCAGTGTCTGAACCATAACAAATTATCTACAGGTCAGTGTCTGAACCATAAATTATCTACAGGTCAGTGTCTGAACCATAAATTATCTACAGGTCAGTGTCTGAACCATAACAAATTATCTACAGGTCAGTGTCTGAACCATAAATTATCTACAGGTCAGTGTCTGAACCATAACAGATTATCTGCAGGTCAGTGTCTGAACCATAACAAATTATCTACAGGTCAGTGTCTGGGCCATAAATTATCTACAGGTCAGTGTCTGAACCATAAATTATCTACAGGTCAGTGTCTGAACCATAAATTATCTACAGGTCAGTGTCTGAACCATAAATTATCTACAGGTCAGTGTCTGAACCATAACAAATTATCTACAGGTCAGTGTCTGAACCATAACAAATTATCTGCAGGTCAGTGTCTGAACCATAACAAATTATCTACAGGTCAGTGTCTGAACCATAAATTATCTACAGGTCAGTGTCTGAACCATAAATTATCTACAGGTCAGTGTCTGAACCATAAATTATCTACAGGTCAGTGTCTGAACCATAAATTATCTACAGGTCAGTGTCTGAACCATAACAAATTATCTACAGGTCAGTGTCTGAACCATAAATTATCTACAGGTCAGTGTCTGAACCATAACAAATTATCTACAGGTCAGTGTCTGAACCATAAATTATCTGCAGGTCAGTGTCTGAACCATAAATTATCTGCAGGTCAGTGTCTGAACCATAAATTATCTGCAGGTCAGTGTTTGAACCATAACAGATTTCCCCTGCAAAGTGCTGATGTTTCAACTCCATACAGTGTTTTATTCGTGATCATTTCAAGTCCCCAAAATATTTTCTTTACTGATTCGCAAATAATAGAGGCCACAACAATAACTACAAAACAACAACAACAACAACAACAACTACTACTACTACTACTACTACTACTACTACTACTACTACTACTACTACTGCAACTACTACTACTACTTCTACCACTTTTACTACTACTACTGCTGCTTCTACTACTTCTACTAATACTCTTCCTGCCCCCCCCCCCTCCTCCTCCTCCTTCTACTACTACTACTACTACTACTACTTCTACCACTACTACTTCTACCACTACTACTAGTACTACTACAACTACTACCACTACTACCACTACTACCACTACTACCTACTACTACTACAACTACTACTACTACTACTACTACTTCTACCACTACTACCACTACTACCCCTACTACTACTACAACTACTACTACCACTACTACTACTACCACTACTACCACTACTACTACCACTACTACTACTGCTACTACTTCTACCACTACTACCACTACTACCACTACTACACTAAAACCCAACTACTACTAAACTACTACTAATTCTACCACTACTTTCCCTACTACTACTAACTACTACTATACTACTTCTAACCACTATACCACTACTACCACTACTTACGCTACAATCTTAACTACTACAAACTACTACTACATTCTACCAACTACTACACTACTACCCCTACTACTACTAACAAACTACTACTAACACTACTACTACTTACCACTACTACCACTACTACTACCACTACTACTACTACTACTACTATCTACCACTACTACCACTACTACCACTACTACTACTACAACTACTACTACTACTATAGCTACCACTACTACTTCTACCACTACTATCCACTACTACTACTACTACATCTACCACTACACACTCACTACTAACACTACTACACTACTACTACTACCACTACCACTATTACTACTACTACTACTACTAACTACTACTACCACTACTACTATTACTTCTAAACATACTACCACTACACAACTACTACTACTACTACTACTACTACCACTACTAACTACTACTCAACCTACTACTCTACTACAAACTACTACTACTACTACTACTACTCTCTACACTACTACTACTACTACTACTACTACTATACTCTCTACATCTACTTCTACCACTACTAACTACTACTACTACTACTACTTCTACCACTATCTACTACTACTACTACTACTACTACACTACTACTACTACCAACTATTACTATACTACCTACTACTACCACTACACTACTTACTCTACTAACTTCATACACTACTACTACTACTACTACTACACTACTACTACTACTACCACTACTACTACTACTACTACTACTACTACCACTACTACTACTACTACTACTTCTACCACTACCACCACTACTACAACTACTACTACTACTACTACTACCACTACCACTATTACTACTACTACTACTACTACTACTACTACTACTAATACCACTACTACTAATTACTACTTCTAACCCTACTAACACTACTACAACTACTACTACTACTACTACTACCTACTAACTACTACACTATATACTTCTACCACACTACTACTACTTACTAATACTCACTTCTACCATACTACTACTACTACTACTACTACTACTACTATCTACCACTACTACTACTACTTACTACTACACTACTTACTACTACCCACTACTACTTCTACCAACTTCCATACTACTACTACTACTAACTACCTACTACATACTACTACTACTACCACTACTACTACCACTACTACTACTACTACTACTCCTACTAACTACTACTACTACTAACTTTTTACCACTACTACCACTACTACCACTACTACTATATACCACTACTATACTACTACCCTACTACTACTACTACTACTAACTACTACTACACTATACTCACTACATTTACTACCACTACTATACCACTACTACCACTACTACACTACCACCACTACTTACCACCCTACTACTACTACTACTACTACTACTACTACTACTACTACTACTACTATTACCACTACTACTACTACTACTACTACTACTACTACTACTTCTACTACTACTACTACTACTACTACTACTACCACCACTATTACTACTACTACTACTTCAAACTACTACTACTACTTCTACTACTACTACTACTACTACTACTATCACTACTACTATCACTACTACTATCACTACCACTACTACTACTACTACTACTACTACCACTACTACTACTACTACTACCACTACTACTACTACTACTAACTACTACTACCACTACTACAACCACTACTACTTCTACCACTACTACTACTAACTACTACGACTACAACTACCACTACTACTTCTACCACTACTACTACTACTACTACTACTACTACTACTAACCACTACTACTTCTACCACTACTACTACTACTACTACTACTACCACTACTACTTCTACCACTACTACTACTACTACTACTACTACTACTACCACTACTACTACTACCACTACTACTACTACCACTACTACTACTACTACTACTGATAACTGCGCCCCAAGTCTAGTCCCCCAGTCAGCACGCATGCCCCGACACTCTCTGACCCCAGCAAGGAACAAGCTGCTGGTGTGGGCGCCTTCAGAGCCAGCGTGGGTGTGGTCACGATGTGTGGCCCTCCCGCCTCCCTCAGTTCGTAGAAGACATAATGAACGATCATGGGCCGTGACTTGTGGAGCCGTGTACCTTTCAGAATCGATGCCATACGCACACCTTCCACGCCGAGCTTCACTACCCCCTGTGCTGGAGACGCCCACACTCACAGCCCTGGCACCAGCAGCAGCAGCTGCCGTGATCCTGGGCAGAATGACGTGCTGCTGCTGCTGCTGCTGCTGTCAAGAACGTTCTCGCTCTTCCTGTGCCATGCAGACCACACCGTGGTGTGCTGCAAGGTCACCATGCATCCAAAGCAAGTCCATCCCACAAAGGGAAGCTCTCACACCCACGTCATGAAGATGTCTACGCCAGACCTGAGCGTGCAGTTTGCTCAGACCTTGCAGGACGGAACTTGTAACTCAGTGACCGCCACAGAGAAGTGGCACAGTCTGGGTGACATTTTCAAATGCACTGTTTTGGTGACCTTTGTGAAAAAGTCCTCAAACTCCCATGGTTGGTTCGAAGCCAAATCAACTGAGATGATCACCGCAATTGAAGCCAAGCCCTCACTGAGTACTTGCAGACGCCCAGTGAGAGGAACTGACAGATTCTCAGACTTGCTAGGAGCCAGTCCCAGCCTTGGACGAAGGAATACTGGTCAGAGCTCAGCAAGACCATCGCCAAACCAGGAGCTCAGGGAAAACTTGGGGGCATAAAGGACAGCATCAAGACCCTGACCCTGCAAGTGCTGGATGCTGAGCCAGCTGTGGAGGAGCTCGGCAAAGTAATGCCCAAAACAACGCACGCACACTGGTCAAGTCAAGTCAAGTCAAAAACACTTTAATCATCCCATGAAGGGCAATTACAGTACTGACATGCAGATTGATACGCATCAAAATCTCAAAGGACACAAGAAAGCTACATTTCATATTGGTTAAAACATTCCAAAATGACTTCAAAAAAAAATGTCACGAACACACACACACACACACACACACACATGCACACACGAACACAAAAACATTATGCATGCGCGCAGAAACACTCAGATATACGGACACAATGTTTGTGTGTGTGCGTGTGTGTTGTGTGGTGTGTGTGTGTGTGTGTGTGTGTGTGTGTGTGTGTGTGTGTGTGTTGTTGTGTGTGTGTGTGTGTGTGTGTGTGTGTGTGTGTGTGTGTGTGTGTGTGTGTGCGTGCGCGCGCGCACGTGTGTGTAATATCCCTTACTGTGAAGAGCCGTTAAAATGAAGACACCACACACACGCGCGCACACACACACACACACACACACAACACACACGCACGCACGCACGCACGCACGCATACGCGCACATCAATTGTGAACACAATGTTATATTAAAAAAAACTCAACAAAAAGCTATTGACTAGAAGACATAAAAACATTATTTACGCACGCAATACGCAACACGTACATACGCACGTGCGTGTGTGTGTGCGAACACACCCACGCACACCCACACACATACACCAATGTATGAATTCAATGTTTTCAAGACCATTGACTAGAAGACAGACTTATTTCACACACCCGCTTTTGTTTTGCTCTTGGTTTCTTTGCTATTTTTTCGGTTGTTTCTGTGTTTTCTGTGTTGCTTTCTTTTTTACTTATTGTTGCTTTTTCTCTCTCTCTCTTTTCGGTGATTTTTGTGGGGGCTTTTGTGGAGATATTTTTCCGGTATACTGTGTGAGTGTATTGGTATGGGCTTTATTTTATTTTATTATCATATATATCCCTAGGGGCAGGTACTGGATGTAAAAAACCACATGGGTGCTTATTATTGATAGGGAAACAAATACAGCTGCAGAAAAAAAAAAAAAAAAAAAAAAGGGTGAAAGGGTGGCGCAGCGCTAAGTGGCGACGCGTTCTCCCGCTCTCCCCGGGGAGAGCAGCCCGAATTTCACGGAGAGAAATCTGCCGTGACTTAAAGTGGTATGAAATAAAATCTGAGCGCTTTGATTTGTTGCTTTACAAGATTCAGCGCTATATAAATTCCATACATTATTATTATTATTATTATTATTATTATTCATTATCCTCGAAATAAAAGAATTTATTGTCATTGTCACACGCACACACATAATTATGTATTGACTACACTCATAACAATGACAATCAGGCAAGTAATAATAATAGTAATAATAATAATAATAAATGGAACTTATATAGCGCTATATCTTGCAAAGACAAGTCAAAGCGCATGCATTCAACCTAATCTTACACAGTCATGCAATCAATGATAAATAATCAATAGTTTAAACAGATATTATAAACATGGTATGCTGCAGACCAAATCTATGAAATAAAATTGCAATAGTCAAATGTTTTTCAAAAGCACACATGCACACACTCACACAGGTCATATACTTTAGCAGGTTGATAGGACATGGGTTAGTGAAGGTGGGATAGTTCTGATATGAAACAGGAGGGGAAAATCTTAGGTTTGAAATAATATGTCTTGAGGCTGGATTGAAAAGTGTCATAACTAGATTTCTGGCGAAGAGAGAGAGGGAGCTCATTCCAGGTCGATGGACCCGAAATAGAGAAAGAGCGGCGGCCAACGGTGGATTGGTTGAATCTAGGTATTCGTAAGCGCAAGGTATCTGCAGCAGAGCGGAGGGAACGTGAAGGAGTGTAAGGTTAAATTCAGAGAAATGTAAAAACTAGTAGTCAATATCATTGTGAATTCAGAATTCGAATGCTTACTGGCATAAAAGATTTTTTTCTGTTTGTTTTGCTGATGGGGCACTGAAAACGGCATCCCGATGGTAACAACTGAAATTCTGGAAACAAAGCATGGGAGGGATCGGCCAAAATGGCTGTGGCTTTGTGTACAAGCTGCTGATTGCAGAGCAACATGAGATCTCTTTGTTCTTCTCCAATTATTTTTTTAGCAGATTCTTACAATTCTCTGCAGGCCACTCTTGTTTTTAACACTAAGGTTATTGTACCAACAAATGAAAGACAAACTTAGAACACTCTCTATGTAAGACTTGTAAAACAAGGAAAGAATCTTTTGTCTACAAAAACTGAGTTCAGTTTCCTCAGAAAATACACTCGTTGTTGTCCCTTTTTGACAATAGCGTCAGTGTTAACGTCCCAGTTTAACTTGTGGTTTAAAAAAAGACCAGTTCCCACATACTTATAGTTCGAAACGTTTTCAACTTCCTGATTATGGATAATAATTTTCTTAGGAGTACGCCCTGATCTTATGAAATCGATAGGCAGGTCTTTAGTTTTAGAAACATTTAGCTGTAGATAGGCCTCGTCACACCAGTGTATGAACTCAGTGAGGGCTGGACCATGGTCTAAGAGTGATCCGGATAAGAGAGATAACAGAGCACTATCGTCTGCGAACTTTACCAGAAAGGAATTTCCATAGTTGCTTCTGCAATCATCTGTGTATAGAATGTACAGAAGTGGTGAGAGGATGCAACCCTGTGGAGAACCAGTGCAGGTAAATCTAACCTATGAAGATATTTTGTTGGCCAAAACACGCTGTGGTCTGTTGGTTAAAAATTCAATCAGCCAACGAACAAGTTGATTGTCTACGTCAAATTTTGAAATTATTTTGTTAATCAGAATGTGAAGCTGCATTGTATTGAAAGCTGAACTAAAGTCAGCGAACAATATTCTGGCATGAGAGTCAGGTGTTTCCAAGTGGCTATACAACTTGTTCAAAATGAATAGTTTGGCATCTTCAACACCCCTTCCACGCCTGTATGCAAATTGTAGTGGGTCAAGGTCTTTCTCTGTAGCGGAAAGAATGAGAGATTTTATTATCTTTTCTAGCATTTTCATCACTAGAGGTGAGAGCTACAGGTCTAAAATCGTAAGGCCGAGAAGGATTGGGTTTCTTTGAAATAGGCATTACATTTGAAGTTTTCCAAATAACTGGAATCTGACAAGTATCCAGTGAGGCCTGGAACAGGTGTTGAAGGACACTGGCAAGCTCAGTAGCGCAGAATTTCAGGGTTCTTCCACATAATTATACCATTTGGTCCAGGAGATTTGTTAATATTTATTGCCTTTAAGTGCTTACAGATAACTTTTTCATCAACAATGACGCTATTCTCAGAAACTAGGGATTGCTTCAGGTCATTTGTTTCATCTGAGAAATCATGCTTTTCAAAGTGTGTAAAAAATGCGTTTAGATGGTCTGGTAAGTTGTTATCACATACTCCCTGCAAACTGATCTGTGACCTATGTTGGACACCTACCATGTTTACTGCAGACATATTTTTGATACCCTGCCATGCAGCATGAAAATTGTTCCCTGCAAACTTTATCTTATTTATATATATATATATATATACGTTTGGCCTGTGCAACAGCAGCTTTGACTTTTTTATTTACTTTCTTCTTTTGTTGTTCTGTGTAAAATACTACTTTCTTTTTGTTTAATACATGTTTCAGATCCTTTGTAACCCAAGGCTTGTTATTGGGGCAAATGGTTATCTCCTTAGTTGGAATGACACAACTAACACAAAATGAAATATAAGAACAAATAACATCAATGAGCTCATTCAGATCTGAACACATGTTATAAAACATATCCCAGTCAGTGCAATCAAAGCAGCCTTGCAGACTAGCTATGCTATCGGCAGTCCATTTTTGTGTGGTCCTGACCATGGGCTGAAGGCGCTGAAACACTGACTGGTACATGGGTGCTAGAAGAATACAGTTATGGTCCCAGGGGAGACAAAGGCAATGATTTATAGGCGCCTGCTACAGTCCCGTAGCACAAGTCTAGGGTCTTATTTCTTCGCATAGGGCAGGTCACATACTGTTCATAGTTCTTCAGCAGTTTACTATGGGAACAGCTATTGAAATCACCCAGGATAAACTTTAGGGGCATCAGGTGAAATAGAATCGAGCACAGGGAGGTGATCTAATATATGTTCCGTTTGCTTTGGGGTGGATGTAAACCAAAGTAAAAAATAGTTGCGGAATTCCCGTGGTAAGTAGAAAGGCCGGGAGCGAAATAGAAAGCAGTTCAATGTCCCCCACCGATAGGGTTGTTCTCATTTTAACATCAGGACACCAAGCTTGTTGATGTAGAAGCACAACCTCCACCTGTCCCTTCCCTGTTGATGTGGGTCTCTGTCAAGCCGATTGGGTTGACCATAGCTGTCTATAGAGAGCTCACTGTTGGGTAGGGTGGGACTCAGCCAGGTTTGGTAAGGGCAAGAATTCTGGCTTTGCTGTACTGGTGCATGTAGTTGACGTTATCTTGAAGCTCGTCCGTTTTTGAGCGTAGGGACTGGACATTGAACAGGAGCATGGTTGGTAGCAGAGTTTTCCGATTATTTAAAATTTTTAGTCTTTGTCTCACATCACCTTTCTTTCCTCGCTTTCTTTTCTTAATGTTCTTCCAAGCTTTATCCTTGTTAGTTGCTGATGGTAGAATCTCACATGGAAAGTTGTAGTCTTGGCCTTCAGCTAACACACTGGCTGATTCCCTCAGGCTAAGAAGAAATTCTCGAGTGTATGACCGGCCATGGCTGTTGCCGTTAAGTGCACCTCGCACACAATCAGATGACGCTATGAGAAAGCAGACAAGTAGAGTGAATATCACTGATCTTCCCAGCATTGTTGCTGTTATTACTGACACACCAGACACAACTCTGCAGAACTTGGAGCTGATAAGACACACAATATAACGAAAACAAGATTTTTAAAAAATCGCCTGTCATTAGAGAGTGTCCCAATGCGAGCAGCAGCAGCGCCACCTAAACTACACTGGTGTCCTGTTTAGACAGCATGCCGGAAGCCAGACTGCAGCTGCCTTCATGGCGGGTAAAAACGGTTGCATAAGCAATAATCTCCAGCCTCAGATCTACCTTGCCAAGAAACAAACCAAAATAACCACAAAGATAGCCAAAAGTAAAAATCATTATCATTTTAAGAAATGTGCAACACCCCTCCAAAAAACATCCAGATGCTGAGAACCACAATGCTGTCAGTGAGCAGTACAACTGTCTGTTTTTGATGACTGGTGCTCTGTTCTGCTTGGTCTTGGGGAGCTTTCTGAAGGTGCTACATGCTCACTTACTGCTTCCTCTGCTAATGCCTTGCTCAATTATTTTGCGCAGTTCTGAAATCCAATTGTTCCTCGCTTCCCTCATGTTTTGTTTGATTTTGTTGTACATCTTGTGGTAATCATTTGCTACTTTTGTTCTTAAAAACCTTAGAAGTTGGAGTCCTTTTTCATGGCCAAGTTCCAAGATGCTGTCAGTGATCCATGGCTGTATCTTCTTTCTCTGTCTTCTTGGCACTTCTATTGTCTTGATTGGTTCAAATGATATTTCTTCGGAAGAAAGAAACATCCATTTAGAGACAGACAAATTGATGGGGAGAGCAACAACAAGCAAATAGCTTACAACACGCCATGCCCTAACACAGAAAACATTCACCTAAATTGTACTTTGGCACCGAGGAGGCGTGCGTTCATATAAAACAATTTCTGTTTTTCATACATATCCAATTCATTTATCATAGTTCTGGATTAAACCATTGACGCTGGGGGCAACAGCAAAGTGAGAGGCTTTATTTCCCACTCGTGGAATTCCACTTTACAGCTTAGCTTTTAGTGATCGACTATGACTCTCTAACTAGGATTGACTTGCAAAATCCTTATATACTGCAGCTCTGGGGGCTGGTTGGCCTTTGGAGAACATCTCCAACGCTGACTGTTCATGTGCCCTCTTAGCGGAGAGAGTTGGGAAGGGGGGTGGGGGTGTGCTGTGGGCAAGGCATCTCCACTATAATCAAATTTCTGTCCAATTTCGGAAGCAGCAGCTGCCTTCTCTTCTGTTTTAGAGGTCATCGTCGAACACGGGGACATGCATTAATTGTGACAAATTAACTTATCAGCTTTCCCGTTTAGCTGCCACCTTTCCTTTGGGAGGAAAGCTATTACACAACCTAGCAAAAAACACAGCAAAAACAGCAAGCGAAACTATGTACAACCGCAAGAAACTTAGACCAAACTGACTACTTGAAAGAAAGAAAGAAAGAAAGAAGACTTTTTTTAAAGGTGCATAATAACATAGGTGAGCGAGACGTCAGTGAAAGTGTTAGGGAAACAAGAACAGCCCTGTGCTGCAGCCAGATAGACAGGACCAGTGGTGTCCATCACATGATGGCATCAACCAACCCAAGCCCAGTACATGACACTTTTTATTTACATTTGAAAACAACAATAATAATAATAATAATAAAAAGTAAAAAAAAATAAGAATAAAATAATAATAAAAGAAGAAAAGAATAAGAAAATATGAATGAATATAATAGATGAATGATGATGATGATGATGATGATGATGATGATGATGATGATGATGATGATGATGATGATGATAATATATGGAATTTATATAGCACTGAATCTTGTAAAACAAACAAATCAAAGCGCTTGATGATGATGAACAATAAATGGAATTTATATACCTTTGTATCCTGCAAAAACAAATTAAAGCTCTTGCATTCAACCTATTCTTACACATGCAACCAATAACAGTTAATTGTTGTTGTTGTTGTTGTTGTGCATTCCCAGCTTAACACTCTGGGGGTCACCCAGAACGTGCACTCTGACTCACTCATCCCACCTGGGAATCACTGTGAGATTGAAATTGCACACTGCATGAGAAG
Organism: Rapana venosa; assembly: GCA_028751875.1. NCBI lineage: Eukaryota > Metazoa > Mollusca > Gastropoda > Neogastropoda > Muricidae > Rapana > Rapana venosa. Next base: position 474,619 of record CM054148.1, read on the forward strand.
TTTGCGTGTATGACTGTTTTTAAGGTACCTCGCCATATAGGCAGCCATACTCCGACTTCAGAGGATTTTTTCCTATTTAAAAGAAGAGTGCATGTTGTTATGTTAAGAGCTTGTCATGGCTGAAGGCAATCTCAACACAACATTTTACAACATAGCAACATTTTAGTGTAGGCCTTGGCAGTTAGCTGACATCAATAACGAGCACATCTTTTGGCCTGGGCGAAAATTAGTAGTTTTAACAGATTCAAATGCGCGCATGTGCGCGCGCGCACCACACACACACACACACACACACACACACACACACACAACACACGCACGCACGCACGCGCGCGCGCGCGCACACACACACACCACACACACACACACACACAAAAGATTACACACTTTAGCAGGATGATGAGATTTGAGCTGTTGAAGGGACAGATTTGTTTCTTTCTGAGGACGAGTTGAGCTGCAGAGTTTTGTATCGTTGAAGGGATGATGCTGGCAGTCCAGCTAGAAGAGAATTGCAGTAGTCCAGATGTGAAGGAATTGAGAGATGTGACAAGCTTGGATGTTGCATCAGTGGACAGGTACTTTCAAATTGCACTAATACGCCGTAATTGAAAGTAGCACGACTGGCTATCTTGGGTGATGAATTTTTGCATAGAGAGTGTGTTGTCAATAAGAAACCCTAGATACTTTACAGCAGTGGATAGAGGACTGATGTATTGCCAAGTTGTATTGAAGCTATTGTAATGGAAGAGAGTTTGTGCTTGGTCCCTACAAGCATGGCTTCGGTTTTATCTGCAGTTAGCTGTAACGTAGTCTGTATCATCAGCTTCGGTTTTATCTGCTTTAGCTATAACTTGTTCTGTATCATCTCGTTTTGAATATCTTGAAAGCAGAGCACCATATTTGTCAAGAGAGAAGGCATATTTTCAGGAGTATGACTGCTTTAATCTGAGAGTCATATGGATAAAAATGATGGTTGATCTGATGATCGGTTTATTATATGTGACAGTGGAGTAGAGTGGAGAATGAAAAGAACAGGGCCCAGAACTTTTCCCTGCAGGACTCCACATTCCAGTTTGTCAGATACTGATTGAATATTGTTTACTGCAACTGTGTGGAATCGGTCAGTAAGATATGAACTAAACCAGTTGAGGGCTGTGCCATTAATCACCAAACATTTTTTGAAGACGAGAGAGAACAATTGAGTGGTCTATAGTGTCGAAGGCTGCAGGTAAGTCTAGTAGAGAGAAAAGGGAGATTGTCCCTGAGTCAGAAGCGAGTAGAAGCGTGTTTTAGGTGTGGGCAAGTGTGGTTTCAGTGCTGTGGTTGACGCAGACTGAAACGCAGGAAGAAGATTGTTTAAGAAAAAGTGGTGGTTGAGCTGTTTTAGAACTACTTTTTTTCAAGGACTTTAAAGATAAAAGATAGATTGGAAACATGTCTATATTTCTTCAGAATGTTGGGGTCATTGTCATGTTTTTAGTAGATGTGTAACTATAGCAGTTTTGAGAGCTGAAGGACTATTTCCTGAAAGAAGAGCCGGGTTTACTATTTTCGTGATAGTGGGTATAGGTTGATGGCAGGCACTGTGCGAAAAGAGAAGCAGGTGTGATATGACTTAACAATTAATTAATGCACAGTCTGAAATATCAATACGTTAATATCCATTCAGAAATGTTGACTACTTTCCAAAAGACAGCTGGCTTGAGCATTATTTGGAGGCAGTGTGAAGACTGTATGTTGGCGAGTTGTTTTAAAGCGTGAACCCGACAACAGATGATGATGTTCAGCAGTTTCTTTTTATGACCACAATCACACTGTGGATTATCAGCCGTATGACGATTAAACATGTCATTTTTACATCACTAACTCCAAGACCGAGTCCGAGTGGGAATTCTGTTTTTGTCTTTCTCTAAGGTAAAATGATGAGGGCATCACAGGATCTTTGACAGACAAGTAATGCTTTGCTGCAGTCAGTGAATGACTAGCTTTTATGTAGTCAGGCAGACTGTTCCACACGGAAGTGGCAGATAGAAGAAAATGTTTACCATACATTTCTGTGTTGCATTTAAACATTTTATTATCTAAGGGTCTACGGTGATGGTAAGGTCACGTCACCGTCACTGATCCCTCAGATTCCGAATCCTTTGGGGCACCTTGAAGCTTTGTCAACCACCTTTCTCCAGTCCTCACGTCTCTCAGCCACCCTCAGGGTGTCTCTCAGCTCCACGTCTGTCCACTCTCGAATGTTGTCCCCCATCTCTTCCTTTGTCTGCCTCTTCTTCTTCCTCCCCTCACTGTGCCTTGTAGGATTGTTTTAGCAAGACCAGAGGAGCGTGTGACATGACCAAACCCCTCCAGTTTTTGTTGTCTGACGAGTGTTTGAAGGTCAGTATGGGGCCCGATTTCATTGCGGATGCGTCTCTTGACTTCTTCATTCGTGACGTGGTCTTTGTATGAGATGCCTAAGAGTCTTCGGAAACATCTCATTTCTACAGCTCTTGTTCTTCTCTCAAAGTCCGCTGTGAGGGTTCATGATTCACATGCATATAAGAAGATTGACATGACCAGAGAGCGCATCAGTCTGATTTTGGAACTGGTGGCGATTTTTCTGTTGCTCCAGATGTGTTTTAGCTTGGTCATTGCGGCTGTGGTCTGGGCAAGTCTTGACAGTATTTCTGGTTTTGATCCCTCGTCTGTCACGATAGATCCCAAATATTTGAATCTGTGAACATTTTCAAGTTTGTGGTCTTTGATTTTGATTTCTGATGTAAAGTTGCTGTTTGTCATCACTTTGGTTTTTCCCCCGCTGATTTCCATACCAAATTTTGTTGATTTTTCTTCTATGCGGTTCACTAAGTCTGTTAGTTCTTGCTTGTGACCAGCTAATCCGTCAATATCATCAGCGAAGCGCAAGTTTGTGATTGTTCGCCCTCCAATACTCTGTTCCTTCATGTTCTTCTAGTGCTTTTTCCATGATTCTCTCAAGAAATAGATTGAAGAGAGTAGGGGAGAGCAGGCAGCCCTGGTGCACACCGACTGTCGTCCGAAACCAATCACCTATGTTGTTGTGAACACTGCACTTGTCGCATTCTCATAGAGGCTCTGAATGACTTTGATTACGTTGCATTGATGTTGTAGAGGTTCATAGTTGCCCACATTGCAGCGTGCCAAACTCTGTCGAATGCTTTCTTAAAATCGATAAAGACATGGTAGAGGTCCTGTTGATGCTGGAGATATTTTTCCATTCTGAGTCTTATGTTGAAGATTTGCTCTGTTGTACTCTGTCCAGGTCTGAAACCAGCTTGTTCTTCTGTGATGATTCTTTAAACCTGTGGTTTGAGCCTGTTCAGTAAGATCTTCAGCATCACTTTGCTTGGGTGACTGATGAGACTAATGGTGCGGTAGTTCTGGCATTGATGGATGTTGCCTTTTTTAGGAAGTGCTATTATAAGGGATTGTGTCCACGCTTTTGGCCATACTCCAGTCTGCCAGATCTTGTTGCAGATTCGATGGAGTATGTCTATACATGGATCACCTCCAGCTTGCACCATTTCAGCTGGGATATTATCAACACCTGCAGATTTTCCTGGTTTTAGAGATGAGACTGCTTTTACAGCTTCCTCTCTCAGTAAACTACATGAGGCTGTTTCCGATGACGGTGGGACATTCAGCACTTCAGAGTCTCCAGTTGCTCTCAAAAACAAGACCTGGTACCCAATCTGACTAATAATAATAATAATAATAATAATAATAATAATAATAATAATAATAATAATAATAATAATGGGAATTAGTATAGCGCTATATCTTGCAAAAGCACTTCCATTCGACCCACTCCTACACATGCAACCAACAATGATTAACAGTTCTTAACAAATTCAAATGCACACACACACGCACACACACACTCACACATGTGGCATTCACCATCTTATGATAGTACATGATTTTCTGTCATTTTCTTCTTTCTGTTCAGCTGCAGAACACTGCCTCTTTGTACAGGTTATTTTCTTTATGTGTTTGCTGTCTCTCTTACGACTTGCTTGAATTCATAAGCAGATGTGTTGATGTTGCACACAATCTTCAATACTGCACATTTTCCTCCTATCTAATCGTAAAAGGCTGATGTTATTGGGGGAGGGGCTGGGTCTTTCAGCATCTCTAGATTCAGGTTGATGCAAGGGTTGGGCACACAATAATTTTTCTTCGGTTCTAATTTCACAGCCATACCTACTAAGACATTACCACTGCCAGTGTCAGCTCCGGGGAATGCTCTTGTCTGGGCATTACTGATGCTCGAGTGGAAGTGTCCTGGCGCCACACTACAGTCTGTCTGGTTGTGAACTAACCCCTTAGGAGGAGCACAATCATCAGCAGGTTGTTCCTCAGACCAGTGTGTGTGTGTGTGTGGGGGGGGGGGTGGCAAGGGTGAACCTATAGCTGCTGGCAAACTCCACAAAAGCGTAGTAGCTCTCTGAGATGTTCCTCAAGCTCCAAACTTCCCCCCCCCCCCCCCCCCCCCCTCCAGCGGCTCAATGCGGTGTGCCATTAACGGGGCCAGTCTTAGCGCTCCAGTCCCCGCGCTGACATCTTTCTTGGGCACTTGGTCCACGAGGCGGGACGGGATAGCCTAGTGGTTAGAGCATTGCGCTGGCAATATGACGACCCGGGTTCGATTCCCGTTCAAGGGGATATTTTCCGCTGGAGTTAACATCAGTGCAGACTCCACTCTCCCCAAAAGTCCT
>CM054148.1:484363-489363 GCA_028751875.1 Rapana venosa
TAATCATGATATTTGAGGAAATTTGCATGGGTGTAAATGATCCGAGTGCAAGCAAGTGCAAGTGCTTCGATTTGTTTGTTTTACAAGAGTCAGCGCTGGATGATAAATTCCATACAAGATGATGATGATGATGATGATGATGATGATGATGATGATGATTGTTATTATTATTCATCCATACATTCTACAGAGGAAGGGCTCAGTGACGGGCTTTACCCCCCTCCCCGAGCTGCTTTTCCCCACCTCCTGCACACTGAGCAGTTAGTTAGCTCTTCACACTGGACCCTCCCTCAGCACACACACCACACCTCCCCCCTCCACCCCCCACCTTCCGTCCCTCCCCCTTTCCTGTAAGGTCATCTGTTCCGCCTCTCCCAGCTTCCAATCCCATCCTTGTGGGCACATACACGCACGCACGCACACACACACACACACACACACACACACATCCCGTCCTGTGTGTAGTTCTCTGCTTTCTTTACCCTTTCAAAAACTGAAATTTCAACTGGTATCAGAGGAAAAGAGGGCGTGGGAGTTGGGGGAGTTTGGGAGGGGGGGGGGGTGGATGTTTGTATTTTTCTTCCTTCTCCTCAGTAGGATTCACAATGATGTGAAAGGCTCACCAGGTTGTCCTGTTCCTTCTGTCTGTCTGTCTGTCTGTCTGTTGGTGTGTGTCTGTTCACTGTTGCCACAGGAAGGAAAGTCTGCCTGTCATCACTCAGTATGATAAGGAAAAAACCCCACTTAATCCTGACTTCAACTGTAAGCATCAGGTCAGTCAGTGAAAATGGTGCAGGTTAGAGCGAGTAGTGGAGTCAGATCAGCCATGGACTTTTCTGCACTTTTCTGTTTTCATCTCCCCCTGCTCTCCATCACCGGCTGCCCTCTCTGTGCCCTGCCTGTGCTGTCGTCCATTATGTCATGTCCCAGTTCCGCTGCTGCTGCTGCTGCTGCTGCTGCTGTCTTCCTTATGCGGGTTGGCCTGACTGTGAGGAAGTAGATGACTGTCTTACGTCTCTGTCCTTCGTTTTTGCCAAACCGCTGATGGGGGAAGAGAAGAAGAATGTAGCTCCAGCACAGCACAGGCAAGAAAGGAGTCAGTCCACTCTCGGTGGTGTAACACCAGTTCCTCCTACAAGAGGATGGCTAGTTACAAGTCTTCATAGTGTCACTTCCTTGAAGTGACGGCACAGCCTGCCTTGCTCACCGCTGTGTATGCACGATGTGTTTCGTTATATATAGTCTAATGTTTGTGACTTCCCAGTCTAATGTTTGTGACTTCACCGTCTAATGTTTGTGACTTCACAGTCTCATGTTTGTGACTTCACAGTCTCATGTTTGTGACTTCAGTCTAATGTTTGTGACTTCACAGTCTAATGTTTGTGACTTCACAGTCTAATGTTTGTGAATTCACAGTCTAATGTTTGTGACTTCACAGTCTAATGTTTTTGACTTCACAGTCTAATGTTTTTGACTTCACAGTCTTATGTTCGTGACTTCACAGTCTACTGTATGTTTCTTCATTGTCTACTGTATGTTTCTTCATTGTCTACTGTATGTTTCTTCATTGTTCTACTGTATGTTTCTTCATTGTTCTACTGTATGTTTCGTCATTGTTCTGCTGTATGTTTCTTTACAGTCAAATGTTTGTTTCTTTCCATCCACGTGTTTTGAGGGCGGTGGAGTTTGTTTGCTCGCGTTTTTTGCTTGCTTGCTTGCTTGCTTGTTCGCTTGCTTGTGTGTTTGTTACTGTGCAGGATACACGTCACAATGAACTGAGGTGACTCACACAGTAAATCAAGAAAGTGAAGTGACGCTAGGTGGTAACGTAACCCAGTCAGCAGATGTGGTGTAGAGAGCATAGACCACACAACAAAGTGAAGTGGCATGTCACCACAAAGGCTGGCAGTAGGTGTGTGTGGGGAAGGGGGGGTGCAGTGCATGCATCAAAGCGGAAGGGAAGCAGCCAACCATGGGCTGTGTGCACACACGTCAGCAGAGTGGAAAGCCTTCAAGGGAGAGGTCAGAATGGACCTGCCCTACTCCACTGGTGTCTTCTGAACTTTTTCACTTATTTTTACCCCCCCCCCCCCCCCACCCCTCATTCCTTGCCCCTTCCACCCTCTGTCCTTCCCCTTTGTGCTGCACTGGCAGAGATGTCAGTGATGTCAGAGATGTGATGTCAGAGATGTCAGAGATGTCAGTGATGTCTGTGCGCCGTTTGTTACTGTCACTGGTCTCTGGGCCTGCCATGGTCCCACCTGCCCATTGTTCTTCACCCCTTCAACATTGCTCGTCTTCCCTTTCCCCAGCCCTGCCCCTCCTTTTCCGCCTTTCCCTTCTGTGTGCGTGCGCGCGCGCGCGCGCGTGTGTATGTGTGTGTGTGTGTGTGTGTTTTGCTTGGTTTTGACCCCCCCTTCCTTACCCCTGGTTGTTTTTTTGCCCTGGCTAGGGCCCTGTCATTCGGTGTCAGTTCTCTCCCTTTCAGCTCTCCATCTTCTTTCCTGTCAGGGTTTCTTTGTGACGTGGAGGGAGTGTGCCGCTTTTCTTCTGTGTCCTGCTGTTGTTCACTGCAGTGAAGGAGCCTCCTGTTCTGTGCGGGGTTCTTCCTGCCCTCCTTTGTTTTCAATCATTAAGTAAAAGTATGTTCTTTCGAGCCAGAAGGCCCATAGAGCCGGAGCTTATCCCGGTTTCTGTAGCGTTAAGCGAACTGATGGTTTTTCACCACCCCTGTAACAGGACGCTAGTCTGTCGCCAGATACTTCCCCAGCAGAGCTGGTACCCACTTGTACACCTGGGTGGAGTGAGGAAAATAGGAGTAAAGTGTCTTTCCCAAGGACACAACACCGAGCCGAGCGGGGATCGAACCTGCGACCTCTGGATCACGAGTTGACCGCCTAAACCACTCGACCACGGTGCCTCCCTTTCAATCATTAAGAGATGCGCTTTTCTCTGCTTGTTACTTGAGCGGTGCCCATGTTCTCCGAATGTCTCTCTGTGTATTTGTATAATTATGTTACCACTTGCTCCTCCCTTATGTCTTCCTGTTTGTGCTTGTTCCCATTCACTCTCCTTTCATTATTATTATTATGTATTAATGTGGATATTAAAGGTGACGTTGGTAACGAGGGTGTAACTGTTGAAGGTGATAGTGGTGACGGTGACTGTGAGGAAGATGTTACAGATGGTGATGGTGACAATGATGACTATGTTGAAGATGAAGATGGAAACGATGATGATATTCTTTTTTTTAATCATTATTATTTCGAGTAAAATGGAATAAGCAATCATGAGCTTTTTTTTTACATCCAGTCCCCATGTGTTTGCAGTTTTGTAAATTTTGTCATCCGTTCCCAGCGGCACACAATGGCCTACTCTTCTGAAAAGCGGAACGGGTTTTTAACATGTGCGCAAGATGTTCTGCGTGCGTTTGCACACAGGACCTCGGTTTATAGTCTCATCCGAAAGACTTTTGGGGAGAGTGGATGCGGATGTTAACTCCAGAGGAAAAATCCTCTTGAAAGAGAATCGACTCCGGGTTAGCAGATCACGAATGCATCACTGTAACCACCAGGCTGTCCCTGTAATGTTCATGAAAAAAGACGCCTACCGAGTAAAGACAATGCGAAACCGTGTATTGTAATGTCGAGAATGTACACTACACAAAGGGAAAAGTAGGGGACAATGCACACGCCAACAATAACGGAAGAAAACAGCACTGCCTGTTGAGTTCAGCGGACAAGGCCACCACCCACCCCCGATCCCTCAGGTTCCAGATCCTGTGGGGCGCCTTGGAAGCTTTGGCAGCCACCTTTCTCCAGTCCTCTCGTCCCTCAGCCAGTCACCCTCAGGGTGTCTCTCTGCAGACCAGGCAGTGAAGTCACTAGCGTGTGTCCAGTTCTGGGGAGGTGTGAGGCAGCCAGCCACCTTCATCACGCCTGCTGTCAGTTGAGTGACAAGGCAGTGAGTGAGTGGATCGTGAGGGGCCATCTCAGGGGGGTGACTTGCCGCCCCCCCCCCCCCCCCCCCCTTCAGCAGGAACAAGCTCCCTGACCTTCCTGACCCCCAGGACAATAACACAATAACAAGTGCTACTTGAAGAGTGACCACCATACCACACCAGCGCTGCATGGCAACAATAGCAGCAAATAAACAAACAATAACAACAACAACAACAAACAAACAAAAGTCGGTGTCAACAGTTGCATCCTGTTTCGTTTAAATTATTTCTCAAGTTGCTGATTTATACAAAGTTTCTCAAAACTTACCTTTTTTGTAACGAACGACAGCAGCAACAACAACAACAACAACAACAACAAAGAGGAACCAGGGAACTGGCACAGTAACTTATCTCCCCCCCTCTGCAGCGATGAATGGACACCATCATGCCTGTGTCCCCACACACCTTGGGGATGCTGACGAAAGACGTCCTTCCCTCCAGCCTCCCCATGAAGATGCTGGCTAGGGATGGATAGGTGAAGGCCATGCGGGGGGGCGTGCCCATTGCTGTGCCCGCTTGTTGGTGGACGAAGTTTCCCTCAAATTCTAAGACATTGTTTTGCAGAATGTGTAGGGCAATTCCCAGTAATGTATCCAAGGGAGGGAAGCATTGCGTCAGTCTCTTTGAGGAGCTGAGGTGAGAGGTGTGGAGGAGGTGAGTAGCGTCCCGCCACAGCTGTCAGTCGTGGCGACTAAGAGCCAGTCTGGAGGAAGCGGCTCCAAATTCTGTTTCCAGTTTTCCAGTGTTGGTGTTGGCAGGAGATGTGTTGTGTCAGCTTTCCAGTGTTGGTGTTGGCAGGAAATGTGTTGTGTCAGCTTTCCAGTGTTGGTGTTGGCAGGAAATGTGTTGTGTCAGCTTTCCAGTGTTGGTGTTGGCAGGAAATGTGTTGTGTCTTAGATGTAGGAGGCTAGGGCACACAGGGCAGGGCAGGGCACACAGGGCAGGGCAGGGCACACAGGGCAGGGCAGGGCACACAGGGCAGGGCACACAGGGCAGGGCA
>CM054148.1:494363-534363 GCA_028751875.1 Rapana venosa
CAACCAATTCCCTACTGGCCATCCATCGCTCCTTCTCAAACTCTGATCCATCAGTTCTCTCTCTCTCTCTCTCTCTCTCCCCTCTCTCTCTCTCTCTCTCTCTCTCTCTCTCTCTCTCTCCTCTCTCCTCTCTCTCTCTCTCTCTGTTTTCTCTTTCTCTCTCTCTCTTCGGTGATTTTTGTGGGGATTTTTGTGTAGATATTTTTTCCGTAAGCTGTGTAAGTGTATTGCTATGGGCTTTATTTTATTTTATTATCATATATATCCTTAAGGGCGGGGACTCTCTCTCTCTCTCTCTTTCTCTCTCTCTCTCCTTTCGCCAAAAGCCTACTTATGACACAGGTAAATCTAGCCTCAAGACACATTTATTTCAAACATAAAGATTTTTCCTTCCCCTTTCATCTCGTATCATTCAGTTCCTGCCCTAAACAGCCAGAATTCCCATCACCCCTTCAAAGTGTATAATCTCTGTATGTGTGTGTGTGTGTGTGTAGATTAAATTTGTTAAAACTCTTTGTTATTGGTTGCATAACTGTGTAACAAGAGGTTGAATGGGAGCGCTATGTAAATTCGATATATTATTTTTATTATTATTATTATTAATTATATTACACAGGCTTTTACACGTGAGAGGAAATACAATTATGTTGGGCTATCTTGGAAAAGACAAGTTGTATGGGTTGAGGCCCTACCTACCTCACCTTGGTTCAGCAGCTGTAGTCATAGGCCAGGCTGCACAACCCGGGAAAGACAGAGAGGGACACTGTCCGGCCTGCCTGTCTGTCTGTCTGTCTGCCTGTCTGATCTCCTGCCTGTCTGTCTGTCTGTCTGTCTGATCTCCTGTCTGTCTGTCTGGCTGTCAGATCTCCTGTCTGTCTGTCTGTCTGTCAGATCTCCTGTCTGTCTGTCTGTCAGATCTCCTGTCTAATAATAATAAATAATATATGGAATTTATATAGCGCTGAATCTTGTAAAAAACAAACAAATCGAAGCGCTTGCACTCAATCATTTACAGGCATGCCTGTCTGTCTGTCAGATCTCCTGTCTGTCTGTCTGTCTGTCAGATCTTTCTGTTTGTCCGTCTGTCAGATCTCCTGTCTGTCTGTCTGTCTGTCAGATCTCCTGTCTGTCTGTCTCGCTCGCTCTGCTGGCTCCTATCTGCTGTGCTGGAGGCATTCATTGTCTGTCGGGGAGGGGGGGAAGGGGGAAGGAGCCCCCCCCCCCCCCGGCAAAAAGCTTATCTGAGGGCGGAATTCCAGGCATACCAGCATCTGCTGCTGATATTAGTCAGACCCCCGCTCCCCTCCGCCCCCCACCCCCACCCCCCCCCCACCCCCACCACCACCACCACCATACTAAGGGGTGGGAGGAGGGGAGGATGTGGGGAAGGAAGGAAGAGGGAGGGGAGGGGAGGGGAGGGCTTTTGCTGGCTGGCAGTCTTCGAGTTTCCTGTCCCTCAGCTCTTGGCTGAGCCTGCATACCATCCCATCTGACCCCTGCATGACCTCTGGCTTCACTGGCGGCCAAACAAGCTGACGGGGGAAAACACAGGAGGAGGGGTGAGAGAGCTGTGGAGGGGGGAGCTGAGAAGGGGAGGTAGAAAGGTTGGGAGCAGTGGATGGGAGAGAGGAGGGGAAGGAGGAGGAGGGGAGAGAGGAGGGGAAAGAGGAGGAGGGGAGAGGAGGCCCAGCAGGGGGATAATAGTAGGAAAGAGGGAGGGAAGAGAGGGGCGGGGTGGGGGGGGGGGGGGGTGAGAGATGGTCTGGGCTGTTCGAGGAGAGTAGTGAGGCAGGCAGGCGGTGTTCAGGCTAAAAACTCTCCCGTGCTGTTAACATGTGTACACTACAACATAAGTATCGTGAGGACAGGATCTCGAACAACCATGGAATACTAAAGCCCCCAATTAACCCACTTCATTCCAAAGCAAGGGCAGACCATAAACAGGGAGACATTGGTTCAGAAACCAGGAGGACAACATACGAAGACAGCAGATCTTCAAACCATACTTTTTGCAGCGTGTCAGAACCTTTTCTAAAGAACCAAAGTTGTAAACACTTCGACAGAAATGAAATAAAAACTTGGAACCAATTCTTCAAAACAGAAATTAATCCTGTAACAAGTGGGAGAACAATAAAAAAGAAAAATCGGTATGTAACTTGTCATTTGTCAGTGACGTTATTCTGAAACTAATGGCGGCTGCTGTTGCCTGGCCTGCACTGTCATGGCCTCCATCCCCTGCTGTAGTCAGCCCCCTCCACTTCCTCCTTCACCCACTTGGCTATGTTCTTTACCTAGGACATAAACATGTCATGAGGATATGTTTTTTATGTCTTCCTTGTCATCTCTTGCCCGTCATTTTCCCCTGCACCACAGCGAGTCTTCATGACTTGGCAGCTCTGGTGTCTCATAGCATGTCCACAATATGTCCTTTCCTAATCAGGCCTGAAAGTTCAGGTTGATTGTTCAGTTTTTCCAGAATGCTTTGGTTTGTTTGTCTTTCGGTCCATCTTGTTCTTACAAGTCTTCAGTTGAATAACATATGTGCAATTTTTATTCTTTTTTCACCTTAGAAGTCTTCAGTTGAGTAACATATGTGCAATTTTTATTCTGTTTTCACCTGCAGCTGTAACCAGAACAGCAATGCGAAAAAACATGAAACTTGTAGCCAGCTCATCAGAAATGAAAACAAAACTGTAAGCAGTCAATCAGAAATGAAAACAAAACTGTAAGCAGTCAATCAGAAATGAAAACAAAACTGTAAGCAGTCAATCAGAAATGAAAACAAAACTGTAAGCAGTCAATCAGAAATGAAAAAAAACGTAAGCAGCATCAGAAATGAAAACAAAACTGTAAGCAGTCAATCAGAAATGAAAACAAAACTGTAAGCAGTCAATCAGAAATGAAACAAAGAACCTGTAAGCCAGTCAATGCACGAAATGAAGCTAACAAACAGTAAGCGCAATCATGAAAATAAATTAAACTGTAAATGCAGTCAATCAGAAATATCAGAAATGAAAACCGTCTGCAAAGCTGGTCAGAAATGACAAGAGCTGTCAGTAGCTGTCAGAAATGACAAGTGTCTCATACTGTCAAAATGACAAGGTTCCAGACTGCAAAATACAAGGTGTCTCAGTACAGCTGTCAGAAAACAAGGTCTCGAATACTGTCAAACATGACAAGTGTCTGCAGTAGCTGTCAGAAATGACAAGGTGTCTGCAAGTAGCTGGTCAGAAATGACAAGGTGTCTGCAAGTACAGTAGCTGGTCAGAAATGACAAGGTGTCTGCAGGTAGCTGGTCAGAAATGACAAGGTGTCTGCAAGTACAGTAGCTGGTCAGAAATGACAAGGTGTCTGCAAGTAGCTGGTCAGAAATGACAAGGTGTCTGCAAGTAGCTGGTCAGAAATGACAAGGTGTCTGCAGGTAGCTGGTCAGATGCAGAATGACAAGTGTCAACTGCAGAAAGGTGACTGCAAGATCCTGTCAGAAATGAAAGGTGTCTGCAAGAAGTAGCTGGTCAGAAATGACAAGGTGCTAGCATAGTAGCATAGTAGAAGAAATGACAAGGGTCTGCAGAGATAGCATAGATAGATAAAGATAGATAAGGTAGCTGAAAGTAGAGAGAGAGAAGAAGATAGATATGGATCAGAAATGAGAAAAGTAGATGAATGAAGTAGTAGATAGATAGATGAGAGAGAGATAGTAATGAGAGATAGATAGATCAGAAATGATAAGATAGATAGATAGAAGATAATGATAAGATTGTAGAAATGACAAGATAGATAGATATGAGTAGTGAGTAGATAGAGAGAGGAGAAGATAGATAGATAATAGCAGATAAGAGAGAGAGAGAGCAAGATAGATTACTAATAGTAGATAGAGTAGAATAGATAGATAGATAGATAGATAGATAGATAGATAGATAGATAGATAGATAGATAGATAAGATAGATAGATAGCATTGAATAGATAATAGATAGAGATAGAGATAGAAGATAGAGAGAGAGAGAGATAGATGGATAGATAGATAGATAGATAGAAGAGAGAGAGATAGAAGAGAGAGAGATAGAATAGATAGATAGATAAAGACAGAAGATCAGACAGATAGACAGAAGACAAGAAGATAGATAGATAGATACATACATACATAAGACAGACAGACAGACAGAAAGAAGAACAGACATTAAAAAAAACAGACAACGACAGACGACAGACTGACTGATGATGACTATACTAGATGACGACGTTCTCTCCACTCAATTCGTCTCATTAGTACTCATAATTTATCGATCGTAATAGTAGTTTGATGAACGACTTGTCGCCATGGTCTCAAACGTAAAGATAAAGCTATCTGAAACAACAGCAAAGAAATCACAACCTGTTGAAACCTATACAGCAAGAAACACAACCTGTTCTGTAGACCTATACACAAAAAATCACAACCTGTCGTAGACCATACAGCAAGAAATCACAACGTTCTGTAAACTATACAGCAAAAAATCCAACACCGTTCTGAACCTATACAGCAAAGAAATCACACCTGTTCTTTAACCTTACACAAAAACTCACAACCTTTCTTAAACCTATCACAAAAATAATCACAACCTGTTCTGTAAACCTAACAGCAAGAACAACTGTTCTGTAGACCTATACAGCAAAGAAATCACAACTTTCTAAACCCTATAAGCAAAGAATACAACCTTTCTGTAAACCTATACAGCAAAGAAATCACAACCTGTTCTGTAAACCTATACAGCAAAGAAATCACAACCTGTTCTGTAAACCTATACAGCAAAGAAATCACAACCTGTTCTGTAAACCTATACAGCAAAAAAATCACAACCTGTTCTGTAAACCTATACAGCAAAGAAATCACAACCTGTTCTGTAAACCTATACAGCAAAAAAATCACAACCTGTTCTGTAAACCTATACAGCAAACCCATACAGTAAAAACATGTTTTGTAAACCTGTACTGCGAAAATGTGTTATGCAAGCATGTGAAACACAAACATGTTTTTATAAACCTGTGCAGCAAAAACATGCTGCGTAATCAGGTGGACCAAAAGCATGTGTGGTAAAGCTGTACTGCCAAAGCCTTTCAAGCCAAAGGCCGTGCACTGACCTTGTGCAGAGAGTGTGCCTGACACACCCTGCCCCGCACATTCCCTGTCAGGCCCTCTGTCTGTCTGTCTGTCTGTCTGTCCGTCCGTCCGTCCTCTTCCCTTGTGTAAGTATAGGGGAGGGAGGTAGTGTTGGGGGCGACTGTTCTTGACGTCTGCACACATCAGGGTGTGCAGTGTCAAGTTAACACATCACATCAGGGTGTGCAGTGTCAAGTTAACACATCACATCAGGGTGTGCAGTGTCAAGTTAACACATCACATCAGGGTGTGCAGTGTCAAGTTAACACATCACATCAGGGTGTGCAGTGTCAAGTTAACACATCACATCAGGGTATGCAGTGTCAAGTTAACACATCACATCAGGGTATAGAGTGTCAAGTTAACACATCACATCAGGGTGTGTAGTGTCAAGTTAACACATCACATCAGGGTGTGCAGTGTCAAGTTAACACATCACATCAGGGTGTGTAGTGTCAAGTTAACACATCACATCAGCGTGTGCAGTGTCAAGTTAACATATCACATCAGGGTGTGCAGTGTCAAGTTAACACATCACATCACATCAGGGTGTGTAGTGTCAAGTTAACACATCACATCATGGTGTGCAGTGTCAAGTTAACACATCACATCATGGTGTGCAGTGTCAAGTTAACACATCACATCAGGGTGTGTAGTGTCAAGTTAACACATCACATCAGGGTGTGCAGTGTCAAGTTAACACATCACATCACATCAGGGTGTGTAGTGTCAAGTTAACACATCACATCAGGGTGTGCAGTGTCAAGTTAACACATCACATCAGGGTGTGTAGTGTCAAGTTACACACACATCACATCAGGGTGTGTAGTGTCAAGTTAACACAACACATCACATCAGGGTGTGCAGTGTCAAGTTAACACAACACATCACATCAGGGTGTGCAGTGTCAAGTTAACACATCACATCACATCAGGGTGTGCAGTGTCAAGGTAACACATCACATCAGGGTGTGTAGTGTCAAGTTAACACAACACATCAGGGTGTGCAGTGTCAAGTTAACACATCACATCAGGGTGTGCAGTGTCAAGTTAACACACATCACATCAGGGTATGCAGTGTCAAGTTAACACATCACATCAGGGTGTGTAGTGTCAAGTTAACACAAAACATCACATCAGGGTGTGCAGTGTCAAGTTAACACACATCACATCAGGGTGTGCAGTGTCAAGTTAGCACATCACATCACATCAGGGTGTGCAGTGTCAAGTTAGCACATCACATCACATCAGGGTGTGCAGTGTCAAGTTAACACATCACATCACATCACATCAGGGTGTGCAGTGTCAAGTTAACACAACACATCACATCAGGGTGTGCAGTGTCAAGTTAACACATCACATCAGGGTGTGCAGTGTCAAGTTAACACACATCACATCAGGGTGTGTAGTGTCAAGTTAACACATCACATCAGGGTGTGCAGTGTCAAGTTAGCACATCACATCAGGGTGTGCAGTGTCAAGTTAACACATCACATCAGGGTGTGCAGTGTCAAGTTAACACATCACATCAGGGTATAGAGTGTCAAGTTAACACACATGAAGTGAAGTGTCCAGATTGCACATGGTGTGAAGTGTCCAGGTTGCACATCATGGTGTGAAGTGTCCAGATTGCACACATCATGGTGTAAAGTGTCCAGATTGCACATGGTGTGAAGTGTCCAGATTGCACATCATGGTGTGAAGTGTCCAGATTGTATACATCATGGTGTGAAGTGTCCAGATTGCACACATCATGGTGTGAAGTGTCCAGATTGCACACATCATGGTGTGAAGTGTCCAGATTGCACACATCATGGTGTGAAGTGTCCAGATTGCACACATCATGGTGTGAAGTGTCCAGATTGCACACATCATGGTGTGAAGTGTCCAGATTGCACACTTCATGGTGTGAAGTGACAGACGTAGCTTTGCAGACTAGCTTCTCCCCCCCCCCCCCCCCCCCCCCCCCCCCCCCCCCCCCCCCCCACTTGCCCCCAGCCCTGCCTTACCTGGCTGCTACAGTTGGCTTCCTTCTGTTCAGTTCCATTTTCTGGATTTTGTGTGTGTGTGTTGGGGGGGGGGGGGGGGTGATATTTTGTCATGAGGGCTTCAGCTGTAACCCCCACCCCCACCCCAACCTTCATCTCCATGCCTCCTGTTTACCTGCCAATCAGGAAGCTGTCGCTGACACCCCCTCCCCTCTCCCTCCCTCTCCCTCCCTCTCCGCTGCTAAAGGTCAGACAAGGTGACCTGAACTGTCAGACCATTGACCCCTCCTGCTATGACCCTTGCCTCGCTTCCTCTTCCTTCAGGCTCTCCTTGTATTGGCTCTAGGTGAGCGGACAGGTGTCAGTCAGGATGGGGTCATCACTCACACACACACACACACACAACACACTAACACACACACACACACTTAAACACACACACACACACACTTAAACACACACACACACTTAAACACACACACACACACACACACTTAAACACACACACACACACACACACTTAAACACACACACACACACACACACACACACACACCTTAAACACACACACACACACCTACACACACCACACACACACACTTAAACACACACACACAACACTTAAACACACACACACACACACACTACCACACACACACACACACACACTTAAACACACACACACACACACACACACTTAAACACACACACACACACACACACTTAACACACACACACACACACTTACACACACACACACACACGCACACACACACACACTCACTCTAAAACACACGTCCTGTGTCTAGTAAGGGTCTGGGCAGGTCCTTGCTGTGCTGTACTGCCACACATAGATAGCAGTGTTACCAGACTGCTCTTGGCATTGTCTGTCCTCTTCCACACCTCATGACACCACTCAACTGGACCTTTGGCCAATACCCATCTCTTTTTTGTTTGTAAATACTGACCTTTTTGGCTTTTTTTTTGGGGGGGGGGGGGGCAATTTCTGATTTTTTTTTTGGCCAAATACTTTTTTTTTGGGGGGGGGGGGGGGGGGGGGGTTGTTTGGGGGACAAAAATTAATCTTTTGCCAACTGTGATCTGACAAGTGCTGTTTTGACACTTCACAGCAGATAAAGTCATGTGCTTACCAAAAATACAGAATGAAATCAGAAAAGAATTGCATGAGTGTGTTGAGCGTGTTCAAATGAAGTTTGAGAGGTAATCAAGCAGAATGTTGACAAACAGTCTGATTACAGAAGGAAGAAGAAGGGAAATGCTGAAAACACTTTGGTCAAAAGGAAGGACAGGACAGGGCAGGACAGGACAGGACAGGGCAGGGCAGGGCAGGTGCAGGGCAGGGCAGGGCAGGGCAGGACAGGAACAGACAGGAGGGACACAGGACAGACAGTGACACAGGCAGGACAGGGGCACAGGCAGGACAAAACGGACAAAGGACAAGACAGGGCAGCAGGCAGGCAGGGCAGGGCGGCAGGTAGTGCAGACAGGGCAGGACAGGGACACAGGGACAGGGACACAGGACAGGACAGGGACACAGGACAGGACAGGGACACAGGACAGGACAGGGACACAGGACAGGACAGGGACACAGGGCAGGGACACAGGACAGGGACACAGGACAGGACAGGGCAGGGCAGGGCAGGGACACAGGGCAGGGCAGGGCAGGGCAGGGCAGGGCAGGGCATCCTAGTAGTTGCAGCATAGGTGATATGACGGCCCGGTTCCTGTCGCCACTGCGGTACGCGTTCGTTGGAGGAGATTTTCCTCTGGGGTTAACTGACATTAGTTCTGACTTCATTCCCTCCAAAGTTCCTCTGACGAGACTTTAATCCACTATCTGTGAGCGAACGCGCGAAGAACATCTTGCACACACGTTAGAATCCGTTTTGCCTTTCGAAAGAGTAGGAGACATTGCCTGCCGGTAGGAACGAATGACAATTTTTGGTCACATAAAAACTGATGCACAGTAATAGTGTCGTGTGTAGACACCATCCCTGGAGTTGTAATGTGGCTTCCTGAAAACTGGGTCAATGCTGCACGTGCAGCCAAGTGTCACCGCTGGTGAACCTCCAAGCTCTAGCCAAGGAATGGGAAAAAATCAGAAAAAAAAAGGAAAAGTTCGACTCAGACAATGACAGCAAGACAAAACAAAACGAAACCAGAAAACGAGAATAATTTTCTTCACAACTCAATGAAGTCCAGGGCCGTTTTCAGCATGACAAAAAAAAAGTTATTAATTCATTTGTGTTGTTAATTTGTGATCTGAATAAACAAGTGTGTGCTAGTGACCTGACGGCTATTGTTGTCCATGCCAAGGATGGGAATCCGTGTGTGGGAGATAGCAGGTGGAGGCAGGGGAGGGGGCGCTATGGGTGTGGATAGTGCTGACTGGGGATCGGGGGAAGTGTGTGCAGAGAGTGTGTCGTGGCCTAGTGCCTTGTTGGGTGTGTCACTGAAACCAGGGCCAGCCTTGAAAGCCAGCCCCAGAGCACAGGGCTGATGACGTCTGCTGCCCTGGCCTGCCCCAAGCACAGGCGAGAGTCTCTGCCTCTCCTAGCTTATGTTATTTGTTTATTTATTTATTCATTTCATTCTTTTATATCGAGGATAATGGAATAAGCATATATGCGCTTTTTACATCCAGTCCCCGTGTGTATGCGGATTTGTGAATTCTGCCATCTGTTCCCTGTGAAGAGGGGTGGGTGGCAGAGAGAGAGAGAGAAGAAGTGCATGATTAGTCTGGGTACCCTGGAGGGTGGTGGAGCTGCTGAACAACAACAACAACAACAACAACAACAACACCTGTGCATAATGCATTTGTGAGTGTGTGTTTCTGTCCAGTGGTGGGAAAGTGGGGAGGGGGGCAGGGATGAGGACATGGCAAGGAATGACCCAGTGTGGAACCTGAGGCAGGACTAACTTAGGGGAGGTGGACCGGTCCATTATCACTACCAGCAGGGGAGGTGGACCGATCCATTATCACTACCAGCAGGGGAGGTGGACCGGTCCTTTATCACTACCAGCAGGGGAGGTGGACCGGTCACTACCAGCAGCCAGCCCCCAGTACACTGAAGACACCCTCATTACACTAACAGGAAATGGACCAGTATCACTAGCAGGGAGCTCGCGCTTACACTACATCCAGACACTTAAGTGGAGAGGGACCAATATCGCTTACAGCCAGCAGACGTGACATCGAAGACACCAACAATAAAAGCCTGTGTGGATACTGATAGTCCCTCTGGGCGACTGATAATGTGCGCAGAATATGGATATACATGTATTGTATAGTCAGTAACTCTCTCTCTCTCTCTCTCTCTCTCTCTCTCTCTCTCTCTCTCTCTCTCTCTCTCTCTCTCTCTCTCTGTATGCGATAGTCGATAGTCGTAAAAAAAGAGGCTTTAGTGCTGACAAAAGCAGCAGGGGTGTTCAGACACAGGATATTTCTTTCATACATATAAATATGCACGCCTCATTATTCCTCTCTGATGAGCGCTGTCTGCAAGTGCTGCCCTTTAGTCAGCTGCCGTTTAGTCAGGCTGTGTCATTAGTCAGGCTGTGTCATTAGTCAGGCTGTGTCATTAGTCAGGCTGTGTCATTAGTCAGGCTGTGTCATTAGTCATGGACATCAGGGGGCAGGGAGGAGGAGGAGGGGTGGGGGGGGGGGGGGGAAGGCCTGTGGGGGTGGGGGGTGGGGAAGGAGTGTAGTAGGGTGGGTGATACTGATATGAAATCAAGTCCCAAACTGTGAACAGTCTGAAAGTGGACGTGGACGGCCTTGAAACAGGCCAAGGTGTGGGCTGGCTGCAGACAGTGAGAAAGGACGCAGTGGGTTGTTCGTGCAGGAGGGAGGAGGCAGGCAGGCAGGTAGGAGGAGGAGCATGTCTGCACTGCTGCACCGGGAGAGGCCTCCTGCCAGGCACCCAGAGTCCGTCAGTCCTGCAGCTAGGGACCCACCAGGCTGGAAGGAGGCCACACCTGCCCACACCTTGTAACACACAAACAGCAAACACGGCCGCTGTCAAGATGCATGCTGGGTATTGTCAGGACGGAGTGAGTGTTTTCAAACAACCAGCACTTCGGGCTTTTGGGGAAAGTGTGCGTACTTTCGGTTTCCCCTCACTGAGAGAGAGACAGAGATTATTTTCATTTGTTATCATTTTAATTTTATTTATTCTTTATTTCGAGGATAATGGAATAAGCACTCGTGTGCTTTTTACATCCAGTCCCTGTGTGTATGCAGTTTTGTAAATTTGTCATTTTAACACTGGCGCTTAATGACTTTTACTTTTGCTTTTTCCTTCCGCTTGTACTCTGTGGTGTCGCGGGGAGATATAACTGTCTGTCTGCTGCAAGGTGGGTAGCTTGGAGGAGGGACAATCCATGGACTTTCAGTGTTTCTGCCACAGAATCACTCCAGCATTGCCTGGGTCTACCTCTGGCCCTTGTGCCAGAGTACCTCAAGTTGTAAGCACGCAAGGTTGGCTGGTTTGGCGGCATCCGTGTGAGGTGTCCGAACCACTTGGTTCGTTGTTGTTCATGTAATGGTGTAGGATGGGTGTGGCTCTTACCATGTCTCTGATCACCTCATTTGTTAGTGGGGCAAGTTGATAGCTGACTGCGTTTGCTTTTTGACACCGTGTTTCTATTTCTCTGTCCAGTTTTCCATCTTCTATGAATATACTTCCTGAGTACTTGAATTCAGTTGTCCACTTTAGTTGGGCTCCGTTGATGTCGATTTTGAGCTTTTCTGGAGTTCTACTGACTGGCATGGCTTCGGTCTTGCTTACACTGATTTTCATGCCATAGGTTTCACAGCATGTATTGAGCTGGTCTGTGTGCTCTTGCAGCTTGTCTTTGTTGTCATTGATCATGACTTGATCGTCAGCAAACAGAAGTTCGTTGAGTGCCTCCAGGTCTGAGTTGGCTTCCTTTGTGATCTGGTCCAAAAGGCATGGGAGGAAAGAAGAGTTCCAGAAGACTGGCAGAACGCTATTGTAGTGCCAATATGGAAAAAGAAGGGCAGTAAAAAGGACTGTAGTAACTACAGGGGCATTTCACTCCTCAGCCATGTAGGAAAGATGTACGCAAAAATCCTAGAGCAGCGCTCCAGAGCAAAAGCAGAACACCTACTGTGTAATGCCCAATTTGGCTTCAGGAAAGGGAGAGGCTGTACTGATGCGATCTTTGCACTGAGACAACTGAGTGAGAGAGCTCTTGAGTACAATCAAGCACTCCACCTAGTATTTGTCGACCAAGAAAAGGCATTTGACAGAGTGAACAGAGATAAGCTCTGGAGGGTCCTGGAGCAGTATGACATCAAGGGGCAGCTCTTAGATAACATCAGAACTGTATACAACAACAGCAAGAGCACAGTTCGCACTCCAAGTGGAATTTCCAACTGGTTCCCTGTGACGTCTGGGGTGAGACAGGGCTGTGTCCTTTCCCCTCTGTTCTTCATCATATATATGGACCAGATCACAAAGGAAGCCAACTCAGACCTGGAGGCACTCAACGAACTTCTGTTTGCTGACGATCAAGTCATGATCAATGATAACAAAGACAAGCTGCTTAATGACCTACTCTTCTGAAAAGCGGTACAGGTTTTAACTTGTGTGCAAGATATTCTGCATGCGTTCGCACATGGTAACTCGGTTTATAGTCTCATCCGAAGGACTTTAGGGGAGAGTGGAGTCTGCATTGATGTTAACTTCAGAGAAAAAAATCCTCTTGAACAAGATTCGAACCTGGATCAGTAGATCTCGAGTGCATCAATCACTCTATCCACCAGGCTATTCCATTCCCAGAGAGAGACAGACAGACAGACAGACAGACAGACAGAGAGAATGAGTGGAGCAAGAGAAAAACGTGGACCTTAGCTCATTAAGCAAATGACTCCATAATAACTGTGTACTGAGCTGCTGAGGGGTAATAGCTGATGCCGTTAGTGACTACAGACGGCTGGCTGGCTCAGGTCATGAAGCATGTGTTTGGAAGGCCCGCTGTCACTGGCTGATGACTGGCTGGAAATCAGCCCAGCAGGAAGACAGGCAGGCAGGCACAAACAGGCAGGCAGGCAGACAGACAGACAGACAGGCAGGCAGGCAGGCAGGAAGGAAGACAGGCTGACAGACACAAAGACAGGCAGGCAAGTAGGCAGGCAGAGAGCAACATAGGCGCAGTCCCTGACACTCTTGCCAGAGCAGAACACAAGTCTGCATACAGGCACACACATTTCTGTCGACCTTGGCCTTCACAAGGACTTCTTCCTATTTGACTTAGACTACAACATCTTATATCAGTCCCTCAGTCAGCCCCCCCCCCCCCCCCCCCCCCTGTTCTCCTCTCTCTCTCCTCCTCTCTCTCTCTCCTCTCTCTCCTCTCTCTCTCTCTCTCTCTCTCTCTCTCTCTCTCTCTCTCTTTCTCTGTGGAGACTGGATATTAAAAAAGCACGTTGGTGCTTATTGATTATCCTCGAATGAAAGACTTTGATGTGATGTGATTTGTCTCTCTGTGGCCCCTACTACTTAGGCTAGGCTACAGTGAGATGGGGAGTTGTATGGGGGCGCTGTATGCAGCAGTAATCAGCAAGGCTGGCCTTGGGCATGTGCTCATGACAGCCTGCATCCTGACCCCATGACCCCATGACCCCTCATCCCAGTGCTGCTACTGTGGCCTGGCCTGATTGGGGAATACACCCCCCCCCCCCCCCCCCCCCCTGTTTTCCTCTCCTTCCCACTGCCCTCTCCCCCCTCTCTCTCTTGTCTGTTTTTTCTCTTTTTATCATCTTTTGTTGGTTTGGTTTTTTCTTCTCTTTGTTGTTTGTTTGTTTGTTTTGGTTAGGGTTTTTTGGGGGGTGGGGGTAGGGGTGGGGTATTTTTAGGATTTTCTTTTAATTACTTGCTTTGGGGGGGGGGGGGGGGGGGTTGTTGTTGGGGGGGGAGCTGTTTTGAAAAGGGTTATTTCCCCTTGTTTTTATTGTGAGTCTGTATAAGTATTGGGTTATTATTATTAAGATGTATCCCTAACGGGCGGGGACTGGATGTAAAAAAGCACATGTGTGCTTATTCATTATCCTTGAAATAAAAGAATTTGTCATTTGTCATTGTCATTGTCTCTGTCTCTCTCTTATGTTTTACCTTCCATTATGTGTGTGTGTGGGGTGGGGGGGGGGGGGGGGTTGAGTGTGTATATGTGTGTGTGTGCATGCGTGGTGTGTTTGTGTGTCAAGTCAAGTCAATGTGTGTGTGTGTGTGTTTGGGTATGTGTGTGTGCGTGCGTGCGCGCGTGTAAAATGAAAAGTTGGACTGCTCAAATCCCCAGACTGTATCAGCTTTGTCACGTGACCAACACCCCCCCCACCCCCCAACCCAATCTCCTCCATCCCAACCAACTGCTGTTAGACTGGTCGTTTTCTTACTGCTGACATTCTGAAGCTAATGATAATGACTGTATAATCACCCTTCCCTCATGTTGTTGTTGTTGCTGTTGTTGGTGCTGTTGATCTGTTAGGATACTGTACTGATACATGCACTGTAATGCATTCTGCCCATTTTGTTCAGTGGGTTGCCGCATTCTGTCTTTTCATTCCGTTTTTTTGTGGTACCAGGGGCGTGTTTGTCATGCCCTCTGTTTGCTCACCTTTTTTCTCATGCCTTTCCATCTAGTGATGCCCATGCTTGTTTGCAACTTGCATAACCTGTCAGTGCATCGCACATTTAGTTGCACATGCCACATTGCGATCACAGATGCATGGCCTTGTGTTGTTGTTGTTTTGCACACTATGGCTCACACAACCTTAGGACATTGCACTTTGTACCCATGCGATTGAAGCACAGATACTAAACCAGTGAGCTGTCTCCTTTCTCCGTGTTGTGGGCTTGGTCATGTGTGTCTTTTCCGACTGGATGGATAGGGCACCACTGTAAGACATGCATCCTTTCTGTACATGCCGAATTCCAGGTCAACAGTCAACAGAAAGGGTCTGCATAGTGTGCTCATTTCTCAGTGTTGTAGGATATGGGTCACACCTAGTTGCTAACATTCACACTCATATTGTATGCATAAAGGGTCACACCTGGTAATGCATCAATTCTCATTATGTATGATAGAAACTATAGGTAATGCATATGGTCAAACATCATAAATGGTGTCAACAGTCAGACTCATTCCATAGTTGGTAGGATATGGGTCAGACACATCCATAAATGGTAATGCATCAACAGTCAGACACCTCCATATATGGTAATGCATCAACAGTCAGACACATCCATATATGGTAATGCATCAACAGTCAGACACATCCATATATGGTAATGCATCAACAGTCAGACACATCCATAAATGGTAATGCATCAACAGTCAGACAGCCATAAATGGTAATGCATCAACAGTCAGACACATCCATATATG
Source organism: Rapana venosa (assembly GCA_028751875.1). Classification (NCBI taxonomy): domain Eukaryota; kingdom Metazoa; phylum Mollusca; class Gastropoda; order Neogastropoda; family Muricidae; genus Rapana; species Rapana venosa. Next base: position 509,925 of record CM054148.1, read on the forward strand.
GTAATGCATCAACAGTCAGACACATCCATATATGGTAATGCATCAACAGTCAGACACATCCATATATGGTAATGCATCAACAGTCAGACAGCCATAAATGGTAATGCATCAACAGTCAGACACATCCATATATGGTAATGCATCAACAGTCAGACACATCCATAATGGTAATGCATCAACAGTCAGACACATCCATATATGGTAATGCATCAACAGTCAGACACATCCATAAATGGTAATGCATCAACAGTCAGACACATCCATATATGGTAATGCATCAACAGTCAGACACATCCATAAATGGTAATGCATCAACAGTCAGACACATCCATATATGGTAATGCATCAACAGTCAGACAGCCATAAATGGTAACCCACCCATAGTCAGACAGCCATAAAAAAAAATTAGTAGTAATTCAGCAATAGTCAGACAGCCATAGAAAAATAGTAGGAATTCAGCAATAGTCAGACAGCCATAAAAATATTAGTTGTAATTCAGCAATAGTATTAATAATAACAATAATATATGGAATTTATATAGCGCTGAATCTTGTAAAAACAAACAAATTGAAGCACTTGCACTCAAATCATTTACACAAATGCAGCTCTCCTTAAACATAATGAACAACATATTTCAAATACATGCACGCGCACGCACGTACGCACGCCTGCACACAAACACACATGCACACACGCACGCACACACACTCGCGAACACACTAAGAAGGTGAAGGATGCTGTTGAAAATTAGGGACAGATATGAGGGGAAAGTCTCAGGTAGAAAATAAGTGTGTTTTGAGGCTGGATTTGAAGGTATCAAATTAAGGCTTTTGGCGAAGTGAAAGAGGGAGGTCATTCCAGGTGGATGGACCAGAAATAGAGAAAGAGCGATGGCCAAAAGTGGTTTGTTTGAATCTGGGTGTTCGAAAGCACAAAGTATCTGCGGCTGAACGAAGGGAACGGGATGGAGTATACAGGTGAAGACAGTTACAGGATAAGAAGGTGCAGATTTGTGGAGATATTTGAAACAGAAGGTATTGATCTTATACTGACAATAACCATACAGCCATAAAAAATATCAGTAGTAATTCAGCAATAGTCAGACAGCCATAAATTCTATGTTTTTAAGGTCACCTGTCCATCCTTTTCAACAATGAAATGTTATTGGTGGTCATATTTAAAAGCAAAACCCCTGAGAATGAGGTTAAATATTTGCAATACATGTATCTCATCTTCATAAGACATCTACTTTGGATAGGAGTAATCACCAGACGTGTTTGCTGTTTCATTGGATTGTGAAAATGGGTATGCTTTTCTGATGTCAGCAACTATTGTGTCTGTCATAGGAGCAAACTGTGTTGTGCTGCTGAGAGGCACCTGACATGTCGGGTCCAGTGTATGTAACTTATTAATGGGAGACAATTGTTTTCTGTCAAGTCTTTTAGGAGGGAAAAAAAAGGCAAGAGAATGAACCAAGAAGGCCAAAAATAGGCAAGAAGAAGGTGACAGGAAGAAAAGGAACAAGGCAGAAAAAAGAGGAATAGAGAAGAGGGAATTCCTAGCACAGAATTTCCAGAAGGTGGAGATGCTCTTTATGCTGACAGGCCCCTGGCATCCATCCCCAGGGTCGATCCATGTCAGCATCAACATGTAGGCTGCTTCCTTCTGCAGGAGCCCTAGCAGCCACCATGTAAAGGGAGACAAGGGAATGTGAACATGGACATTGTTTTCTCCAGAGAAGTTTGTATCGGCGCTTTTCTGGTGTTTATGAAAAGAAAATAAGATAACTGAAATATAGATAGGCACCCCCCCCCCCCCCCTTCCAAAAACAAAAAACAAAAAAACAACCAAGAAAATCCCAAACTGCATAACAGCCATTTTTGTTGCAAGATTACTTTAAGAAATGGAAATTAATGTTGACAGTCAACTTGCAAAGCCAACTTCTGAATGTTGAGCACTACAGAAATACTGTGCTATTGTTTTTCAGTGATTGGTGTGTATGTGCGTGCGTGCGTGTGTGTGTGCATGCGTGCGTGTGTGTTTGTGTGTGTGTTTTATTTCAGTGAGTGGTGTGTGTGTTATATTTCAATGAGTCATGTGTGTGTTATATTTCAGTGAGTCATGTGTGTGTTTTATTTCAGTGAGTCATGTGTGTGTTGTGTTTCAGTGAGTCATGTGTGTTGTATTTCAGTGAGTCACATGTGTGTGTTGTATTTCAGTGAATCATGTGTGTGTTGTATTTCAGTGAGTCATGTGTGTGTTGTATTTCAGTGAGTCATGTGTGTGTGTGTTGTATTTATCAGTGAGTGTGTTTTTTAGTTGTGTGTGTGTGTATATTTTCAATGAGTCATGTGTGTGTTATATTTCAGTGAGTCATGTGTGTGTGTGTGTTATATTTCAGTGAGTCATGTGTGTGTATGTTCTATTTCAGTGAGTTGTGTGTGTGTGTTGTATTTCAGTGAGTCATGTGTGTGTGTTGTATATCAGTGAGTCATGTGTGTTGTATTTCATTGAGTCATGTGTGTGTTGTATTTCAGTGAGTCATGTGTGTGTGTTGTATTTCAGTGAGTCATGTGTGTGTGTTGTGTTTCAGTGAGTCATGTGTGTGTTGTATTTCAGTGAGTCATGTGTGTGTGTTGTATTTCATGAGTCAGTGTGTGTTGTATTCAGTCATGTGTGTATTTCAGTGGTTGTGTGGGGTGTTGTGTATTTTCGGTGAGTCAGTGTGTATGAGTCGTGTGTGTTTATTCAGTGAGTCATTGTGTGTTGTGATTTCTAGTGATTCATGTGTGTGTGTTATATTTCAGTGAGTCATGTGTGTGTTATTCGTGGTTGTGTTGTATTTCAGTGAGTCATGTGTGTGTTGTATTTCAGTGAGTCATGTGTGTGTTGTGATTTCAGTGAGTCATGTGTGTGTTGTATTTCAGTGAGTCATGTGTGTGTTGTTTTCAGTGAGTCATGTGTGTTGTATTTCAGTGAGTCATGTGTGTTTGTATTTCAGTGAGTCATGTGTGTGTGTGTTTTTCAGTGAGTCATGTGTGTGTTGTATTTCAGTGAGTCTATGTGTGTGTTGTATTTTCAGTGAGTCATGTGTGTGTTGTATTTCAGTGAGTCATGTGTGTGTTGTGTTTCAGTGAGTCATGTGTGTGTGTTGTATTTCAGTGATCATGTGTGTGTGTTGTATTTCAGTAGTCATGTGTGGTTGTTTCAGTGATGTGTGTTGTTTTTCAGTGAGTCATTGTGTGTGTTGTATTTCAGTGAGTCATGTGTGTGTTGTGTTTCAGTGAGTCATTGTGTGTGTGTATTTCAGTGAGTATGTGTGTGTTGTGTTTCAGTGGATTCATGTGTGTGTTGTATTTCAGTGAGTCATGTGTGTTTGTGTTGTAGTTTGTTTATCATGTGTGTGTGTTGTGTTTCAGTGAGTCATGTGTGTGTGTTGTGTTTCAGTGAGTCTTGTGTGTGTGTGTGTGATTTCAGTGAGTCACATGTGTGTGTTGTATTTCAGTGAGTCATGTGTTGTGTTGTATTTCAGTGATCATGTGTGTGGTTGTGTGTGTGTGTGTGTTTCAGTGAGTCATGTGTGGGTTGTATTTCAGTGAGCATATGTGTGTGTGTGTTTCAGTGAGTCATGTGTTGTGTTGTATTTCAGTGAGTTTCATTGTTGTGTGTGTGTTGGTTGTGTTTCAGTGTCATGTGTGTCTGATGTGTTCGTGAGGTGTTAAGTGTGAGTGTATTCAGTGACTGTGGTGTGTTGAGAGGAGTCATGTGTGTGTGTGTGCAGGATGGTGAATTGTCATGCTGTGTAGGATTTAATCAGTGATGTCTGATGGACATGTGTGTTGTTGTCGTGAGTCTGTCGTGTTGTTGTTATGCAGGAGAGTTTTAGTGTGTGTGTGTGTGTCAGTGTGTGTGTGTGTGTGTGTGTAGGTGTTTAGTGTGTGTGTGTGTTGCAGGGAGTTTCAGTGTGTGTGTGTGTGTGTGTGGTGTGTGGGAGTTTCAGTGTGTGTGTGGTTCAGGTGTGTGTGTGTGTGTGAGTTGGGGTGTTGAGGAAGTTTTCAGTGTGTGTGTGTTGTGCAGGGGAGTTTTCAGTGTGTTTGTGTGTATGTTGCAGGGGAGTTTTCAGTGTGTTGTGTGTATGTGTTGCAGGGGAGTTTTCAGTGTGTTTGTGTGTGTATGTTGCAGGGGAGTTTTTAGTGTGTTGTGTGTTTTGCAGGGGATTTTTCATTGTGTTGTGTGTTGTGTTGCAGGGGAGTTTTCAGTGTGTGTGTGTTTGTGTGTTGCAGGGGATTTTTCAGTGTGTTGTGTGTTGCAGGGGAGTTTTCAGTGTGTGTGTGTGTTACAGGGGAGTTTTCAGTGTGTTTGTGTTGCAGGGGATTTTTCAGTGTGTGGGGGTGTGTTGCAGGGGAGTTTTCAGTGTGTTTGTGTGTGTTGCAGGGGAGTTTTCAGTGTGTTGTGTGTGTGTGTTGCAGGGGAGTTTCAGTGTGTTTGTGTGTGTGTGTTGCAGGGGAGTTTTCAGTGTGTGTGTTTGTGTTGCAGGGGATTTTTCAGTGTGTGTGTGTTACAGGGGAGTTTTCAGTGTGTTTGTGTTGCAGGGGATTTTTCAGTGTGTTGTTGCGGGATTTTCAGTGTGTGTGTGTGCAGGGAGTTTTTCAGTGTGTTGTGTGTTGCAGGGGAGTTTTCAGTGTGTGTGTGTGTTTTGTGTTGGCAGGGGATTTTCAGTGTGTGTTGTGTGGGATTCTTGTGTGTTGTGAGGGGAGTTTTCATTGTGTGTGTGTGTTTGAGGGGAGTTTTCAGTGTGTGTGTGTGTTTGTGTGTTGCAGGGGATTTTTCAGTGTGTTTGTGTGTGTTGCAGGGGATTTTTCAGTGTGTGCGTGTGTTGCAGGGGATTTTTCAGTGTGTGCGTGTGTTGCAGGGGATTTTCAGTGTGAGCGTGTGTTGCAGGGGATTTTTCAGTGTGTGTGTGTTTGTGTGTTGCAGGCAGCGGAGCCTCTTCAGTGGTGAAGGTCTCCTTTGCACTTCTCCTGGCTGCACTCCTGTCCTTCTTCTGCTAGCTTCTCCAGCCGCCAGTTTATTCTGACCTTAACTAGTGGTCTCTCCTAGACTCTCTCTCTCTCTCTCTCTCTCTCTGTTTCTCTCTATCTATCTATCTTTCTCTCTATCTATTTATCTTTCTCTCTATCTATCTTCTGTACCTTTGTTTCTCTCTAGTTACCAGAAATCTGTGTGTTGTGCCTTTATTCTTCCATGTACACTCAGGTCAGTGTTTTTACCAGCTGATCTTCTCTGTTTATTCAGTGTCTATTTTTAACCTCTTGTTACCGTCTTTTGATACAAGACTGTGGACTGTTAGTATCAAGGGTAGCATCATACACATTGTCTGCACAGTTTGTGTGAGATGTGTCACATGTGGAACACTAGCTTTTATACTTCATGCAGAGGACTGCATGCTTTTGTTAGTGGGTTGGTTTCTGGGGATATTTTACCTGCTCAAGTATGTGCTCATGATTGATCACCAATCCCAGAATGGACCATTTACTTTTAGTCACTCATTTTTCATGAAGAAATTCCTTAATTGTAGGCATTTGTTATCACCAAGTCATAACCAGGCCTCTTTGTTCGAAATGTCACTTGAAAAAATGTTATGCTGGGTTGAGGGCACCTTTATGAATTGTTAGAACCCATTTTCAGACTGTCTGAAGATGAACAATCAGAGTTGTTGACATGGATCCAGAAGTACAGTGCTCTGTGCGCTGGTTGACCTACATTTGGATAATGACTGTCATGGCCTCTGCTTTTGTTATTGTTTCTCCACAGGGGTAGCTGTTACTGAAGACTATGCATTTAATCTGTAAAAGAGGCTTGTCCAGATTTCTGTGATTTTTTCCCATTAATTTGTGTTCAAGACTAGTAAGTGTCAGTCAGTGTGGATGGAGTGTTGGTTGTGTAGATGACCATTCCTGACAGTCGTTGTCTGTGGGCCATGGCTGTAGATGATTGTGTTCATTACCCGCATCTGTCTGCCTTGTGCTCTTCATGTTGCCTTCTCATGGATTCGAGTGTTCAGTCTTCTGCCCGCTTTTCTGCCGATGCTGTATGACGTGTGTTCAACACTGAATCAGTGACGGTTGGAAAGTCAAATAAAATTATGTGTGTAGTGAAATCCTGGCTTCTGCTTCTGGTCAGTGAGACTGATGGAGGTGGTCTGGCACTGTCTCTCTCTCTCTCTCTCTCTCCTCTCTCTCTCTCTGTGTCTCTCTCTCTCTATCTCTCTCTCTCTCTCTCTCTCACTCACTCTGGTGTGTGTGTGTGTTGCCAGTTGGATCACATGATCATTCCATCTTCTACCTGTCCAGTATGACAATGTCCATTCACATCAGGCCTGTCTGTTACCTGTGCACATTCCTAACATGCATTGATAAACAAAACACTGGACAGCAGTTTTCAGGTATGCACTTTCACAGACACTGGACAGCAGTTTTCAGGTGCGCACTTTCACAGACACTGGACAGCAGTTTTCAGGTGCGCACTTTCACAGACACTGGACAGCAGTTTTCAGGTGCGCACTTTCACAGACACTGGACAGCAGTTTTCAGGTGCGCACTTTCACAGCGAAAGACAAGCTGCCTGCTGGTGATGAAGGATGGACGGCAGAGGGAGGGCTGTGTGGCCGGCGCTTTTCTGTGACTCACTCGCATCAGACAGACCATCCAATCCAGTCCAGTCCAATCCAACCCCTCTGTTCATAGCCCCACCCACTACAGAGTCTATATCAGGGCTGTTAGGTATGAGCGAAAATGTGTCCGGCTACTGTTATGCGCCTGACAAGTCAGGCCCAGTAAATCCCTCTCTGGCGTAGGAGAGAACTGTTATCTTTTAAGACTTTCTGGAAAAAAAGGCAGGAGAATGGACCAAGAAGGCAAAAAAATAGACAAGAATGGGGAGACAGGAAGGAAAGGGTGAAGGCAGAAACAAAGAGAGGGATAGAAAAGAGGGAATTTCTTCCAGAAGGTGGGGGATGACAGGCACCCCAGCATCCCCACAGGGGAGGGTGAAATATGAAAACAGCGTCAGAAAAATCACTGGGATCTTCATCCTTAAAGGTTTGGGGGGTTTTAAGTTCCTCTCCAAAGAGAACAAAAACAAAACAAAAATACACCGCAAAATCTTGACAGGGGCTGTGGCTTTCAGTTAGGCTGCCCCATTCGTCTTCAAGAAATCCGCTGCACGTCATTAGGAACAGTCATTCCTGCACACAGTGAAAGCTGAAAGTTTTCCTTTGACAAAGGAAAATCAACTCACAAGTCAGATTGAGTTGATGGAAAGAAGAGCAGTGCATCAACAAAAGAATGGACTGGAATTTGATTCAAAACAGAGCTTCTTTGTACTCTGCAGAAATGTTGTCTTTGAGAACGACAGATCTTAAGAAGTTGTCCCCAGAAGAAAGAGAGAGAGACAAATGACAAAGGTTCATTGTGTTCAGCAAATATGCCCATTCACAAGTGGACAGCGGGGTGGGGACTGGGCACAAAATACACATATAATTAACATAATCAGTGGTACCCTGCATGCAACAACAACAACATAGAATGTGATTGCTTGCCCATTGAAAAGGGATGGGGGAGGGTGGAGATGCACTAAACATACAATCCATTGACACACAGCACAAACGGTTGTGACAAGGTTTCCAAGCCACTGCCTTCTTTCCTTTTAGCCCACTGGCTCATGGCATTATGCCACAGGTATGCGTGTCACAAATATGTGTGCAAAAAGTTCACTTGGTTTCGGCATCTCTCTCTCTCTCTCTCTCTCTCTCTCTCTCTCTCTCTCTCTCTCTCTCTCTCTCTCTCTCTCTCTCTCTCTCTCTCCCACACACACACACACACACACACACACACACACGCACACCCATCCACATACACCCGCAACCACACACACACACCCGAGCAAAACTGCTATCATAGCTAACCAAGGACACAGCCCCCATGATCAGGGTCATAACACGAATTCCAGAACTGATTTCGACTTTAAATTTTTCTGGATAGGCTGGTGTCCACTGGAGTAGACTGTCCGTTCTTCCAGAGTCATGTGCTTTAAGCTTCGTTTGGCCAACCAACAGAAGTCTGCTGCTGCTGCTGTCCAACTGAACTGAAAAACCATGTCCTCCCTTTCACAGATCAGTTTCGGGATTGTCAGTGGAAACAAAAACATGGACGAAATCCTGGTTTCTTTTTGTGTTTCTTAGTTTTTTCTGTAGCGATCGGTCAGTCAGTTCAGCGACATAGTCTCGTATCAAGTGGTATGAAATGAAATCTGAGTGCTTTGATTTGTTGCTTTACAAGATTCAGCGCTATATAAATTCCATAAATTATTATTATTATTATTATCAAGTCCACACCGTATCCAGCGTCAGGTACCTTGTCCAAGAAGTCCTCACTGTCCAGCGTCAGGTACCTGGTCCAAGCAGTCCTCACTGTCCAGCGTCAGGTACCTTGTCCAAGCAGTCCTCACTGTCCAGCGTCAGGTACCTGGTCCAAGCAGTCCTCACTGTCCAGCGTCAGGTACCTTGTCCAAGCAGTCCTCACTGTCCAGCGTCAGGTACCTGGTCCAAGCAGTCCTCACTGTCCAGCGTCAGGTACCTTGTCCAAGCAGTCCTCACTGTCCAGCGTCAGGTACCTGGTCCAAGCAGTCCTCACTGTCCAGCGTCAGGTACCTGGTCCAAGCAGTCCTCACTGTCCTCTTCCAGCGCAGGGGCAGGCAGGCAGGCAGCAAGGTTGATTTGGCTTTGCTGATCAGCCCCTGTGTGGGTAGGCACCGTGACGTCAGGGGATGCAGGGCGAAATTCTCCTGTGTAACACAAGACAGACAGCCCTGTGTTGTCTGGTGACAGGGGTGTGTCAGTGTGTGAGACAGCGCTGGTTGCTGGGGGAGTAGGCATAAACAATAAATGGCCAGAGCTCGCATCATTTGAAACTTCACATGAAGTTTCATGGCTGCTGCCTGTCTCCTCTCCTCCAGTCTTCTCTTGTCGCGCCTCACATGACTTGGCGGCTTCTTACGGTAGCACAGGGAGGCAGACTGCTGGGCTTGTTGACACGCCATGCTGTCAACTTCAGAGCCAGTTCTCAGTCGTAATACGACAGTCATATTGTCGCCTTCTCCTGTGACTTTCCAGGAGGTCAGGTGACTCCCCTCTAGCAGAGCACTCAAGGCCTTCTCCAGCGCTGAAATTGGTGCTGCAGAAATTGGTGTTTTACTGCAATTCAATGCAGAGCAGAACTTTGCTTGACTATATCCAAGGGAGATCACCCCAGAGTCCACTACACAGAGAGAGAGGCAGACAGTCAGAATGAAAGACAGAGAGACAGACAAAGAGACACAGACAGACAGACATGTTGGCATGGAAGCTGTGACAGCTGGATTGACTGAGAAAGGAAAGGAAAACCTGAAGAAGTTTCATAGTGGGTGTTGAACCCCAGTCCTCCTGTAGCAGGTGAAAGGGAGGTAACTGCCTTTTAAACTCTCTTTATCGACACTGACCACAACACAGTATGTCTCATAGTGTGTATGAGTGTGTCCATGCGTGCGTGCGTGTGTGTGAGTGTGTTTTCTCTCAAGTTTAAGAATGCAAGTGATACCAGTGCATAGGTTTGGTGATTCCTCTTGCCCTTGAAATCACAGACCAAATAAAAATCAAGTCTGCCTGTATCATCAAAACACATGGAAAAAACAGACCTACTGTATAAACCTGCTCTCAAACTGGTCTTTTTAAGGAAGACAAGCTTAACAAAAGCCGACTATACTCAGTTAAATATTCTCCCCCTATACCAAAGATTAAAATATAACAAAGGAATCATGATGTTCACGATTATGACAGGAACTGTTCCATCATCCTTAAAAGACAAAACAAGCTTATTTTAATTCCCCCTAGACCAATCTAGAAATATTATAAAGCCTAGTGTCCCAATCCCAAGAAAAGACTTATTCAAATCTAGTTTACTTTACTCAGGCCCTATGCTGTGGAACTCCCTTCCTGATTCAGTTAAACAACAGCAATCAAGAACAATCTACACAACTCCCTTCCTGATTCAGGTAAACAACAGCAATCAAGAACAATCTACACAACTCCCTTCCTGATTCAGGTAAACAACAGCAATCAAGAACAATCTACACAAGTCACTTATCAAACCTCTTGACTCATCAACAAGAAGAACTACACTCCATAGCCTTGGAAACAAAGGTATATATCTGCCTTTACCTGTGTGCTCTTTTCCTTTACCTGTCTGTCTGTCTGACTCCTCTCTCTCTCTCTCTCTCTCTCTCTCTCTCTCTCTCTCTCTCTCTCTCTCTCTCTCTCTCTCTCCTCACACACTCCTCTCACCACCATCACACACCACACACACACACACACACACACACACTTGCTGCATCAAAAATAACAAACCACACTTGATTGTGTTGGAAACAAATGTCTATATGTCTCCCTTACCTTATACCACATCATCCTCTCTCTCTAATGAGATGGTATGACAAAATCCCAATGAGTCTTCACACACACACACACACACACACACACACTCCTTTTATCTTTTTATTGTTTTGCTCATAGATTTAATTGTCTTGTTTATAGTTTGTGTCCTGATGAATGCTTTATTCAGATTTTTTAAATTTCAGTTTTAGTGCGCATGTTGACTGTATTTGAGATTTAGTGAATGTTTTATGCCAATATCTTATTGTTTTAAGTGTAACAATTATGTACAGCTTAATTTCAATGTGTGGATGTCCATTTCTATGACTATAATTATTATATGATATTCATAAAGATTTGATTTTGGCAGTGATGCATGTGTGTGTGTATGTGTGTGTACATCTATGCGCATGTGCAAGGGGTTGTAAATTGCTTTTGGATAATCTAAAGTGTGCTTATATAACATTTATTCTTGTGTACTCTACTATTGCTGTTGCTTTATCTTTTAAAATTTTTTAAGTACAATGAATTTGTTACCGTTTGTTTATTCACATAGTTTGTTCTTCTTTGTATTGTGGAGTTTTCTTGTTTGTTTGTTTGCTGTTGGTTTGGTGGGGGTTTTTTTGGGGGGGGATTATTTGGTTGTACCCCCTCCCCCTGTTTTTATTTTGCTCTTGGTTTCTTTGCTATTTTTTGTTTGTTGTTTTTGTTTTGTTTTGTTTACATTTAAAAATCACCTAGTACATACAACAAATAAAAGGAAAATCAAACTGAAATGCAAAAGCAACATTCAAATTGACCATCCATTCAAATGACAAGTGACAGATATCAACCTTTTTTCAATCTGCTGACTTGACAATGCATTGCTCTTTAGAATGACGACATCAATACACACCTGTATAATTGGTGCTGGCGTGGCTTTGTCTCAGTTTCTGTGCTTCTACATAAACTGAGCTTCAGATTCAATACCATGTTCGTTTTCAGACGACAAAATAGAAACAATATCTTAGCTTGCTTTCTGTTGTTTGTAGACTTATAAAATTATGTTTCTTTCGTATAGTTTCATATGCTTTACTTTGAAAGCAAAAAATGAATGTCATCATCAACAGTGTGGCAACATAATCGACATGGTAGTTGTGTGGATGTCTCAGTCTGGAACCATCTTTTGTTAGCATTGAAACCTAGTGTTCTTAACCTGAATCGAGAATAATTAAGTCTGTGCCATTTATCAATGATTATTGATAGACATTTTTCTGTCTGAAAGACAGATCTGAAAGAAAAGAATCAGCTATATTTATTTTTACTCTCCATATCTGAGTGCCGGTTTTGTTTAAAAGAGCAAATAAGCCTTCTTTGAATTTGGAAAGAAAATGACGCTCATCACGTACTTCCTGAGACATCCATACAATCCCAAAAGCCATGCTCTGACAAAACTCTTTTAACTTGATATGCCCAGTCCTCTTTCCCCCACTCCATCTGTATAATTAACATATGGTAAGACTGTCTACATAAACGTGATTGTGGAAGTTTCAACAGCTTTAACCAATATCTGATACATTTCAAAAATGTTCTTATAATAAAGGATATTCCTGTCCCTCCCTAGAGCACAGTATTATGAATGAACTGGCACATTTTTTTTTTTTTAGAAACACCAGTTTCATGGCAAATGCGTGAACTTTTTCCATTTGCGAATTTACATATTATAATCCCCACATTTCTGAAGCTAAGCAACGGTTCTAACTGTGTGTCAAATAATTTCCAGAATAGGGAACAGTCTATCGAGTTCAGCTCTCGTCATGTTTTTTAGGATTTCTATTACACCTTTTTTCCCCTTCCTACAAGATTCCTGGCATGCAAAATGTACACCTAGCCTTGTTGAAAATATCATCCTTAAATATTTATTTGTATTAACTATTTTTACTTCAGCATTTCCATAAAAGCCTTTTTCACTACTGATAAATGACCACCCATTCTAAAAACAATAATGTTTGTTTATCCATATTTACTGATAAATCAAAACGATCTACCTCCTCTTTTAAGATATTTAACTGATGTTGTAAACCGATAACAATCTTAGAAAAAAAGAATAATATCGTCTGCAAAAAGTAATAAAAACACCTCGATTGCTCCAGGAATTATTTGAATGCCGTGTTTTTCCTTTTCTTGATAACTCAATAGCTAGTTCATTTATAGAGAACGAAAACAAATGTGGGCTCAAAATACAACACTGCTTCACTCCCTTGGTGCATTCAAAGGAATCGGAATATTCATTTCCTGCAGGCACACACGCTAGAACTGAATGATAAATAGCTCTAAGGGCCATATAAAGTTTATTATTTACACCGTTTTTTCGTAGTACATTCCCCAATATATTTCTATTCACAGAATCGGAGGCCCTCCTAAAATCAACAAAAGCAACATACATTTTTTTTACTGGGCAGCAAATGTTTTTGAACAAGAGAGAGAGAGAGAGAGAGAGAGAGAGAGAGAGAGAGAGAGAGAGAGAGAGAGAGAGATCAGATCAAATTACATCAAATCTTTTTTCACTTTGAGGATAAAGACTCGTGTGCTTTTTCTTCTACATCCAATCCCCACCTTTAGCAGGGATAACAACGTGAAAGAAAAAAACAAAGCAAACCAAAAACAAAAATATAATAACAACTAACAAACAAAAAAACCAAGAAAAGAAAAACAACAATAAGAAGCAAAAACGTACTCACACAGAGAACTTTAAATCATGATAATGACAACAACAAAAAACCATGCACACACAAGCAAATAACCAAGCCACAAACAAGAAAACAACTGAAAACACCATCCCACCACCACCACCACCATCATCAACAACACAAACCCTGTAAATCATGGTAGCTTGGTAAGAGGGAAAGAAGGAACTTCAACCCATAGTCAGTCATCACCAGCTATGGAAAAAGAGCGGTTACAATAGCAAACTACACAGGAGCAACTGTCAAAGATGCTACAGAAAAGTAAATTATACATAATAATATACAAAGGAAAACATTGGCGTGCGCAATATACTTTAAGTTAAACACACACACACACGCGCGCGCGCGCGCGCGCGCGCAAGCATACCCTTGCAATCTACTTAAGATTTAAGTATAATTATATAACAGAGCATAACACAAAATGAATTAATCGGCTGAGAGAGAGAGAGTACATATCCGGGTTGTATGATCATCTACATAGATGGTATCTATGATAACACCCACACACATTCTGTCTCATCATCAGATACTGCAATCAATAAAATAAAATTTTAAAAACCCAAGACATAACATGCAAAGGACCATCCATATGAAAACTATGTGCAAGACAAAAAGAAAAACACAATCTAACACATGTCCAAACACCTTGTAGATTTATGACAAGAAAACAAGATAGCATCAATTTAGAACAATAATAAACACAAAATTACCAAATTTAACATAGCAACTAAAACCATTTTTACTTGTGATGGTGTGGTAAGTAGATTACCTCCCATGCAATCAGAGCCACGTGTTACTATTTCGGGACACACCTGCTAATTGTGCAGTGCTCTGTTTCCTTGGGTGGTGGTTGAAAACTACCTGTTGCATACACTTTGCCTTCCCGGTAAAATGGAATATGTATACACCCTTTCCGTACATACTGTGCTGTCCTAGCAGAAAAAGTGAAAAGAGTCTGGCACATCAAATATCTCCATTCTGTTACAAATTGGCACTGGGAGCAGGGTTGGCCTAGCTAGTTTCCAGACAGGAGCATAAAATATGCTAGTCAGTGGCTCATGATTGTACCCACAGTTGAGTGGGGTTGGTTGTGGTATTTAGATTACCTCCTATGCGATCATGTTCATTCTTAGAAACACACCTGCAAATTGTGGCGATTTGCGGTAAAATTTAATATCTATGCAGTCTCTTTCTTAGAGGCAAGATTAATCAGTATCTCACGATTGTACCTCGGGAGGCAGTACAGTGGAGCAGGGTGGATATGATGGTGTGGTAAATAGATTACCTCCCATGCCATCAGAGCGACATGTTCCTATTTTGGCACACACCTGCAAATTGTGCAGGGCTGTTTCCTTGGGTTGGTGATTAAAACTGCCCGTTGCATACACGTAACTTTCGTGGTAAACTGTAATAATATCAATGCAGCCTCTTTCTGAGAGGCCACATCCTCTCTGTTCATACTGTACTGTAGCTGAGAAGTACAACAGACTGGTGGCAGATCAAATATCTCCACTCTGTTACATACTAATAAGTTTCAACAGTTATTTACCAATGGTATAATTCTCAATTTACATAAAACAACGCTCAATCTGTCATAACACTATTCAAAAACAATTAACTTGATTAGTTAATAGATTCCACTGATGAATATTCCACCTACTCCCCTTCACACTGATCCATACACATCAACATATTAATGTTATCTAACTCGGCTATAACTACATTATCTGTCTATCACCAACCATGGTCAAGGAGTAGAGAGTAGTGCAGCAATTGATTGTTGATGTATCCTAACATCATGTTGATTTTATCATAACTTTCCTGTATTGTCAATGTTCTTTCATTTTTCATGTCCATAATTTGTGCTATTTATTTTGGACTTAATTTGTGTTGGGAGGGGTTTTTTCCATACGCCCACATCCCCAAGTTGTGGCTTTGTTAAATTTCATGTATCCCTTGGGGGTTTTCTTGAAATAAAATCTTGAATCTTGAACGTAAGTGTCTCTCAAGTAATGCTATCTATGTCCAATAAGCTGATGACATTGGCATGTGGATGAATGTCACAATGAAAAAGAGGCATCTAATTCATTTGAAAAATATATATCATTAGTCAGAGTTAAACAAACTTAATGACTACATCTTTGAGAGTGGTTTGTCACTGTCTCCTGAAAAGACTATTCTCGTACTTTTTAATAATGGTGCTAACCCACCAGTTCTACCTGTTTTCCAGATAGATGGGAAAGCTTTGGAATATATATTTATTATATGGTGACGTTTTTAGAGGTACATTTTACATCCACACTAAGTTGGAAATATCACATTGAGTATTTAAATACTAAAGCTCAGAAAAGTCTTAACATCCTGACAGGTAGTAGTAAGCAAGAGGGGGATCATGTTGTAGCTGTTTTGAAACTTCTGCCATTATTTCTTGCATGTTCTAGACTCGTTTACGGCCAGGAAGCACTTTTCAGTGCTCCAAAGTCTTTATTACAGAAAGTGACAAGATTAGACTGTAAGGCTTTACGATTAGCTTTGGGTGTACCTTTTCATGCATCATCCATGGGTACTTATAAAGAGATAAGTTTTGCCATTAGACAATTATTATCCACAACTGGCGGAGGCTAAATATCTCTTACGTTGTTCAACACAATAAACCACTGTGGACACTGAAATTAGTATAAGATCTGATGTCAACTTTCCTAAAAGAGGACATACTATTTGTTCAGTTACCACAGCTACAACCTATGCTTCTCAATTATTTGATAAAGGAGAAATCTGTCCTACAAAAATAACTAAATCAAAGATTAAGTCATCATCTTGTCCCCTATGGAAGCTTCATAGAGCTAAATTTTACATAAATTATATTTCTTTAACCAAAAAAGGTAATGAAAATATTCGACAATGAGACGGGTGCAGGGTTTGTTATCCCATCATTGAAAGTAGAGAGATCATTTCATGTTGGGAAAATTGATCTATATTTACAGCTGAATTATCTGCCATTTTATAGCTTTATATTATCTTCTAGATTTTTCTAAAGATATATTTCAGAGGCTTTTCTGTGTTGATTCCAAGTCGGTTCTACTTGCTCAAAAAAAAACCAGTTCGAACGTGAGACAAGATCTCCTAACTGAGTTTGGACATCTGATTCATTTTCTGATGTTACGAGGCACTAGTGTTACTTTTTGCTGGATTCCTTCGCATTGTGGTATCTACTTTAATGAAACAGTTGACAAAATAGCAAAATATGGAGCTAAGCATACTGATGGGTCCTGCAGCATAAATGTCCCCTTATCCATAGATGAGGGCTATAGCATGTGTCATGGTTCGCATTCTTCTGCACATAATTCCGTGTATAACTCCGCTATTTCTTTCTCGGTGTGTCTGGGTGCTAGTGTCTTTCTGGGTTCACCTGCACAGTTTTTTCACATACGTGGTAACTCCAACTTAGTGGCATGCACATTCCCTTTTCTCTGCAATTTTGCATGCAGGTTAGTTTCTCGGGAAGTTCCTGGTTGTGAGTTAGGGCTTGTTTATCAGCTGAGTAGCAGCAGCTTTAAATAGGAGGAGGTCTTGATTTGAGGAGAGGAGGAGGAGAGTCAGTCTTTGGCTGAAGTTCGTTGGTGGCCGTTCCAGCTGGGCTGTTGGGCGCCGCGTGGTGTTGTCTCTCTATTTGGAGAGCAGGGGGAGCAGTACCTCGAAGTAGTTCAGGATCCTGTGAACCCGGTCTTCGTTCTTCCTTGTTGCGTAGTGTCCGTCCTGTCAACGTCTTCCTTGAGGTGCAGGAGTGCGCCTTACTTCCTGTGGTGTTGTGTATCTTCTTGGAGAGCAGAGGGGAGCAGTCATCTTCGAGTGGTTCGGGCTCCAGAGTACCAGTCTACGTTCTTCGTTGTGCTGTCTTTTGTCAACGTCTTTCCTGGGGTGCAGGAGTGCACCTTGTTCTTTTTCAGTGACAGGTTCCTGTGGGTGCCTCCAGCGGTGGAGTCGTGCCTGGATAGGGTGTAGCCCGGTGTGCCCTGAGGAGTCGCCGACGGCTTGTCCTTGACCCTCTGTCCCTTTATCCCCTGGATCCACCTCTTTTCCCCATGACCCATTTCCCTTCTCCCTGCTGCCCTGTCCACCTGTGACCTTCCTTGAGGACTTCGCCTGCCCTGTGCTACCCCACGGTGACCGTGTGTGGAAACCCGAGATGTGACTGTGAGGGAAGTGGGAGGGGAACATTCCTCAAGTGGGTTTCAGAACTGTGCAGAAGAGGGGAGGGGATTGTTAAGTTAGGACTTAGAGTGTGACTGGAAGTTGAATCTGTGTGTGAAGTGGATTTAAGTATTTGTCTGATGTGATTGTTTTTGGATTTTGGAAAGTAAAGTCTGGAACTTTTCTTCTGTGTTCTGCGTTTGTTGTCTGGAAGATAGGTAGAGAGGGAACAGGGGGTGGGGGGTTAGCCACAATCCCTTAAGGAGCGTGACAATGGTGGAGATGCGGGGTACCTGTTAGGTTAGCTAGGTGGGTTGTGGAGTGGGTGTCCTGTCTTGTTTGTCTTGTTTCCACTTCAATTTCTGAAGTCGGTTTTGTTGTTGTTTTTTTGCATTTGATTAGTTGGACTGGATGGTCAAAAGAAAATGTAGTAGAGTGACATCATCTGTTGATAGTGATATCAGCATTTCAAGGTTCGAACCTTGTGGTAGGAGTAAGGTATTGTGGGTCTCTACCCCTCCAGGTCTTATAAGCCTAGCAAGGCCAGATAAGCCTTTTTCCTTGGAGAATAATTCTCTCCCTGTCTAGGATGAATTTTCTGGTTAAGGCACCAAAATGCCTACCATGGAATGCCGCCAGGGGCCAGCCACTCCAGGTTCCAAGACTGGAGAGACAAATAGGGATGAGTCTTCTGGAGTGTTGGAGAAGGACAAACTGTCAGGCTGGGTGAAGCAACGGCTGGCAGGTGACTTTTCTGACTCTCCAGGGAGCCAAGGCAAAGGTAAGGCTGCTTTTTCTGAGGGTCCTCCTCTTGATGCTAAGTTCCACAGACTGGGCTCCGAGTTGGGCTTGTCAGGGGAGGTGCTGGTGCAAGTCATCATGGATGCGGTGGATGCGTGACACTTGGGCTGCGCATTTGCTCACGCTGCTGCAGGGTCGAGCTAGGGACGCTTGCCTATGTCTTTCTCCTGAAGATGTACAGAATTACGATGTTCTGAAGGCCACTCTCTTGCGTGTGTTCTGCCTCGATGCGGAGTCCTATCGGAAAAAATTCTGATCTATGTGGAAGACCATTGATGAAACCTTTGAGCAATTTCTGTCTCGCTTGAAGACATGCCTCTCTCGCTGGTGCCTACCAAGTGGCCGGGATGAGAATAGGGTAGAGGACATTAGAGACCTGTTTTTGCAGGAGCATCTTCTCTCGACGCTGACGCCTGAACTGGTCACTGTGGTCCAGAAGAAAGAACCTTGAGGGGCTGAGGATGTTGCCCGTATTGCAACAAAAATCGTAAATGCAGAGAGGGCAGGTCGGTTTGCTGAGGCAGAGCTCAAGGCCTCGAGGAGTTCAGACAGAAGAAACGGGGAGTCACAATCCGAATCTGGAACTGACGAGAGTTCCGCTAGGCAGGATAGTTCTGAGCAGAAGCCAGGCCAGGCTGTTAAGTCTCAGCAGGGTTTAGGACCTGTCAGGAGTTCTGAAGGGAGACCTAGCAGAGGAGAAGCCCATCAGCCACCTGTCTGTTTCAAGTGTGGAAGGGGTGGTCATCTTGCTAGAGAATGCAGGCAGTTCAAAGTAGTCTCTGCAGTGTTCAGGCAGGAGTGTCCTGGGAATCAACCTTTAGGATCTCCACCCACCTTGTGCATCCCATGTGCATCTAAGGTATAAACGCCTCGCTGTGAAGCCATGGTTGATGGTCAGGTTGTCCGAGGGTTGCGAGACACGGGAGCTCACATGATTGTGGTTGCTCGTCGGTTGGTCTCTCCACAGTCATTCACCAGACCAACTGTGCGGGTAGTCCTAGCAGAGTCAAAGTGCTCTTCTGTGCTGCCTATCGCCCGGGTTGACTTGCAGTCTCCATTTCCCCGGGGTCGTTTTGATGTTGCTGTGATGAAGGCACCAGTCGTGGATGTTCTTATTGGCAACTCGGCCTGGGAAGCTGATGGTACTGTCACGAGGGTACCTGTGTATGCTGACCCAAATTGTGGGAGTCACAGAAGCTAGGACTCAGGCTAATCAGAAGTCAAAGCCTGTCCCAACTTTTCTTGTGCTGTGCCGGGTGTGGAAGTGACTCGTGATGAGTTAGGAAGGAAGCAGAAGCAGGATCCAAGCTTGCAAGGGATGAGAGATCTGGCAGAGAGTAATGCCATTATAAGGACAAGGTCTGGGAACGTTTCATTTCAGTACCAGCAAGGAGTTCTTGTCCGGTCATTCCAGGGTCGCTGTGGTTCTGTCAGTCAGGTCTGTGTTCCTAAGGACCTCCGTGTCACTGTGATGCAGCTGGGACATCAAACTCCCATGTCAGGTCATCTGGGAGCAAGGCAGACACGTGACAAGATTTTCAGGGACTACTACTGGCCAGGGATGTGTGCAGACATCAGACACTATGTCAAGTCCTGTGAGTTTTGTCAGAAGACTGTGGCGAATGTAAGAGTAGCCAGGGTCCACCCATGAACGAGACTCCATCATTCGAAGGCATCTCTCTCTTTTTCCACTTTCTGGAAAGTGTCAAGACCCACGACAGATGACTGGTAGGAGGGACACTGCAGTTGTTTCGAAGCCCCGTTCCTGGTGGAGGGGTGTTTGGGGCAGATGTCCTTGGCCCTTTGCTAGGGGAAGTGCTTGGCCGTGCCTTAGGGTTACGTAGTTCTTTTCTATTTGGGGGACGTTAGGTTCCTTGTAGTGTAGGCTAACTTTTCAGGTTCATTTTATTCCAGTGTGGATGGGTAAGTCTGTGTTGCCTTTGGTTTTCTTATGGGAAGTTGTTTCCGGTTGTCTTTTGTTATGTTGGAGCTATGATAAGGTGTATTCCAGGGTGGTCGCGATATTATATTGTGGAGGTAGGTTGAGGTCATCTCAGAGGTCCATCTTGAGGAACCTGTTGCTGGGATTGGTTGTTGCGTGTGATTGACATTGTGGCCTGCTAAGTTGCCCTGGGTCAGTTGCATTGGTTCAGTGTCGCTAAATTAGTGGGTCTTAAGGTTTGTGTTGCGGTGTTCTTAGAATGTGTGCTATTGTGGGTCATTGTCACAGGTGTTTGCATGTGGTTTTTGCCGGGTTGGTTGTCACCAGAAGTGTCTTTTCATTGTAGGGGCACTTTGTCACCAGGTTGGCTAGTGGTGTCCACGTTGTGGTTCATTGTTCATTATGCTCACCGTGTCTTGGTTACGTTCAAAACTGGATGGTTTGAATTTATGAGGGGGTATTGTCATGGTTCGCATACTTCTGCACATAATTCCGTGCATAACTCCGCTATTTCTTTCTGGGTGTGTCTGGGTGCTAGTGTCTTTCTGTGTTCTAGTTAGAGAGGGAATGGGTGGGGGTTTAGCCACAGTCCCTTAAGGAGCATGACAGCATGTTACAAAATGCTTGTTGGAAACATTTTAAAAAGAAGCTACAAGATATTGGTTCTCCCTGGAATGATGATGTAACCCAAGTATTATATTTTGATAAGAATCAAGTGCTGTAACTTACATGAATATAGAAATATTGTAGCTCTTATCTACAGGTTTACGCTCAATGCTTTCAGAACTCTTTTTGGTTGTTGTTTTTTAAAGCAACGTGAATCTGTGGCCAAAGTATTACCGTTGCTCACATTCTTTTAGAATGAAGAGATTTTAAAAACGTTTTACCTATAATAATAATAATAATAATAATAATAATAATAATAATAATAATAATAATAATAATAAATGGAACTTATATAGTTCTATATCTTGCAAAGACAAATCAAAGCGCATGCATTCAACCTAATCTTACACAGTCATGCAATCAATGATAAATAATCAATAGTTTAAGCAAACAGATATTACAAACATGGTGGCTGCAGACAAAATCTATGAAATAAAATTTCAATAGTCAAATGTTTTTCAAAAGCACACACACACACACTCACACAGGTCGCATACTTTAGCAGGGTGATAGGACATGGGTTAGTGAAGGTAGGATAGTTCTGATATGAAACAGGAGGGGGGAAATCTTAGGTTTGAAATAAATGTCTTGAGGCTGGATTTAAAAGTGTCATAACTAGGTTTCTATCGAAGAGAGAGAGGGAGCTCATTCCAGGTCGATGGACCCGAAATAGAGAAAGAGCGGCGGCCAACGGTGAATTGGTTGAATCTAGGTATTCGTAAGCACAAGGTATCTGCAGCAGAGCGGAGGGAACGTGAAGGAGTGTACAGGTTAAGACATTCACAGAAGTAGGAGGGTGCAGTTTTGTGGAGACATTTGTAACAGAGGATACTGATCTTAGAATTTACTCTCTGTGGCACAGGCAGCCAGTGGAGAGATCGCAAGAGAGGGGTAATGTGCTCAGATTTTTCTTTCTGAGAACTAGTCGAGCTGCGGAGTTTTGTATACGTTGAAGGGAGTGGATAGATGATGCTGGCAGACCAGACAAAAGAGAATTGCAATAGTCCAGACATGAAAGAATGAGAGAAGGGACAAGTTTGGCTGTTGCATCTGTGGACAGGTACTTTCAAATTGCACTAATACGTCCTAATTAATAGTAGCAAGACTGACAGGTCTGGGTGATGAATTTTTGCAACTGTTTATGATAACAACACCTAGATACTTCACAGCAGTGGATAGAGGGACTGATGTATTGCCGAGTTCTATTGAAGCTGTTGTAATGGAAGAGAGTTTGTGTTTGGTCCCTACGAGCATGGCTTCGGTTTTATCTGCATTTAGCTGTAATTTGTTCTATGTGTCATCCAGTTTTGAATATCTTCAAAGCAGTGGGCCATATTTGTCAGGAGAGAAGGCAGATTTTCAGGAGTAACACTGCTGTGAATCTGAAAGTCATCTGCGTAAAAATGATGGTTAATTTGATGACGGTTTATTATATGTGACACTGGGGTAGTGTAAAGAGTGAACAGAACAGGGCCTAGAACTGATCCCTGTGGGACTCCGCATTGATTGAATCTTGTTAACTGCATCTGTCTGGAATCGGTCAGTAAGGTATGAATTAAACCAAGGTGAGGGCTGTGCCAGTAACACCGAACGTTTTTTGAAGACGGGAGAGAAGAATTGAGTGGTCTATAGTATCGAAGGCTGCTGATAAGTCGAGTAGAGTGAGAAGGGAGATTTTCCCCGAGTCAGAAGCGAGTAGAAGCATGTTTAAGTGTGTACTGGGGTGGTTTCAGTGCTGTGGTTGACGCGATAGGCAGACTGAACTCAGGAAGAAGATTGTTGGAGAGAAGGTGGTTGTTGAGCTGTTTGAGAACTACTTTTTCAAGGACTTTAGAAATAACAGGTAGATTGGAAACGGGTCTATAATTCTTCAGAATGTTAGGGTCACAGTCATGCTTTTTGAGCAGAGGTGTGACTATAGCAGTCTTGAGAGTTGATGGAACATAACCTGAAACAAGAGATGAGTTTACTATTTTCGTTATAGTGGGTATAAGTTGTGGTAGGCACTGTGTGAAAAGAGAACAGGTATGGGATCAAGATCGCATGATTTTATACATTTATGGATCAAGATCAAGGTCAAATGATTTTCACAGTCTGTTCCTTAGAGCAAATTCTAAAAGACATTCCATTAATGAAAGAAATTGTATTGTCATTAAGTCATAGTCCTTTTATCAGATTTTTATAGTTTAACGATGTTTACTAGTTGTACGAATTGCAAAGAAAAACAAACCAAAAAAGTTAGTGTTTAAGCTGTTTTTTCCCCTTCAACTTTCTTGTTTTATGGTTTGGACCCGAAAATTTTTCCCCATCCACTAGACCTTGAGTGGTGGTCTGGGCGCTAATCTTTCGGATGAGACGATAAACCGAGGTCCCGTGTGTTACACAAAAATTATTTAGCGCACGTAAAAGAACCCACGGCAACAAGAGAGTTGTCCCTGGCAAAATTATGTAGAAAAAAGCCACTCTGATAGGGAAACAAATGCAGTTGTAGACAGAAAAAAAAGGGTGGCGCTGCTCTGTGGCGACGCGCTCTCCCCGGGGAGAGCAGCCCGAATTTTACGCAGAGAAATCTGACGTCACTTAAAGTGATATAAAGTAAAGGTAAAGGTAAAGGAGTCCCATAACCTATAAGGTCGTAGGGGAGCGAGGCGTCAGAGACCTCACTTCTCTAGGGCCAGCATATTGAGGGCGGCGCCCATCTCCTCGCCCTCGCTGCTTTACCTTCCCTGACCCTAAAGAGGGCAGGTACCCATTTACAGCTGGGTGAACTGGGGGAACTGTACTGAAGCCAAGGCGCGCAAACGGTCACCCATCCAACTGGTAACCACGCTCGACGCTGCTTAACTTGGCTGGGGGAAAGCGAGTGCTCCGACCACTGAGCTATCCCGTCCCCTACAAAGTAATATAAATAAATATTGGTGTTTCTTGTAGTTGTTTAATAATGCGGATAATTAGCTATGTGCACCGTCCCCCCCCCCCCCCCCCCCCCCCCCCCCCCCCCACACACACACACACACACATTCCCACTTACCCGTCTGATATCACTAATAAGTGGAAAGACGTTAAACTGAAGAACTAACTTTAATATATATACCACACAAAGTGAAAGCATAACAACCAACCTATATAGATGTTCCCCAATATTTCGCTTTCCCATTCCTCATTATGAATATATGGATTGCATTCTTTTGTCTTTTTTTTCGCTTTTGTTCCTGGGCTACAACTCCAGGTTCACCAAAGATGAGATTTTTCTATGCAACCGTTTTTGCAACTGTTTTTGCCCACCATAAATTTAAAGTAGCCGCATAAGGTTTGGGGATAATGTCTAAACAAGTCAAGTCAAAGTCAAGTCAAAACACTTAAATCATTTCATGACGGGCAAGTACACCACATCAGTGTGCATGTAGTTCAAAAGTTTTTGTCATCTGCTCCCACCACACAATGGCGTATTCTTCCGGAAGGCAGAACGGGTTTTAACGTGTGCGCAAGATGTTCTGCGTGCGTCCGCACACAGGGCTTCGTTTAAAGTATCATCAGAAGAACTCTGGGGGTAGTGGAGTCGGCACTGATGTTAATTCCGGAGAGAAAAAAAGTCCCTGGGTGTCTTCTTCTTAGTCTTTATAGCTCCTAGCGGAGCATAGGGCCTCA
>CM054148.1:536863-544363 GCA_028751875.1 Rapana venosa
ATAACAGATAAAATGATGCTATCGTGAATAATTGATGATCAAAGCAATATGAATAAATAAAAATAAGTATTTTTTCTTTTTTCTTTTTGAGGGGATGGGTTGCCGAGTCAACTTTTTAAATTTCACTTTTGCAATCATGGCGGACCACAATCCTAACTGCAACCCAATGCAGCCGTTACTATTGCAGGTAACCCTAAATGTCCATTTTATATGAAAAACGGCATCTATTCTATGTGAGGTTTTTATTCGACTGTAATAGTTGGAATATCTTTTCAAACCTATGCATCAAACTGAAAGCCAGAATGGTTTGGATTTGGTCCGAGCTCGGTAGCCACATTGGCTGGCTAGGCTAGAAAGTTTGCATAGAAACACTGACTCTGTGAGTGTGACAGGGGACGCTGCTAGAAGTAAAAAAGATTTTAATTTGATAGATCAAGATCTCCACAGAGGTTCTATCATATACGTAGCATAATCTATTTGAAAGAAAGCTCACACCAGTTACTGGAAAGATTGTTTCTTGTCGCCATGACGGTTGGGGAAGGGGCGTAATAAACTTTATAAAGTAATAATTTTGTGTTGTCTAAATCATAAATGCTGAACACGTCGACTTGGACACTATTCCATTTTAAAAGAGCTGCCAGTTGGCTTTATTCGTAATTAACTGCAAGTTCATAGCTGCCAACTATTCCTTTTTCTCAAAAATTTTCCGGGTTTTTAGCCATGATTCCCTTTCATTTTTCAGTTTCCAAGGGCTTTTTTATGTTATGTTTTGTTTTTTTAAAGCACATAAAAACATTATAACCTCAGTGTGCTACTGGTTTCCAGTGGTCAATTGCCCCTAAGGGTCACCAAGATAATTTATTTTATTTTATTTATGTATTTATTTATACCACTTTCTCTGTGTGAAATTCGGGCTGCTCTCCCTGGGAGAGCACATTGCCACAAGAGCAGCGCCACCCTTTCCCCCCTCTTTTTTCGTCTGCAACTGTATTTTTTTCCCTAGCAGAGTGGGTTTTTTTTCTAAGAATTTTGCCAGGGACAACTCTTGTTGCTGTGGGTTATTTTACCTGCTTTGAATAATTTTGTGTAACACATGGGACTAGGTTTATTGTCTCATCTGAAAGACTAGCTTGCGCCCAGACCACCACTCATGGTCTAATGGAGGGGGGAAAGTTTCGGGCCCAAACGGGATTGAAACCTCCGCACACTTCTCATCTTCTGACCCGGACTTTTCACGTTATCTCTAAACCACCGATCAACTAGATTTAGATGTCATCAAAAAAAACATAAAATATTCATATCATATAGTTGTGTCTATCACAGTATCAGTGTATCACTGTCAGAAGTTTGTTAGCAAATTATACAAGGAGGATTTTCTCGTCTCAGTGACAAGGCAAAATTTACACTTTCTCCTACACTCTGTGCCGATGTCATTTTAAAATTTTGCTTGGCCAATAAAACAAAATTGATCACTGAACATAAGAAGAGTCAAGAGTTGTATTCTGCTACAATTTTGGCTTAGCAATTCCGATTTCAGTTATCTTGCATCATTGCTATACACTTGTTCAAAAACTGTCTTATTATTTTAGTTAAGAGTGCAGACACAAATACTTGCAAATGTATGCATATAATTATAGCGCTGATTCAAATGCATGCGAATGCATGGACAAAACGAAGAAGGAGTTGCCTAGTTGCATTGTACTTTGTAGCAGACTATAAAAAGTATAATACCTAAGGCCAGGGAGGCAATGATTTAGTATGCATGTGCTTCAGTTTTAAAAAGATCTCGTGTATCACTATCAATATCCATCTCTGGATGGCTTTATGTCTAAGATCAAAACAAAGCAAGGCTGAAATCGTGCCCTAAATCAAATGTCATGTAACTGATGAAAGCAGAGTTCAGAGTCTAACCAACACACAGATCACGGTCACATTTTTGACTGGCTTATCACCGATGTCTCACAAGGTCTAGTCACATCTCAGTCCGTATCAGTCACCGACGAACTACTCTCTGATCATTCTGCCATTCTTTCTCCTCAACATTGCAAAGCCTTTTAGAAAGAAGAAGCGCAACCTCAAGGCCATAGATATTCAAACTTTTCTTTCTCAAGCTGCTGAATGTCCATCACAAATCCCTGACCATACTGACCCTTCAAAACACTACAATACTGTTCTCAGCCAACTTCTTGATGAGCATGCACCTCCTACTGCCCATTTTCTGCCTGATAGGCCCTGTGCACCATGGTACACCCATGACATTCTGGTTGAAAATGCAAATGCCAACAGTTAGAGCGGCAATGGTGAAAAACAAAAACTGAGATAAACAGCTTCTTCATAAACAAATCAACAAAGTCAGAACCTTAATCCATTCAGCAAAAACAAAGTATTACTCTTCTCAAGTGTCATCAGATCAACCATCATTTCTTTGCTGATGACTCTCAAATTCTTAGCAGTGAAACTCCTGAAAATCTGCCTTCTCTCTTGATTAATATGCCCTACTGCCTTCAAGATCCAAAATTGGATGATACAGAACAAGTTACAGCTAAATGCAGACAAAACCAAAGCCATGCTTGTAGGGACCAAACACAAATCTCTCTTTCATCACAACAGCTTCAATAGAATTCGGCAATACGTCTGTCCCTCTATCTACTGCTGTGAAATATCTAGGGGTCGTTATAGACAACACACTCTCCATGCAAAAATTCATCACCCAAACCTGCCAGTCATGCTACTATCAATTTCGAAAGTACCTGTCCACTGATGCAACATCCAAACTAGTCACATCTCTCATTCTTTCACACTCTGGACTATTGCAATTCTCTTCTGACTGGTCTGCCAGCATCATCTATCCACTCCCTTCAATGTACACAAAACTCTGCAGCTCGCCTAGTCATCAGAAAGAAAAAACCTGAGCACATTACCCCTCTCTTGCGATCTCTCCACTGGTTGCCTGTGCCACAGAGAGTCAACTATAAGATCAGTACCCTCTGTTACAAATGTCTCCATAAAACAGCGCCTTCCTACCTCTGTGAATATCTTCACCTGTACACTCCTTCTCGTTCCCTCCGCTCTGCTGCAGATACCTTGTACTTAAGAATACCTAGATTCAACCAGTCCACTGTTGGCCATCGCTCTTTCTCTGTTTCTGGTCCAGTGATCTGGAATGACCTCCCTCTCTCCCTTCATCAAAGGCCTTCTTATGGCGCTTTTAAAGCCGGCCTCAAGACACATTTATTTCAAACCTAAGATCCTCCCCTCTTGTTCCATTTCATTTTTGTCCTGCCCTCAACAGCAAAAACCCTATCGCCCTGCCGAGTATACAACCTTTATGTGTGTGCATGAGTGTGTGTGTATGTGTGTGCATGCATGCGAGTGTGTGTGTATACATTTGAATTTGTTATAAAAAATCACACACACAAAAACAACTATTAATTGTAACTGGCTGTATGTGAATGAGTAGGATGAATGAAAGCGCTTTGATTTGTTTTTTGCAAGATATAGCGCTATATACATTCCATTTATTATTATTAGATCACCGAAGAGCACCAAACAAAACAAAGTGTTTTGGATGAGCATGTGACAAACACTGAAAACAGCATCAACCTGCAGGCAGTAGCAGTGGACAGATGTGAAGTTGTAGCCAACTGCAAATGCCAGACATAGTCTAGCCCAGACTTGACACTTTGGACGTAATTTGCTGTAGAACAAGTTAAAAAAGCAACAAAAACCAATGCAACTTGTGCTTAATGATTGTCTTAAATGATTTTAGCTACCGATCATGTACTTCATAAAAGTAGGTGTGATAAGTGATCTTCGTTCTTTGTTTCCACCTACAGCCATTTCGTTTCAGAGTGCAGTACACTATTCTTTCTAGATGACAAATCTCAAATCCTGTCAGGAGATGGAATGCAACGTTGCCCCTTCCCTTCATCTGTAAAACTTGCTTCTGCTTGACCCCTGCTTTTTCATGGGGGAAGGGGGGGGGGGAGAGAAAGCCCCCCTCCTGAACCCACCCCCCAACAAGTTCAGTTTTGGGATTTTTAAAGGTTGGCAGCTATGCAAATTGTCACATCATATTGTATAGCGTTTAGGAATAAGTATTAAATAAATTACGTGTTGCCCTTTCCTCTAAAGTGAAATATCAGTAAATCCAATCTTGTTGGTGATTTACTCTGTATAATTACAGAATATACCTTTTCTTTGCTGTAACAATACACAATCTTGATACTTAAAAACAGCATTGGCAGCCCAGCATTCTTTCTTCCGTTTCACCTTAAGATTGTTAGTATTGTACATTATAACAAAACTGTAGTTGATTAGCAGAGCTCTATTAGTATAATTTGCAGGCTATAAAAATAAGGCGCTGTGGTGGCTGTTTGGGAAAGGACTGGGTAAGGTGGTAGTGGAAGTAATGAGGAGTTCAGCTTCGAGTGTGGGGCTGTAGATCTGAAGGATGCAGACCTGTTCAAGTTGAACATTGCTCAGATGCCACATAATTATTTCTCCCTAGATTCAACACAACAACAATAATAAGACTCTATTCTTCTACAAGACATTTTGTAAAGCAAGTATATAAGTATATTGTGCAAGCACAAGCACATCTTTTACACACTGTATTTCATTAAAAGTCTGTCTGCTTTTTGGGAATGCCTCAAGCTTTAACAGTTAAGATTGAAGGTTTGTAAGGTAGTAAGAAGACAAAAGGCTTCAGAAATTAATCAGTAAATCGGTGTGTCAAGAAAAAGAGCTTGATGCACATCTTTGTTGACCTGGAAAAAGCTTTTGATAGAGTACCCAGAAAGGCAATCCAATGGGCCTTGAGGAAACAAGGTGTACCAGAGCACACCATCTCAGTGGTTATGACTTTGTACAAGAATTCCAGATCAAAAGTGAAAACTATAATTGGGACGTCAGAAAGCTTTGAGATAAAAGTAGGAGTGCACCAAGGATCCGCATTGAGCTCTCTGCTCTTTATCCTCGTGATGAATGAAATTTCCAAGGAAGTGGAGAGGCCACAAGAGATCTGGGAACTGCTGTATGCTGATGACTTAGTACTGGTAGCTGAGAACAGTGATGACGCTACTCAAAGATTTGGCAATTGGAAACAGAGATTAGAATGCAGAGGAATGAAGGTAAATGTTGACAAGACCAAAGCAATGACAGTTGGAAAAGACCGCAGAACACATAGAGAGCAAGGCAAATACCCGTATGGTGTCTGCCACAAAGGTGTAGGGAACAATTCGATCAAATGCTCCAAATGTCAATATTGGTGTCACAAAAGATGCTCAAAGCTCAAAAGTCTGAAGAAGGAGGATGGAGTATATGTCTGCCCCAGTTGTATGAATAAGAAGGGTGAAGACAATACCGATGCAGGAAAGAAGGAGCTAGAATTTGAACAAGGGAAGATAGAAGTGGTAGACGAATTCTGCTACCTGGGAGAGATGATGAACTGCGAAGCAAAATCTGAGTTAGCTGTCAGAACCAGGATTGCGAGTGCATGGAAGAAATGTAAAGAATTGGCAAGTCTGCTCGGAAATAAGAAAATCCCACAGGAGAGACGCTGTCTGATATATAAGGCCTGCATTAGACCTGTTCTCCTGTATGGTTTGGAGACGTGGGTTTTCACAAAAACCATCGAACGTTTGTTGAAGAGCTGTGAAAACTGAATGCTACGCTACGTGACAAAGATCAAATGGGAAGACAGGATCACGAATGAAGAACTATGGAGAATGTGCAAATTTGATGATCTGAAGTCTGTAGCTAGTACCAATAGACTGTGCTGGTTTGGGCACGTTCAACAGAAAGCAGACCACCACATCATAAAAAGAGCAATGAACTTCGTAGTGGATGGAAAGAGACCAAAGGGAAGACCTAGCAAAACCTTGGCTACCTGTATTGCAGATGATCTTAAAGAAAGGGGCATAAATAAGGAGGAAGCTCAAAGCTCATCAATGTCAAACCTCCCCTGGGAGAAACATGACAAAAAAGGAAGAAGAAGAAGGTGTGTCTCTCTTTTCATTGCTGACCTTAGTGGAAAGGTAGATGGAGCCTTTAGTTTATAGCTGTCGCCCCCACAGTGGCTGATATTGCACTTCTGGAAACTGACCCTGAAGATGTGACATGATAGATAAGGTAGGTAGGTAGGTATGGCTGGTTGGGAGTGGTCAATAGTGTTGGAGGCTGCAGATAAGTTGAGTAGAGTGTGGAGGGAGATTTTCCCTGAGTCAGAAGCAAGTAGAAGTGTGTTTAAGGTGTGGACTAGGGTGGTTTCAGTGCTATGGTTGGCGCGATAGGCAGACTGAAACGCAGGAAGAAGACTGTTGGAGAGAAGGTGGTTGTTGAGCTGTTTCAGAACTTCTCTTTCAAGGACTTAAGAGATAAAAGGTAGGTTGGAAACAGGTCTGTAATTCTTCAGAATGTTAGGGTCAAGGTCATGCTTTTTGAGTAGTGGTGTGACTGTAGCAGTTTTGAGAGCTGATGGAACATTTCCAAAAACAAGAGATGAGTTTACTATTTTCGTGATTGTAGGTTTAAGCTGTGGCAGGCTCTGTGCGAAAAGAGAAGCAGGTATGGGGTTGAGATCGCATGATTTTATAGTTATTAGTTTATTTGGTATGTGACTTTTTTCTTCCAGGAGAGTGAAACAACTCCAAAATATGAGCAGCCCTCCAGCCAGGGGGCACCCAGCACTGATGATTTCAAGAACTTTGACATTGTGCGGGCCACACAGTACGGGGTGATTCCCCGTGTGCGGGAGCTGGTGGAGGCTGGCTTTGATGTCAACCAGATGGACAAAGAGAACGTCAGTCTGCTGCACTGGGCTGCCATCAACAACAGGATCGACATTGTCAAGTAGGTGCCTGCTGCTATAATAATACACTCTCACAAAAAGGATGAGTGACATCAATAAAGCTTGTTTGGTTTCTGTTAAAAAAACAAACAAAAAACGAGGGGGAGGGTACCGTTTATTATTTAAGCATTCTAAATGATTGACTAGTTGGTGTTCATTGATTTCTTTTAAAGTTGAATCATTGATGCTCATTAAATGTTTTCATTGATGCTCATTGAATTCATTAAGGATTGATCACTTGATGTTTTGTTGAGTTATTTAAAACAAAAACAAAAATTATTGGTTGATGTTCATTGAATTCTTCAAGAATTGATCTGTTGCTGTTCATCAAGTTGTTTTTCATATGATTGTCTTGGTGGTGGACTAGGTCATGTTTAAGGCTTGATTGAGCATATGATTTGGTGATTGATCTTGTTCAGTAATGGATGTGTCTTTGTGTGTGGTGTGTGTATGTGGGTGGGGTGTGTGTGTGTGTGGTGTGTGTGTGTGTGTGTGTTGGACAGATATTTCATCTCCAAAGGAGCAGTTGTAGATCGGTTGGGGGGAGATTTGAATTCTACTCCACTACACTGGGCTACAAGGTATGCATACTTGCAGTATGTGTGTGACTGTATGTGTGTGTAATTCTATGTGTGGTATGTGTGTGTGTG
>CM054148.1:549363-561863 GCA_028751875.1 Rapana venosa
AAAAATCAGTTCAAGACACAGCTAAAAAGCCATCTAATGCATGAATGCCTAGGAATTGACTAATAAGGCATATCAACCATGACTAATACGGCAAATCAACCATATATTTACATATATCAGCACTTACTGCATTTCTTTAACAAAAAATTCAAGTATGTCTTACTGTGACTAGAAATTCTACAGTCACATGCTGTATATATGTGGAGGGAGGGGAAGGCAGGAAAGAGGCACTCTTATTAAGCAAAGAAGTAAGAGTAATCTATACAAGTTCGTATCTAATCTACAAATTTTAAAACAACGTGGAAAGGAAAAAAAAATTTTTTTTTTAAATGGTAGACCTGATAGCTAGATATTGTGACCTCTCTCTCTCTCCTCTCCTCTCCTCTCCTCTCCTCTCCTCTCCTCTCCTCACGCCCTTCTCTTGTTCAATTCAATAGATTTTATCGTGGATGTTGTTTTTATTGCAGTTAGAGATGAGATTATTAGTACTATTATAAGCGATATTGTTTTAGTTTGATAGTCCAGTTGATTACGGGCTTTTGAATTTTGTATTATATCGGGGTTTTACTTGTTTGAATAATTGTTTCTTTATTATTATTTTTCTATTTGATTGAATGTATTTTTCCCCTTCTCCCTTGATACTCCACCCCCACTCCCCATCCTTTCCAATACTTTTCTGTTATTATCGTTATGTTGTTGTCTCATGGTGATGGGGATTATTTGTTATATTGTTGTCTCATGGTGATGGATGATTGTTGTTATTATTGTATCTCTATTATAATAATCATTGTCTTATTTGACTTATCTTGCTTGTTTGATAGTTATTGTGTGAATATATTTGTTTAAAAAGCGCTATTTAAAGAGTATGAGCGCATATAAGCACACGTTTGCTGGGTGGCGGAGGAGAGGAGGGAGGTCATTGAAGGCAATATTGTCAGTAATGACGCAATGAATGCCTAGTGTTTTCTAAAGTTTTGTTCCTGTCTCTTTTTATTATCTAAAGTATAAACATGAAAAATGGATGATATAGAAGGTGAAGTAATTTTGTTTGTTCTGTTTAATTTTTTTAATTCTTAAAACATTCTTTATTTAAGTGTGTGTGTGTACATGAGCGCGCAGGCGCGCAGGTGTTTATGCATATGTGAGTGCGTGTGTATGTATATGTGTGTAATTTGTATTTTTCAATATATTATCATATCAATTTTCCTCTTTTTACTGGTTTAATTTAATGGTAAAGGATGCAATAATGTAGTACTTCAGTATAATCATTAAGAATTTTGTTTCTTAGATGGCTTGATGAAAAAAAGCAAATGCATTGCTTATTCAATGTACCATCTGGAAATAAAAATTTGAATTGACTTGACAAGTGTGCATGAACTTGTACAAGAAAAATGTTAAAACTTAAATACAACACTAATAAGTCTTTACATCACACACACTTTGCAACAGTATATCAGACAGTGAACCATAATGTATTTAGGCAGAGGTCTACGAGGTCAATGGATTACCCAGGAAGAAGTTATGCAAAGGGAGAAAAGCAATAAACAGAATCAGTTGGAATGCCCTTTGATAAGACTCATTGTTTGAAGACAAACATTTTGATAGGTGAACAATTTGTGTCAGTCCAGTAGAAGCTGAGATATGATGATGTGTCTACAGGCAGGACTTGTGTTATTGTTTGGACTGGTTTTATACTTTCACAAATTGCTGTCATAAAGGTGTTTTGGATGATTGCAGTTTGCCTCTGCATGACTTTTAGCCTCTAGAAAACAACCCACAGCATCTGAGTAATAAGTACAAGCTGTAATATAGATCTTAGACACTTTCAGGCATTCTTGTGGTTTTGACAGGAGGGTAAAGTACCCCTTTCAGCTCAAATTGCAAGCTATTTTTAGAATTTTTCTCTTGATTTTGATGTAAAATTCCATTTGTTTCCTTTGACTTATTTTCCTATTTTTTAAATATTTGTTTCCTCAAAGTAACATAAAACAATATAAAACTAGTTTCAATAATGTCAGATTCACAATGAGCATGAGGGACATGTCCAAATAGTGCTTTATATAACAAAATGGCATTTTCGTCGTGTCTTAAAATGTTTAAAGTGATATATTTAGAAAACCGTTAAAGATAATGATTTAAAATTTTGCATGCTTCTTGATCTTGTTATCTTTCATTTGAAATGAGAAACATCAAATTCTGTGATGTTTGAAAAAATGAGTGGTCCTACCTACTGTTTATTTATTTTTTATTTATTTATTTATTTCTTCTTTTATATCGAGGATAATGGAATAAGCACTCATGTGCTTTTTTACATCCAGTCCCCGTGTGTATGCGGTTTTGTAAATTGTCATCTGTTCCTACCGGCACACAATGGCCTACTCTTACGAAAAGCGGAACAGGATTTAACGTGTGCGCAAGATGTTCTGCATGCGTTCGCACGCGAGGCCTCGGTTTATAGTCTCATCCGAAGGACTTTTGGGGAGAGTGGAGTCTGCACTGATGTTAACTCCAGGGGAAAATATCCCCCTTGAACTGTTAAGATGTGTGTGTTATATTGTTTCTGCATGTAAAGATGTGTGTGTTGTATTGTTTCTGCCTGTTATTTTTTTTTGTTAAGATGTGTTGTATTGTTTCTGCCTGTTAAGATGTGTATGTGTTGTGTTGTTTCTGCCTGTTAAGATGTGTATGTGTTGTGTTGTTTCTGTCTGTTAAGATGTGTATGTGTTGTGTTGTTTCTGCCTGTTAAGATACATGCATGATGTGTATGTGTTGTGTTGTTTCTGCCTGTTAAGATGCATGCGTGACGTGTATGTGTACATGTGGTGTTTCTGCCTGTTAAGATACATGCATGATGTGTATGTGTTGTGTTGTTTGTGCCTGTTAAGATACATGCATGATGTGTATGTGTTGTGTTGTTTCTGCCTGTTAAGATACATGCATGATGTGTATGTGTTGTGTTGTTTCTGCCTGTTAAGATACATGCGTGATGTGTATGTGTTGTGTTGTTTCTGCCTGTTAAGATACATGCATGATGTGTATGTGTTGTGTTGTTTCTGCCTGTTAAGATACATGCGTGATGTGTATGTGTTGTGTTGTTTCTGCTGTTAGATCATGCATGTTGTGTTTGTGTTGTTTCTGCCTGTTAAGATACATGCATGATGTGTATGTGTTGTGTTGTTTCTGCCTGTTAAGATACTGCTGATGTTATATGTGTTGTGTTGTTTCTGCCTGTTAAGATGTGTATGTGTTGTGTTGTTTCTGCCTGTTAAGATACATGCATGATGTGTATGTGTTGTGTTGTTTCTGCCTGTTAAGATGTGTATGTGTTGTGTTGTTTCTGCCTGTTAAGATACATGCATGATGTGTATGTGTTGTGTTGTTTCTGCTGTTAAGATGTGTATGTGTTGTGTTGTTTCTGCCTGTTAAGATACTTGCATGATGTGTATGTGTTGTGTTGTTTCTGCCTGTTAAGATACAACATGCGTGATGTGTATGTGTTGTGTTGTTTCTGCCTGTTAAGATGTGTTGTGTGTGTTGTTTCTGCCTGTTAAGATACATGCATGATGTGTATGTGTTGTGTTGTTTCTGCCTGTTAAGATACAACATGCTGATTGTATGTTTGTTGTTTTGCCGTTAGATGTGTATGTGTTGTGTTGTTTCTGCCTGTTAAGATACATGCGTGATGTGTATGTGTTGTGTTGTTTCTGCCAGTTAAGATACATGCATGATGTGTATGTGTTGTGTTGTTTGTGCCTGTTAAGATACATGCGTGATGTGTATGTGTTGTGTTGTTTCTGCCGGTTAAGATACATGCATGATGTGTATGTGTTGTGTTGTTTCTGCCAGTTAAGATACATGCGTGATGTGTATGTGTTGTGTTGTTTCTGCCAGTTAAGATACATGCATGAGTGTATGTGTTTGTGTTTGCGTTAAGATGTGTTGTGTGTTGTTTGCCTGTTAAGATACATGCGTGATGTGTATGTGTTGTGTTGTTTCTGCCAGTTAAGTATGATGTGTATGTGTTGTGTTGTTTCTGCTGTTAAGATACATGGATGTGTATGTGTTGTGTTGTTTCTGCTGTTAGATGTGTATGTGTTGTGTGTTTCTGCCATGTTAAGATACATGCATGATGTGTATGTGTTGTGTTGTTTCTGCCAGTTAGATACATGTGATGTGTATGTGTTGTGTTGTTTCTGCCTGTTAAGATACATGCGATGATGTGTATGTGTTGTGTTGTTTCTGCCAGTTAAGATACATGCTGATGTGTATGTGTTGTGTTGTTTTGCCTGTTAAGATACATGCGTGATGTGTATGTGTTGTGTTGTTTCTGCCGTTAAGATCATGCTGATTGTATGTGTTGTGTTGTTTCTGCCTGTTAAGATACATGCGTGATGTGTATGTGTTGTGTTGTTTCTGCCTGTTATACATGCATGATGTGTATGTGTTGTGTTGTTTCTGCCTGTTAAGATACATGCGTGACGTGTATGTGTTGTGTTGTTTCTGCCTGTTATACATGCATGACGTGTATGTGTTGTGTTGTTTCTGCCTGTTATACATGCATGATGTGTATGTGTACATGTGGTGTGTTGCAGACAAGGTCACCTCAACATGGTGGTTCTGCTGATGGCGTATGGTGCCGATGCCTCTGTGAGAGATGGAGAAGGTAAGAGACAGGGTTTGCAGAGAAGTTACAGTTTTCTGTAGAAAAAAGCCACGGTGATAGAAAAACAGGCACACACAGAGACAGGAAAGGGGGGGGGGGGGGGGGTTGGACAATGGGTGGCACCGATCTTGTGGCAAAGCACTCACCCCAGGGAAAACAGCCCAAATTTCACGCAGAGAAATCTGTCCTGACTTAAAATGATATACAATACAATGACAAGAGACAGAGAGTTTGCCGAGTAGTAACAGGGGAGGCAGGAGACAGGATTTTGCAGAAAAGTTACAGTGGGAGATAAGAAACAAGAGTTTGCAGAAAAGAGAATGTGTGCAAAGCTTGTGACATGACCAACCTCGTGAATGAAAGTTCTACATACAAAGTAAAAAGTTATATATCAGTATTTTATTGATTCATTTATTTTCTTGTTGCTTGGCTAGAACTCCAGGGTTCATGGATGGTGAGAATTTGCGTATGCAACCATTTCTGCCCACCATGAAGGTGGCCACATTCGGTTTTCAGGGCTGTATGCTGGGTATGATTGTGTTTCTGTAACCCACTGAACCCTAACATCAGTTACTGGATCTGTAACATTCATATTTGTGTGTGTGTATATATATATATACACGAAGGGAATGAAGGCACCAGCAGGTCTGCAATAAGTTGGCCTGGGCAATCATAAAAAAACCCCATCCTTAACTTCAGACGCCGCCAAGATTCAAACCCACAGCTTCTTAGACCCATGGGTTTGTAGGCAAATGATCTTAACCATTCGGCTGTAGTGTTCATCATACAATGACAATATATATATATGGGGGGGGGGGGGAGTTGATGGTGGTTGTGAATTTTTTTTTTTGGAGGGAGGGGGTGGTTGTTGTCTGTTCAGTGTTTGTGTGTTGTTGTGGGTGTACATGTGTGTTTGAGACTCGAGGGAAATACATCCTACAGTGTTGTGTGGTTGTGTGTTTTCCCCATGTCATGAGTAGCATGTGTTGGGTATGACATAGGCCTTTGTTTTGCAGGCTACAGCTGCATCCATCTAGCTGCCCAGTTTGGCCACACGGCCATTGTGGCCTACCTGATTGCCAAGGGGCAGGATGTGGACTTGCCCGACAAGACGGGCATGACGGCGCTCATGTGGGCAGCCTACAGAGTGTTTGGGTCAGTGCCCTGCTGCTCTCCCTTTCCTCCTCCTCCTCCTTCAGTACACCACAACACATGGATACAGGGATGTAACTCTTGTTTGGGTCAGTGCCCTGACCCTCTCCTGCTGCTCTCCCTTTCCTTTCCTCCTCCTCCTTCAGTACACCACAACACATATGTAACTCTTGTTTGGGGGGAGGGGGATGAGAGAGGTGGGCAGTTTCTTTGTTTGGGTTTCCCCCCCCTCAAATTTTGGACCAGTTTACGGTATTTTTTTCAAAGTGTGGGGGTGGATGTGTAGGGGAGGTGGTGGTTTATGTGCTTGTTGTGAAGAAGGTGTTGTGCTTTGTGCAGGTATGACCCGGTCCGTCTGCTGCTGACCTTTGGGGCCTCGGTGAACAAGGCGGACAAGTTCCATGGCAACACGGCGCTGCACTGGGCCTGTCAGACCGGCAACCACGTCTGCGTCAAGATGCTGCTGGAGGCGGGCGCCGACCTTGACCTCCTCAACAGCAAGGTCAGGACAAGGCTGGGCAATGTACTGTGGTGTATAGTAGTGCAGTGTACTGTGGTGTATAGTTGTGCAATGTACTGTGGTGTATAGTAGTGCCATGTACTGTGGTGTACAGTAGTGCAGTGTATAGTAGTGCACTGTACTGTGGAGTACAGTGTACTGTGGTGTACAGTAGTGCAATGTACTGTGGTGTACAGTAGTGCAATGTACTGTGGTGTACAGTAGTGCAATGTACTGTGGTGTACAGTAGTGCAGTGTACAGTATAGTATACAGTGTAGTACAGTATACAGTAGTGCAGTGTACTGTGGTGTACAGTAGTGCGGTGTACAGTATAGTATACAGTGTAGTACAGTATACAGTAGTGCAGTGCACTGTGGTGTACAGTAGTGCGGTGTACAGTATAGTATACAGTGTAGTACAGTATACAGTAGTGCAATGTACTGTGGTGTACAGTAGTGCGGTGTACAGTATAGTATACAGTGTAGTACAGTATACAGTAGTGCAGTGTACTGTGGTGTACAGTAGTGCGGTGTACAGTGTAGTATACAGTGTAGTACAGTATACAGTAGTGCAGTGTACTGCGGTGTACAGTAGTGCGGTGTACAGTATAGTATACAGTGTAGTACAGTATACAGAAGTGCAGTGTACTGTGGTGTACAGTAGTGCGGTGTAGAGTATAGTATACAGTGTAGTACAGTATACAGTAGTGCAGTGCACTGTGGTGTACAGTAGTGCGGTGTACAGTATAGTATACAGTGTAGTACAGTATACAGAAGTGCAGTGTACTGTGGTGTACAGTAGTGCGGTGTACAGTATAGTATACAGTGTAGTACAGTATACAGTAGTGCGGTGTACTGTGGTGTACAGTAGTGCGGTGTACAGTATAGTATACAGTGTAGTACAGTATACAGAAGTGCAGTGTACTGTGGTGTACAGTAGTGCAGTGTACAGTATAGTATACAGTGTAGTACAGTAGTGCAGTGTACTGTGGTGTACAGTAGTGCGGTGTACAGTCTAGTATACAGTGTAGTACAGTATACAGAAGTGCAGTGTACTGTGGTGTATAGTAGTGCGGTGTACAGTATAGTATACAGTGTAGTACAGTATACAGTAGTGCAGTGTACTGTGGTGTACAGTAGTGCGGTGTACAGTATAGTATACAGTGTAGTACAGTATACAGTAGTGCAGTGTACTGTGGTGGACAGTAGTGCGGTGTACTGTGGTGTACAGTAGTGCACTGTACTGTGGTGTACAGTAGTGCACTGTACTGTGGTGTACAGTAGTGTAGTGTATAGTATACAGTATAGCACAGTATACAGCAGTGCACTGTACTGTGGTGTACAGTATTGCAGTGTATAGTATACAGTATAGTACGGTATACTGTAGTGCAGTGTACTGTGGTTTACAGTAGAGCCATGTACTGTGGTGTACATTAGTACACTTTACTGTGGTGTACAGTAGTGCACTGACTGTGGTGTACAGTAGGGCAGTGTACCGTGGTGTACAGTAGGGCAGTGTACTGTGGTGTACAGTAGTGCACTGACTGTGGTGTACAGTAGGGCAGTGTACTGTGGTGTACAGTAGTGCACTGACTGTGGTGTACAGTAGGGCAGTGTACTGTGGTGTACAGTAGTGCACTGACTGTGGTGTACAGTAGGGCAGTGTACTGTGGTGTACAGTAGAGCAGTGTACAGTGGTGTACAGTAGAGCAGTGTACAGTGGTGCAGTGTACTGTGGTGTACAGTAGGGCAGTGTACTGTGGTGTACAGTGGTGCAGTGTACTGTGGTGTACAGTGGTGCAGTGTACTGTGGTGTACAGTGGTGCAGTGTACTGTGGTGTACAGTGGTGCAGTGTACTGTGGTGTACAGTGGTGCAGTGTACTGTGGTGTACAGTTGGTGTACAGCAGTGCAATGTACTGTGGTGTACAGTGGTGCAGTGTACTGTGGTGTACAGAGTGCAATGTACAGTGGTGCAGTGTACTGTGGTGTACAGCAGTGCAATGTACTGTGGTGTACAGCAGTGCACTGTACTGTCGGGTACAGTAGTGCAATGTACTGTGGTGTACAGCAGTGCACTGTACTGTGGTGTAGAGTAGTGCATTGTACTGTGGTGTACAGTAGTGCAGTATATAGTATACAGTAGTGCATTGTACTGTGGTGTACAGTACTTTACTGTGGTGTACTGTACTGTGGTGTACAGTAGTGTACTGTGGTGTACAGTAGTGCACTGTACTGTGGTGTACAGTAGTGCAATGTACTGTGGTGTACAGTAGTGCCCTCTACTGTGGTGTACAGTAGTGTACTGTAATGTACAGTAGTGCACTGTACTGTGGTGTACAGTAGTGCAGTGTATAGTACAGTACAGTATACAGTAGTATAGTATAGTATACAGTAGTGCAGTGCACTGTGGTGTACAGTGTAGTGCAGTGTACAGTGTAGTGCAGTGTACAGTTTAGTACAGTATACAGTAGTGCAGTGTACTGTGGTGTACAGCAGTGCAGTGTATAGTACAGTACATATATAGTAGTGCAGTGTAGAGTACAGTACATATATAGTAGTGCAGTGTACAGTGCAGTATAGTATAGTGTACAGTAGTGCAGTGCGCTGTGGAGTACAGTGTAGTGCAGTGTACAGTATAGTACAGTATACAGTAGTGCAGTGTACTGTGATGTACAGTGTAGTGCAATGTACAGTGTAGTGCAGTGTATAGCGCAGGGTTGGCATGCTCTTTGAACTTCCTTGAATGATCAGACACACACACCCCCTCTGGA
Source organism: Rapana venosa (assembly GCA_028751875.1). Taxonomy (NCBI): domain Eukaryota; kingdom Metazoa; phylum Mollusca; class Gastropoda; order Neogastropoda; family Muricidae; genus Rapana; species Rapana venosa. The sequence continues at coordinate 558,451 of CM054148.1, forward strand.
GTTAATATCAGTGCGACTGCACTCACCCCTAAAGTCCTTCGGATAAGACTGTAAACCGAGGTCCCATGTGCGAACGTATGTGGAAATCTTGCGCACACATTAAAACCCATTCCACTTTTCGGAAGAGTAGGCCATTGTGTGCCAGTGGGAACGGATAATTTACAAAACTGCATACACATGGGGACTGGATTAAAAAAAGCACATGAGTGCTTATTCCATTATCTTCAAAATAAAAGAATTATATAAAAGGCCTTGAATGCTGTGGAAAATGTCAACTTGTGACAAAAATCTCCATTAAAAACTCTTGAAAATCAGGGCATGTCTGTCATTAATATTCTGTCTAAGAATGATTATAAGCTTATGATACATTTCTTATTCTGGGTAACTGGGGTGTTATGCCCAAAAGTGTTGTAAGTGAAACTATCTCTCCTCTCAACACACAGGCATGCACACATTTAATCCGCATTCATCAAAAATTGAAGATGTTCATGAGTTATTAGTTTATTGCCAAATTAAATAAAATAACCAGGTAATGGTTTCCTGTCAAAGAACAAACTGGATCGCCCCCATCCTGATCACCTGCATGCGTGCCTGTGTGTTGTCCTCTCTCTCTCTCTCTCTCTCTCTCTCTCTCTCTCTCCTCTCTCTCTCTCTCTCTCTCTTCTCTCCCTCTGTCATGGGGGGGGGGGGGGGGGGGGGTGTTGAGTTGCTGACTCTTGCTGGTTTTTTCAGGGTCAGAGTGCCTTGGATATTTCCATCAGCACACAGAACACAGAGCTGGCCAGGCGGCTGCGTGTGGTGCGCTATGAACAGGGCCTGGACATCAGACACCCTCTGCAGAGCTTCACCACCAACAAGGTGATAACGATTTGTTACTGTTGATACACCCTGTCCCTGCTCCTCCCATCCCCACAACAAGGTGATAATGATTTGTTACTGTTGATACACCCTGTCCCTGCTCCTCCCATCCCCACAACAAGGTGATAATGATTTGTTACTATTGATACTGTCCCTGCTCTTCCCATCCCCACAACAAGGTAATAATGATTTGTTACTATTGATACTGTCCCTGCTCCTCCCATCCCCACAACAAGGTGATAATGATTTGTTACTGTTGATACACCCTGTCCCTGCTCCTCCCATCCCCACAACAAGGTGATAATGATTTGTTACTGTTGATACTGTCCCTGCTCCTCCCATCCCCACAACAAGGTGATAATGATTTGTTACTGTTGATACACCCTGTCCCTGCTCCTCCCATCCCCACAACAAGGTGATAATGATTTGTTACTATTGATACACCCTGTCCCTGCTCCTCCCATCCCCACAACAAGGTGATAATGATTTGTTACTGTTGATACACCCTGTCCCTGCTCCTCCCATCCCCACAACAAGGTGATAATGATTTGTTACTGTTGATACACTGTCCCTGCTCCTCCCATCCCCACAACAAGGTGATAATGATTTGTTACTGTTGATACACCCTGTCCCTGCTCCTCCCATCCCCACAACAAGGTGATAATGATTTGTTACTGTTGATACTGTCCCTGCTCCTCCCATCCCCACAACAAGGTGATAATGATTTGTTACTATTGATACTGTCCCTGCTCCCCCCATCCCCACAACAAGGTATTAATAATTTGTTACTATTGATACTGGTGGGTATCCTGGGTTTTTCTTATTGGGGGGTTGGGGGGGGGTGGGGGGTAGTCTTGGGTTTTCTTGGCTATTAAGGGGAGGGGATTTATTGTTTTGTTGTTTTATCTGAATACCTCATGTTGTGATTTTTCTTCAGTGGTGGTTGGCATGTTGTCGTTATGGCTGGAGAATATGTTTCTGTAAGATGATGGTGGACTTGAGAGGGACAAGATAAAAACAAGTGAGATTGCATGTGTGTGTGTATATATATATATATATATATATATATATACATTATATATATATACATTATATATATATATATATTCCAGCCTGCACTTCCTGATCCCCAATTCTCTGGCACTCCTCTCCTTTTCTTTCATCCGACAAGTGAGAAAGAAATCATGACAATTCTGAAAGAAATGACTATAAAATCATGTGATCTTGATCCTATACCTGCTTCTCTTTTCACACGGTGCCTACCACAACTCATACCCGCTATCACGAAAATAGTAAACTCATCTCTTGTTTCAGGAAATGTTCCATCAGCTCTCAAAACTGCTATAGTCACACCTCTACTCAAAAAGCATGATCTTGACCCTAACATTCTGAAGAATTATAGACCTGTTTCCAATCTACCTTTTATTTCTAAAGTCCTTGAAAAAGTAGTTCTCAAACAGCTCAACAACCACCTTCTCTCCAACAATCTTCTTCCTGAGTTTCAGTCTGCCTATCGCGTCAACCACAGCACTGAAACCACCCTAGTACACACTTTAAACACGCTTCTACTCGCTTCTGACTCGGGAAAATCTCCCTTCTCACTCTACTCGACTTATCAGCAGCCTTCGATACTATAGACCACTCAATTCTTCTCTCCTGTCTTCAAAAAATGTTCGGTGTTACTGGCACAGCCCTCACCTGGTTTAATTCATACCTTACTGACCGATACCAGACAGTTGCAGTAAACAAGATTCAATCAATACCTGCCAAACTGGAATGCGGAGTCCCACAGGGATCAGTTCTAGGCCCGTTCTTTTCACTCTTTACACTGCCCCACTGTCACATATAATAAACCGTCATCGAATCAACCATCATTTTTACGCAGATGACTCTCAGATTCACATCAGTGTTACTCCTGAAAATCTGCCTTCTCTCCTGACAAATATGGCCCGCTGCTTTGAAGATATTCAAAACTGGATGACACAGAACAAATTACAGCTAAATGCAGATAAAACCGAAGCCATGCTCGTAGGGACCAAACACAAACTCTCTTCCATTACAACAGCTTCAATAGAACTCGGCAATACATCAGTCCCTCTATCCACTGCTGTGAAGTATCTAGGTGTCGTTATCAACAACACACTCTCTATGAAAAAATTCATCACCCAGACTTATTAGTCGTGCTACTATCAATTACGGCGTATTAGTGCAATTCGAAAGTACCTGTCCACAGATGCAACAGCCAAACTTGTCACTTCTCTCATTCTTTCACGTTTGGACTATTGCAATTCTCTTTTGTCTGGTCTGCCAGCATCATCTATCCACTCCCTTCAACGTATACAAAACTCTGCAGCTCGACTAGTTCTCAGAAAGAAAAAATCTGAGCACATTACCCCTCTCTTGCGATCTCTCCACTGGCTGCCTGTGCCACAGAGAGTAAATTATAAGATCAGTACCCTCTGTTATAAATGTTTCCACAAAACTGCACCCTCCTACCTCTGTGAATGTCTTAACCTGTACACTCCTTCACGTTTCCTCCGCTCTGCTGCAGATAC
>CM054148.1:566863-614363 GCA_028751875.1 Rapana venosa
TCCCCTTTAAGGAAATGTATGAAAAGTCCTGAGGTGTTTACTTTATGCAGAAATTTCTGCAGATGAATATGCACAGCCACCCATACACACACAGACAAAACTGCCATCACCATATGTAAAAAGACATAACATTGAAGATTGCTGTAGTGATAAAGAACCAGGACTACATACATGTACATGCTCTCAGGCCTCTAACATTGAAGATTGCTGTAGTGATAAAGAACCAGGACTACATGAACATGCTCTCAGGCCTCTAACATTGAAGATTGCTGTAGTGATAAAGAACCAGGACTACATCATACATGTACATGCTCTCAGGCCTCTAACATTGAAGATTGCTGTAGTGATAAAGAACCAGGACTACAGTGATAAAGAACCAGGACTACATACATGAACTGCTCTAGGCCTCTAACATTGAAGATTGCTGTGTGATAAGAACAGGACTACATGTACATGTTTCAGGCTCTACATTGAAGATTGCTGTAGGATAAAGAACCAGGGACTACATAATGTACATGCTCTCAGGCTCTAACATTGAAGATTGCTGTGTGATAAAGAACCAGGACTACATTTCATGTACATGCTCTCAGGCCTCTAACATTGAAGATTGCTGTAGTGATAAGACCAGGACTACTGAACATGCTCTCAGGCCTCTAACATTGAAGATTCTGTAGTGATAAAGAACCAGGACTACTCATACATGAAACATGCTCTAGGCTCTAACATTGAAGTTGCTGTAGGATAAAGACAGGATACATGTGATAAAGAACAGGACTACATACTGAACATGCTCTCAGGCTCTACATTGAAGATGCTGTGTGATAAAGAACCAGACTACATACATGTCATGCTCTCAGGCCTCTAACATTGAAGATTGCTGTGTGATAAAGAACCAGGACTACATACATGTACATGCTCTCAGGCCTCTACATTGAAGATTGCTGTAGTGATAAGAACCAGGACTACATACATGTACATGCTCTCAGCCTCTAACATGAAGATTGCTGTAGTGATAAAGAACCAGGACTAATAACATGCTTCGGCCTCTAACATTGAAGATTGCTGTAGTGATAAAGAACCAGGATCTACATGTACATGCTTGGCCTCTAACATTGAAGATTGCTGTAGTGATAAAGAACAGACTACTACATGAAATGCTCTGGCTCTACATTGAAGATGCTGTAGTGTCAAAGAACCAGGACTCATGAACATGCTCTCAGGCCTCTAACATTGAGATTGCTGTAGTGATAAAGAACAGGACTAGTACATGTACATGCTCTCAGGCCTGTCTGTCTAGACATACACCTGTACTTGCACATGTGTGTAACTCCTGATCGTTTCAGGGTGTAGGATTTTGTTTGCTCCTCAGCTAGAGATGTGGTGTTTACCAAATGTCAGATGTTGCATATGCAGCCGTTTGCCACCCGCTGTTCTGATAGGCACAGTTCCTTTTTCATCAAGGATTTCAGTCACTCCTTGACCACTATAGCCTCTCTCCCACTAAGCTCATAATTCTCGGTGACTTCAACTTCCATTTTGACAACCAGTCTTCTCCTGATGTCAAACGTCTTTCTCTTTCTCTGTCAAGTCAGTCTCTTTCCCAACTGGTAAGTGAACCAACACACAGATCCGGTCATATTTTAGACTGGCTGATCACCAATGCTTTGTTTAACCTTGTTACATCTGTCTCCGCCACTGATGAACTGCATTCTGATCATTCCGCCATTCTTTTCTTCCTTAACATCACAAAACCTGTAAGAAAGAAGAAATATGTTACCCACCGCAATCTTAACCTCTTAACTGCCCAGTGCAAGTGCACCCTATATGCCAGGGAATAAAATTCTTATGTACCACTGCTATGTTCATATCCCTCTTACTCAGAAACTACTACATGAATGTTCCTAATAGTCTGCCCAATGACAGTATATATATCGTAGATTACTTCGAGGCAAGCTCAAATTAGTTAGCATGATATTTCACTGCGAAAATATATTTAAAATGTAAAAAATCAACCACAAATACAATTTCTTTATCACCACTGTCATTCTGAGTACTTCGATCTCAATAACGTCAAACATAAGTCTAGGCCAAATCTTTTTTTTTTTTTTTTATGCACGATCACCTGAATCATACATGATAATTTTCATCACTGTTAGGTAAATCTTACAGTTTTATTTGCCACTTTTACAGCTGTGTAAAGTTATTTATGCCTTCAACAAGAAGTGTCAGCCATTTTGAAAAAGAACTTCCCAAGCAGTCATGCATAAACACAAAATACGAGCTAAAAAAAAGATCGTTTTTGCTAAGGTTTTTGCAGCGGATGTTGCCAAGCAAAAGGAAGTGATCTCCAATAATTTTGGGGTTTCTTTCCCTTTAACTGTAGTCAAGGAAGCAGGCTTGTTTATTCGGTTCGACACCCTGGAAATTTTCCAGGGTTTTTAAGGCATAGGGTGCCGGTTAGCCCCGGGAAAATTTTGGGCAAGGCAGTCTAGTAGTTAAGCCATGAACATTCAAATCTTCTCCTGACAAGCTATGGAACGCCTTTCGCAAACTTCTCACCACATGACCTCTCAGAAAAACTATAACGCTGTCCTCCGCCAGTTGCTTGACGAGCATGCACTCCAACTGAACCCCCTCCAGCCCGAAGGCCCTGTGCGCCATGGTACACTGACGATATTTTGATGGCGAAACGCAAACGTCGGCGTCTAGAACGGCAGTGGCGGAAATCAAAAACTGAAATCAATAAACAACTTTTCCGAAAACAAACAAACAAAATCAAATTATTAATCCATTCAGCAAAGAGAAATTATTACTCTTCCCAAGTTCTCTGCGCTAAATCCATAAAATCTCTGTTCACCCTCACCTCAAATCTTGGATCTGCAAAAAACAAGCCCTCTGCCTACCACCCACAGCCTGTCTGAACTTCTCTCCATCTTTTCTTCCTACTTTTCAGATAAAGTCCGCAACATTCACTCCAGACTGGATCAGACTCCTTTCCAGCCTGCACCTCCTGATCCCCAGTTTACTGGCACTCCTCTCTTTTTCTTTCATCCCACAAGCAAAGCGAAATCACAATTCTGAAAGAAATGACGATTAAATCATGCGATCTTGATCCCATACCTGCTCCAGTCTTCTCACAATGCCTTCCACAACTTGTACCCTCTGTCACAGAAATAGTAAACTCATCTCTTCTGTCAGGAAATTTTCCATCAGCTCTCAAAACGGCAATAGTCACACCTCTACTAAAAAAAGCATGACCTTGATCCCAACATTCTAAAGAATTACAGACCTGTCTCTAACTTACTTTTCATCTCCAAAGTACTTGAAAAAGTTGTTCTAAAACAACTCAACAACCACCTTCATTCCAATAATCTCCTTCCCCCTTTTCAATCTGCCTATCGCGCCAACCACAGCACCAAAACCACCCTAGTCCACACTTTAGATGCACTTCTACTCGCTGCTTATGCAGGGAAAATCTCCCTTCTCACTCTTTTCGACCTATCTGCTGCCTTTGACACTATCACTCAATTCTTCTTTCTCGCCTCCAAAATATGTTTGGTATTAATGGCACTGCCCTCACCTGGTTCAGTTCATACCTCACAAACCAATACCAGAAAGTTATTGTCATCAAAATTCAATCAAAACATGTCAAACTGGAATGTGGAGTCCCACAGGGATCAGTTCTGGGTCCTGTTCTCTTCACTCTCTACACTGCTCCACTCTCACACATAATAAACCACCATCATATTGATCATCATTTCTATGCCCATGACACTCAGCTTCAATGTAGCAATACCCTTGAAAATCTGCCTTCCCTCCTGACAAATATGGCCCACTGCCTTCTAGACATTCAAAACTGGATGACTCCAAATAAGTTACAGCTAAATGCCAAAAAAAAAAATGAAGCCATGCTCACAGGGACCGAACATAAACTTTCCTCCATCACAACGACTTCATTGGAATTCAGCAATACGTCGGTTCCCCTGTCCACTCTGTGAAATATCTAGGTGTGGTTCTTGACAACACACTCTCAATGAAAAAAGTCATCACCCAGACCTGCCAGTCTTGCTACTATCGATTTTGGCGCATAAGTGCAATTCGCAAGTATCTGTCTACTGACGCAACATCCAAACTTGCCACATCTCTCATTCTTTCTCGTCTGGACTACTGTAATTCTCTCTTGGCTGGTTTACCGGCATCATCCATCCACTCCCTTCAGCACATACAAAACTCTGCAGCTCGACTGGTCCTTAGAAAGAAACATTCTGAACACATCACTCCTCTTTTGCGATTCTTCACTGGCTACCTGTCTCACAAAGAATCAAGTATAAGATTAATACCCTTTGTTTCATATGTCTCGACAAATCTGCACCCTCCTATCTCTGTAACTGTCTTCACCTGTACACTCCGTCCCGTTCCCTTTGTTCAGCTGCAGATAAGTTGTGCTTTCGAACACCCAGATTTAAACAAACCACTGTTGGCCGTCGCTCTTTCTCTGTTTCCGGTCCCTCTACATGGAACGACCTCCCTCGTCCACTTCACCAAAAGCCTTCATTTGATTCTTTCAAATCTAGCTTCAAAATGCACTTATACTCTACTTGAGATCTTCACCTGTTATCTGTTCCTACTTTTCTATAGCTACATTCACCACCACCACCCCCACCTAAGTGTGTTGTGTGTATAAATTTGATATTTGTTTATCTTGATATTTGTGGACAGTTGCATGCGTATGAATGATTTGAATGCAAGTGCTTTGATTTGTTAACTTTACAAGATTCAGCGCTATACTTAACAAGATTCAGCGCTATATAAATCCCATACATTATCATTATCATTATCATTATTATTATTATTATGAAACACGACACCAGTGTGCCTGCTGTTTTCTCAGTGTTCTTATCAGCCCACAATGACCTGCTCTTCAGAAAGTTGCAATGGTGTTTTAACATGTGTGCAAGATGTTTTCTTTGGGTTGTACTCAGGTCTGCAAGGCCATAGTCCCACCTGAAGGACATTTGGGGAAGTGGAGTCAGTACTGGTGTTAAATCCAGGGGAAAAAATCCCCTGAAGTTGGTGTCTCTGTGGTGGCTAGGACCCATGCTGTCAGATTGCAAGTGCAGTGCTCTAAGCCCTAGGCTGTCCTGCCCCCTTTTGGGTGTAGATGAAGCAGAAGCATCACAGGTCTGAATCAACACAGTCATATTAGTCTTCTGACTGAACAGACAGGCAGACCTGGACAGATGGAGATGGGTTTGCTCTTGAGAGCAGACAGACTAGAGACAGGTTTTTCACAAGAGAACTCTACCCTTATGTTTTATGAATTGTATATTATGTCAGATTAGTATGTGTGTGAGTTGGTGTGTGTGTGTGTCTGTGTGTGTGTGGTTATTGTTTTATATGATGTGGATGTCCAAACTGCCATTGTACATGGCAGGGCACTGTTAGGGTTGAAGCCCTCAGAGCATACTGCAGGTTGTGGCCCCTGGGTGTGTGTGTGTGTGTGTGTGTGTGTGTGTGTGTGTGTGTGTGTGTGTTGTGTGTGGTGACAGTGATGCAGTGCAGTGTTAGGGTTGAAACCCTCATGTCATTCCACAAGCTATGTCCAATGACAAACAAACAAACAAAATTTAATGTTATTTTATTTTGAGGATAATGGAATAAGCACTTATGTGCTTTTTTTCATCCAGTTCCTGTGCCTATGCAGTTTTGTTAATTTTGTCATCCGTTCCCATGGCACACAATGACATACTCTTCCGAAAGATGGAACAGGTTTTAACATGTGCACAAGATGTTCTGCATGCGTTCTGACTGGGTGTTTGTGTGTCTGTGTGTGCGCATGTGTGTGTTTTGTGTGTGTTGTGTGTGTGTTCTGTTGTGTGGCTGTGTTCTTTCTGTGTGGCTGTGTCTGTTCTGTGTGGCTGTGTCTGTGTGGCTGTGTTTCTATGTCTGTGTTCTGTGTGGCTGTGTCTGTTGTGTTCTGTGTGCTGTGTTTTGTGTGGCTGTGTTGTTTGTGTGGCTGTGTCTGTGTGGTGTGTTCTGTGTGTGTGCTGTGTTCTTTCTGTGTTCTGTTGTGACTGTGGTTCTGTTCTGATTGCTGTGTTCTGTTCTTGTGGCTGTGTTCTCGTCGTGGCTGCTGTTCTGTGTGGCTTGTGGTTCTGTTCTGTGTGGCTGTGTTTGTCTGTGTGTGGCTGTGTTCTGGTGCTGCTTGTGTGGCTGTGTTTGTTCTGTGTGCTGTGTTCTGTTATGTGTGGCTTTGTTCTGTGTGGCTGTGTGCTGTGTCTGTTCTTGTGTCTGTGGGCTGTGTTCTGTTCTAGTGGCTGTGTTCTATTCTGTGTGGCTGTGTTTGTTCTTGTGGTCTGTGTGTTGTTCTGTGTGGCTGTGTTCTGTGTGGCTGTGTTCAGTTTTCTGTGTGGCTGTGTTCTGGTGGGTCTGTGTGGCTGTGTCTATTCTGTGTGCTGTGTTCTGTTCTGTGTCGTGTGCTGTGTCTGTTCTGTGTGGCTGTGTTCTGTCTGTGTGGCTGTGTTCGTGTCTGTGTGGCTGTGTTCTGTTCAGTGTGGCTGTGCTTCTGTGTGGCTGTGTTCTGTTCTGTGTGGCTGTGTTTGTTACTGTGTGGCTGTGTTCTGTTCGTGTGGCTGTTGTTCTGTTCTGTGTGGTGTGTTGTTCTGTGTCTGTTGCTGTGTTGTGTGTGTTCTGTGTGGCTGTGTTCTGTTCTGTGTGTGTGTGTTCGTTCTGTGTGCTGTGTTCTGTTGTGTGCTGTGTTCTGTTCTGTGTGGCTGTGTTTGCTGTGTGCTGTGTCTGTGTGGCTGTGTTCTGTTTGTGTGGCTGTGTTCTATTCTGTGTGGCGTGTTCGTTCGTGCTGTCTGTTTTGTTCTGTGTTCTGTTCTGTGTGGCTGTGTCTGTTCTGTGTGTGTGTTGCTGTGTGGCTGTGTTCTTCTGTGTGTGGCTGTGTTCTGTGTACTGTGTGGTGTGCTGTTTGTTGGTGTGTTCGTTTGTGTGCTGTGTCTTTCTGTGTGCTGTGTTGTCTGTGGTGTGCTGTTGCTGTGTTGTGTGGTCTGGTGTTGTTCTGTGTGGCTGTGTCTGTTTGTGTGGCTGTGTCGTCGGTGTCTGTGTGGCTGTGTTCTGTTCTGTGTGGCTGTGTTCAGTGTTCTGTGTGGCTGTGTTCTGTCGTGTGTTGGCTGTGTTTGTTCTGTGTGTGCTGTGGTGTGTTTGTGCTGTGTTCTGTTGCTGTGTTTGTCTGTGTGCTGTGTTTTATTGTGTGCTGTTCGTTCTGTGTGGCTGTGTTCTGTGTTGTGTCTGTGTGTGTCTGTTCTGTGTGGCGTGTGTTCTGGTCTGTCTGTTGGCTGTGTTCTATTGCTGTGCTGTTCGTGTGCTGTTGTTCTGTTGGACGTTTCTGTGTGGCTGTGTTCTGTACTCTGTGTGGCTGTGTTCTGTTCTGTGTGGCTGTGTGGGCTTGTTCTGTCGTGGCTGTGTTGGGTGGCTGTGTCTGTCTGTGTGGCTGTGTTCTGTTGTGTTCTGTTGTGTGCTGTGTCTTCGTCTGTGTGGTGTGTCTGTGTGCTGGTATGTGGCCTGTGTTCTGTTCTGTTGTGTGTGGCTGTGTTGTTCTGTTCTGTGTGGCTGTGTTCTGTCTGCATGTGTTCTGGTTCTGTATGGCTGTGTTCTGTTGGCTGGTGTTCTGTGTGGCTGTGTCTTGTGTGGCTGTGTTCTGTTCTGTGTGCTGTTCTGTTGCTGTGTTGGTTGTTGTGTGCTGTGTCGTCTGTGTGGCTGTTGTTCGTGTTTGTCTGTGTTTCTGTTCTGTGTGCTGGGCTGTGTGTGTCTGTCTTGTGTGGCTGTTGTTCTGTCCTTGTGGCTGTGTTCTGTTCTGTGTGCTGTGTTCTGTCCCTGTGTGGGCTGTGTTCTGTCTGCTGTGTGGCTGTGTTCGTCTTTGGTGTTGTCTGTGGGGGCTGGTGTTCTGTCCCCTGTGTGGCGTGTTCTGTTCTTATTGTGTCTGTCGTCTGTGTGGCTGGTGTCGTGCTGTGTCTGTTTTGTGGCTGTGTTCTCGTGGTGCTGTGTTCTGTGCTTTTCTGTTTCTGTGTGGCTGTGTTTGTATCTGTGTGGCTGTGTTCGTTCTGTGTGGCTGTGTTCTGTGTGGCTGTGTTTCTGTGTTCTGTGTGGCTGTGTTCTGTTCTGTGTGGCTGTGTTCTGTCGTGTGTGGCTGTGTTTGTGTGCTGTTTTGTTCTGTGTGGCTGTGTTCTGTATTGGCTGTGTGTGTGTTCTGGCTTGTTTTCCCTGTGTGGCTGTTTGTTCCCGTGTGGCTGTGTTCTGTTCTGTGTGGCTGTGTTCTGTATGTGTGCTGTGTTCTGTGCTGGTGTGTGTTCTGTTCTGTGTTGGCTGTGTTCTGTACGTTGTGCTAGTGTGGCTGTTCGTACCTGTGTGCTGTGTCTGTGTGCTGTGTTCTGTCGGCTGTGTGTGTTTCTGTGTTCTGTGTGGCTGTGTTCTGTTACTGTGTGGCTGTGTTCTGTTCTGTGTGGCTGTGTTCTGTTCTGTGTGGCTGTGTTCTGTATCTGTGTGTGTGTTCTGTGTGGCTGTGTCGTCTGTGTGGCTGTGTTCTGTCTGTGTGGCTGTGTTCTGTACGAGTCTGTGTGGCTGTGTTTGTCTGTGTGGGCTGTGTTCTGTTACCTGTGGGGCTGGTTCTGTTCTGTGTGGCTGTGTTCTGTATGGCTGTGTGGCTGTGTTCTGTTCTGTGTGGCTGTGTTCTGTGTGGCTGTGTTCTGTTCTGTGTGGCTGTGTTCTGTTACCTGTGGTTGTGTTCTGGTGGTTGGCTGTGCCTGTGTGGCTGTGTTCTGTACACTGTGTGGCTGTGTTCTGTCTGTGTGGCTGTGTTCTGTACCTGTGTGGCTGTGTTCTGTACCTGTGTGGCTGTGTTCTGTACCTGTGTGGCTTGTTCTGTGGCTGTGTTCTGTTCGCTGTGTGGCTGTGTTCTGTACCTTGTTGTGTTTCTGTACTGTGTGGCTGTGTTTCTGTACTCTGTGTGGCTGTGTTCTGTTCCTGTGTGTGGCTGTGTTGCTGTGTCTGTTGTGTCGTGTGGCTGTGTTCTGTACCTGTGTGGCTGTGTTCTGTCCTGTGTGGCTGTGTTCTGTACATGGGCTGTGTTCTGTCCTTGGCTGTGTTTGTGCTGTGTTGGCTGTTTACACTGTGTGGCTGTGTACTGTGTGGCTGTGTTCTGTACCTGTCTGTGTGGCTGTGTTCTGTTCCTGTGTGGCTGTGTTCTGTCCTGTGTGGCTGTGTTCTGTACCTGTGTGGCTGTGTTCTGTCGTGTGGCTGTGTTCTGTACCTGTGTGGCTGTGTTCTGTCGCTGTGTGGCTGTGTTCTGTACCCTGTGTGGCTGTGTTCTGTACGTTCTGTGTGGCTGTGTTCTGTCCTGTGTGGCTGTGTTCTGTACGCTGTGTGGCTGTGTTCTGTACTGTGTGGCTGTGTTCTGTTGCCTGTGTGGCTGTGTTCTGTACCGTGGCTGTGTTCTGTGTGGCTGTGTTCTGTCGTGGCTGTGTTCTGTGTGCTGTGTTCTGTACCTATTCTGTGTGGCTGTGTTCTCTGGCGTGTGTGGCTGTGTTCTGTCTGTGTGGCTGTGTTCTGTCTGTGTGGCTGTGTGCTGTGTTCTGTGTGGCTGTGTTCTGTACCTGTGTGGCTGTGTTCTGTACCGTGTGTGGCTGTGTTCTGTACCGCTGTGTGGCTGTGTTCTGTTGTTGGCTGTGTCTTCCTGTGTTGGGGGCTGGTGTTCTGTACGGCTGTGTGGTTTGTGTTCTGTACCGCTGTGTGGCTGTGTTCTGTACCGCTGTGTGGCTGTGTTCTGTACCACTGTGTGGCTGTGTTCTGTACGCTGTGTGGCTGTGTTCTGTACCGCTGTGTGGCTGTGTTCTGTACACTGTGTGGCTGTGTTCTGTACGCTGTGTGGCTGTGTTCTGTACCGCTGTGTGGCTGTGTTCTGTACCGCTGTGTTCTGTACCGCTGTGTGGCTGTGTTCTGTACCACTGTGTGCTGTGTCTGTACCGCTGTGTGGTGTTTCTGTACCGCTGTGTGGCTGTGTACTGGTACCGCTGTGTTCTGTACCGCTGTGTGGCTGTGTTCTGTACCGCTGTGTGGCTGTGTTCAGTACCGCTGTGTTCTGTACCACTGTGTGGCTGTGTTCTGTACCGCTGTGTGGCTGTGTTCTGTACCACTGTGTGGCTGTGTTCTGTACCGCTGTGTTCTGTACCGCTGTGTGGCTGTGTTCTGTACCGCTGTGTGGCTGTGTTCTGTACACGCTGTGTTCTGTACCCTTGTGTGGCTGTGTTCTGTACCGCTGTGTGGCTGTGTTCTGTACCGTGTGTGGCTGTGTTCTGTACCGCTGTGTTCGTCCGCTGTGTTCTGTACCGTTGTGTGGCTGTGTTCTGTACCACTTGTCTGTGGCTGTGTTCTGTACCACTTGTGTGGCTGTGTTCTGTACCGCTGTGTGGCTGTGTTCTGTACCTGTGTGCTGTGTTCTGTACCGCTGTGTGTGTGGCTGTGTTCTGTACCGCTGTGTGGCTGTGTTCTGTACCACTGTGTTCTGTACCCTTGTGTGGCTGTGTTCTGTACCTGCTGTGTTCTGTAGTGCTGGTCGACCTTGTGCTGTGTCTGTCCACCTGTCTGTACCGCTGTGTGGCTGTGTTCTGTACCGCTGTGTTCTGTCCCATTGTCGTGGCGGGTTCATGTACGTGTGTTCTGGCTCCCTGTGTGGCTGTGTTCTGTAACCGCTTGTGGCCTGTGTTCTGGTCAGCTGTCCACTTTGTTCTGTCTGAGTTCTGTACCGCTCTTGTTCTGTCAAATCCACTGTGTGCTTGTCTGTCACTCCAGTTGTTCTGTTGCATGTACGTACAAGCTGTCTGTCTGTACCGTGTCTGTGTTCACACTGTCGTCTGTCTGCACACATCGAGTCTGTCCCTGTGCTGTACACATCTACAGCTGTGTTCTGTCACCATCTACAGCTGTCGTCTGTATTGTGCTGTCAGCATCTATTGTCTGTCTGTAATGACATGCTGTCTGCCCTGTATCACTCACATTGGTCTGTTGCTGCACCATCAAGCTGTCTGTCTGTACAATCACAGTGGGTCGTCTGCACACATCACAGCTGTCTGTCTGTAACATCACATGTCTGCTCAGCCCCTGTCTGTCTGTACACATCACAGCTGTCTGTCTGCACACATCACAGCTGTCTGTCTGTCTGCACACATCACAGCTATCTGTCTGTACACATCACAGCTGTCTGTCTGTACACATCACAGCTGTCTGTCTGTACACATCACGTCTGTCTGTCTGTCTGTACACATCACATCTGTCTGTCTGTCTGTACGCATCACAGCTGTCTGTCTGTCTGTACACATCACAGCTGTCTGTCTGTCTGTACACATCACAGCTGTCTGTCTGTCTGTACACACCACAGCTGTCTGTCTGTCTGTACACATCACAGCTGTCTGTACACATCACAGCTGTCTGTCTGTACACATCACAGCTGTCTGTCTGTCTGTACACATCACAGCTGTCTGTCTGTCTGCACACATCACAGCTGTCTGTCTGTCTGTACACACATCACAGCTGACTGTCTGTACACATCACAGCTGTCTGTCTGTACACATCACAGCTGTCTGTCTGTACACATCACACACATCACAGCTGTCTGTCTGTACACATCACAGCTGTCTGTCTGTACACATCACAGCTGTCTGTACACATCACAGCTGTCTGTCTGCACACATCACAGCTGTCTGTCTGTACACACATCACAGCTGTCTGTCTGTACACATCACAGCTGTCTGTCTGTACACATCACAGCTGTCTGTCTGCACACATCACAGCTGTCTGTCTGTCTGTACACACATCACAGCTGTCTGTCTGTCACACATCACAGCTGTCTGTCTGCACACATCACAGCTGTCTGTCTGTCTGCACACATCACAGCTGTCTGTCTGCACACATCACAGCTGTCTGTCTGACACATCACAGCTGTCTGTCTGTCTGCACACATCACAGCTGTCTGTCGACCATCACAGTTTCTGTACACCATCACAGCTGTCTGTCTGTCACACATCACAGCTGTCTGTAACTCCAGCTGCTGTCTGTACACATCACAGCTGTCTGTCTGTCTGTACACATCACAGCTGTCGTACATCACAGCTGTCTGTCTGCACACATCACAGCTGTCTGTCTGTACACACATCACAGCTGTCTGTCTGTACACATCACAGCTGTCTGTCTGTACACATCACAGCTGTCTGTCTGTCTGCACACATCACAGCTGTCTGTACACACATCACAGCTCTCTATACTGTATACACATTACACCTGTCTGTCTGTAAACATCACAGCTGTCTGTACACATCACAGCTGTCTGTCTGTCTGCACACATCACAGCTGTCTGTCTGTACACATCACAGCTGTCTGTCTGTCTGTACACATCACAGCTGTCTGTACACATCACAGCTGTCTGTCTGTACACATCACAGCTGTCTGTCTGTACACACATCACAGCTGTCTATACTGTATACACATTACACCTGTCTGTCTGTACACACATCACACCTGTCTATACTGTATACACATTACACCTGTCTGTCTGTACACACATCACACCTGTCTGTCTGTACACACATAACATCTGTCTGTAGACACACCACATCACATTTGTGTACACACATCACACCTCTCTGTGTTCACACATGTCTGTACACATCACACCTGTTTGTACAGATATCACACCTGTCTGTACACACATCACACCTGTCTGTACACATATCACACCTGTTTCTGTACACACGTCACACCTCTCTGTACACCACACATCACACCTGTCTGTACACCTCACATCACACCTGTCTGTACACTCATCACACTTGTCTTGTCACACATCACACCTGTCTGTACACACATCACACCTGTCTGTCTGTACACACACTTATTACATCTGTCTGTACTCACATCACACCTGTCTGTCTGTACACACACATCACACCTGTCTGTACACACATCACACCTGTCTGTATACACACTTATGACATCTGTCGGTCTGTACTCACACACACAGTCCAGCAGGGTTTGCAAGCTCCTTGAAACTACCAACTTGAACTGCCTTGAATTTTGACACCCCTTTTTCAAGGCCTTGAATCCCCTTGCAACAAAACCTTTGAAAATCAAGGCGTGTTTGTCATAAGTGTTCTCTCTCAGGACGATGATGAGCTTAAAATGCAGTTTTGTGCCCAAAAAATTTAGATAAATCATAGTTCGAAAGCATGCAAGCATGTGTGTGGATGAAACAGGCAAAGTAGCAGACAATAAATAGTGTCCAAGGGAGATAATTACTGAGATTGTACAGGAGGAGTAAATTACCAAAACTCGATACCGATTGCCCAAGTGGAATGGATTTATGTCTGTTGGAGTTCAGAACAACAACAACAAAGCCAGGTGAAAGCTGTGCAGTAAATCCTGTGTTGTCACTAAGGAAAACACAGTGAGAGACTAGCAACAAACCAGACAGACATTTTTGCAGAGCATGGGATAAACAGTGTTGACGTGCAGGCAGTAGTCGTGGACAGGTGTGAAGCTGTAGCCAGCATTAAAGAGGTCGTGTAGACCAGTCCAGATATGTGACACTTTGTTTGGACTTCAGGTCTGGACGACAAGAAAAACCAACCACCCAACAGAAAGGAATAGGAGTCAGTACAGCTGGTCCATACCGCTCTTGTCTTAGAAATGTTCATCTTCTGACTTTGTACTTCATGAAAGCAGATGTGAGAGTTGCGCTTTTGGTTTCCATTTACTGCCTTTTTGTTTCACAGTGTGGCACACAATGCTTTTCTGACTGCATCTTGTCCGATGATGATGAAAAGTTTGCTCCATTAACTGTTTAAAAAAAAAAATGCTTCAGCTTTTTCTCATTGTGTACAGCCGGGGTTTTTTGGCATCCCACTGTTACCATCCATGTAATGTGGGGATCTGTATCCTTCGTTGTGCCGTCCACTTTCCTCCCTCTCCACCATCCATCTCCACTTCCGTTCCCCTGTTACCCAGAGGGATGAATCTCCACTAGCTCAGACGCATGATGTTGAAAACTGTCCTGATAAACCGGTTTAACCTTTACAAACCTCTGATCTTATTTAGATTTTGAGAACCAAGAAGAGACAACGAATGGACAGGCGAGGTTTTGTGATCACTTAGTCTTAGCTTGAAACAAGGCAACCACTACCATCCAAGACAAAGCAGGAAATGTCTCACAGAAGATCAAGATATTTAGGGATGTGGAAATGAAGTGAAACCAGTGTACCTGGCACTGAAAATGAAAGAGGTCAGTCCATTTTCTTCCAAAATTTCTGTATGAACCCTTATCTCACCACACCAGACACCACCACACCACACCAGACACCACCACTCACCACACCACACCAGACACCACTCACCACACCAAACACTTCGGAAAATAAAGTTTCGTTCATTCCGTTGCTTCCTCTCTCTCTCTCTCTCTCTCTCAAACATCTCTCCCTCTTCTCTCTCTCTCACTCCTCTCTCCCTCGATCATCTACTATTCTCTCTCTCTCTCTCTCTCTCATCTCTCTCTCTCTCTTCTCTATCATCTCTCTCTCTTTCTCTTTCTCTCTCTCCTCACACACTCCTACTCTCTCACTCTCCATCTCCACTCTCGCTCTCTCTAGTCCATCTCTCTCTCTCCGTCTTTCTCTCCCTCTCTCTCTCCCATCTCTCTCTTCCAATCTCTCCATCTCTCCTCTTGCCTCTCTGCTCTCATCTATCTCTCCTCTCTCATCGCTCCCTCATCTCTCTTTCCTCTCTCTCTCTCTCTGTCTCTGTCTCTCTTTCTATCATTTGATCCGCTGTCCCTCCTGCCTCTATCTTCTCATCGTCCTGTCTCTCTCTGTCTTTCACTCTCGCCTCTTTCTCTCTCTTCTCTCATCTCTCATCTCTCACATCCTTCTCTCTCTCTCTCTTCTCCCTACGTCTCCCACTCGCTCTCCTCTCTTTTCTCCTCCTCTCTCTCTCCCCCCCTCTCTCTCCCCCTCCTCCCCCCCCGCTATCCCTCCTCTCTAACCCCCTTCTTCTCTCTTCTCCTCCCTCTCTCACCCCCCCCCCCCTCTCCTCCTTTCGTTAAGCAAAGAAACCAGTTATTTTATTGCATTAGACTCTTGCAGAACGGACTGAATTAGTTAGTGTGATATGATCGGATGAGCACACACACAGACACACACACAGACTCACACACACACACCAACGAGACAGACAACACACACACACACAGACCAGGACACACACACACACGCACAGAACACACACACACACACACACACTCTAGCACACACACACACACACACACACACACACCATGATTATTCTTGTTTCCTTCTCTTTTTCCTGCCTGAGTGTCTGCCTCTTGGTTCCCATCTCTGTATGACTGCATGTTGTCTGTCTAGCAGCCATTTTCTGTCTGTGTTTCGAACTGTCTCTCTCTATTTTGAGTCTCTTGGTGTCTTTATCTCCTGGCTGGTCTCTGGTCCCCTCTCTCTCTCCTCTCCTCTCTCTCTCTCAGCTCTCTCTCACTCCTCTCGGTCCTTGTGTCTGTCTGTCCTCTTCCCCCCCCCCCCCCCCCCGTCTTCCTCCTGTCTCTCTCCTTCCCCCATCTCCCCCCTCCCTCATTCTCGCCCTCTCTCTCTCTCTCTGTCATCTTTGTCTCTCTGTCTCCTTTTCTCTCGCGTCTCCCTCTCGTCTTCTTCTTCTTTCTCCTCCTCTATCTTTCTCCTCTCCTTCCCTCACGCTGTCTGTCTGCCTCTTCTGTCGTCCTGTCGTGTCTGCTTCTCTCTCTCCATCTCCTCTCATCTGCTCTCTCTCCTCGTCTCTCTCTCTCTCTCTCTCCCTCCCGTCTCTTGGTGCTTGTTCTTCATTTTTGCTTCTTCTTTCTCTCTCTGCCTCTCTCTGTCTCTGTCTGCCTGCCGCCCCCCGTTCCCGCTCTCTCTCTGCTCTCTCTCTCCTCCTCGTTCTCTCTCTCCCTCTCTCTTCTCTCAATCTCTCTCTCTCCTCTCTCGGCAGAATTTGGAATTTCAAAGCTGTCCAGGCTCTAACACTCGGGACAATATCAGGCAATGTCAACGGAGGATCCACAATAAATGCCAGCATGCAGCAAAGACACCTCCTGATTTCACAACTTCTGGCCCAAATCCAACGCCGTTAACCGAGGAAACTTGTCCTCTTGCTCTTTCTCCAGCCATAGTTTCTTGTTTTTGACAGTTGTTTGTGTGACGTTCCGGGCTGAGAGAACCAAGGTTACCGAGGTGAGATTTTCCTCGTATGCGAACCGTTTTAGCCCCCAATGAAAGGTAGCCGCATTTGTCTTCAGGGTCGTGATTAACAACACGACGCTATGTGCAACAGCACTGTACAAGACTCTTAGCTTTCTGTCTGTGGCAAGGTTAGGATGTGGGTTTGCTAGAACCAGAAATATACAAACAACAACACAAAAACCATGATAGAAAAGAGGAGAAGGCATGCAACAACAAGAAAAAGAAAGAAAGAAAAAGAATAAACGAAAAAAAACAATAAACGCAAAATAACGTTACTTGCTCGTTCTCTCGTGCTGTCCACAAGGTTCAAATGCAATGGACTTCGATTTCTGTTGTTCCGACAACAAATTGAAACAAACGTGCGAGTTATCTTTTTATTTCTCTCATCTCTCCTCTCTTTCCTCTCTCCACTCTCTCTCTCTCTCTCTCACCTCTCTCCTCTCTCTCTCTGCTCTCTCACTCTCTCTCCTCTCTCTCACACTCTCTCCTCTCTCTGTCTCTCTCTCTCCACTCGTTCTCTACCCCCTCCCCTCCCCTCTTTTTGTTTTTTGCAACTAATCTATTTGCATTCACACATGTACTTGTCTGTTATATACTACATATCTATGCAAAGTGAAGGAATTAAAGCTGACAAGCTTGAAAAAAAAAACACCAAGGTTTTTGGAACCCACAAAGGGGGAACAAGGACAGAACAAATCGTTTCTGACGTGTAAAAATATTAGGAGCGACAATTTTTTGAGTCCGTTAGGAATTCCATGAGTTTGCTAGGAATGGAGAGGGATGAGGAGATGGGGCGGGGTTGGGGTGTGGGGGGGAGGGGGGATTTTTTTTTTTTTCCCCCCGTGTATATTCTTCTCTTTTTGTTTCTGTCTAGATATTGAAATGAGTGGTGAACCAAGGTATGTGAAGGAGTGTGTTGTGTTTTGTTTGTGTGTGTTTTTTAAAAAAGTGCCTCGTCTGGTGTTTTTGTGTGTTTTTATGTGCATTAAATGTAAGAACGAAAGAACCAAACACAGAATGAAAGAAGGAAGGGAAGAAAAAAGAAAATTTACTTGTGTGCAGTGGGCAACATACGAGTAGACACACAAAGCAATAAAGGAAACGATCAGCAACAAGAACAACTAAGAGAAATACACAGACTTTACTCCTTGCTTGTCCAAAACAAGGTTTTAAAACCATAACGTAATGCTTTATTTCACCAGGACATTTCTAAAATTTCATTTGATTCACCTTTACCTGTGCTGCTAGCCTGTGAAACCACAGATAGAGTGTGTGATCTGATTAAAGCTGATAAGCTTCGATAATTATCAGAACTTCATCTTTTGGACTTTAAAGGAAAGGCAGAAAATAGTAGATGAAACATGCTCCTGAATGTTTTTAAAATTTTGTCAGAATTCTGGGTCTATTATGAATTCATATACGAACAAAGTTTTGCTTGATTTTTTATTACCTTGATCTCTGCTTTAATAAGCACGAATTTTAAGTGAGTTGAGAGAGAGAAAAGAGAATTGAATTGAATGAATTTTAATTTTTATTTCAAGAGGGTAAGAGAGAGGGAGAGAGAGATTGGGGGCGAGAGAGAGAGAGAGAGTTGAATTGAATTAATAACTAAATGAATTTCATTTAAAGAGAAGAGAGAGAAAGAGAGAGAGAGAGAGAGAGAGAGAAGAGAGAGAGAGTGTGGTGTAGGTTATGTGTGTGTGTGTGTGTGTGTGTGTGTGTGTGTGTTTTGTTGTGTGTTGTGAGTGTAAATGCTTGTGCCTTTTAAAAAAACAACCATCAAAAAAAAACAAAAAAACAAAAAGAATAAAATTTTAGAAAAACTTCACCACAAGCTTAATCTTTTTTTGCCTGTCGATAACAAGGTTTACTAAAAACTATGATTTATGTTTTCAGGTCTATAAGTAAGAATGAATGAATAAAACTTGACAGCATAGAAAACAAAGGAAAAGCAAAACAGAGACAAAACAAACAAAATATGCAAACATCTCTCTCTCTCTCTCTCTCTCCCATCCTCTCTCTCTCACTCTCTCTCTCTTCTCATCATCGCTCTCGCGCTCCCCCTTGCAACTATGCCCTAACACGTCGTCTCATCTTCCACCCAAGTCAGAAAAGAAATAAAACTTAATTTTTGTTCTTTTTCTTCCTTTCCTTTCTTTCTTTTTTTACATGGAGCCAGTTTGCATTTACATGTGTTTGCCTCAGAAATATTCCCGTAAAGTAAACGTGTGACTGATCGCAAGCTGACAAGCTGAACATCCAAAATATTGACTCTTTCTTTTCTCATCAAAAAAAAAAGATAAAAAACAGCAAGGGATGAATAGCTGCTGCTTCTGCAAAAAAACAACCCAACCCAAAACAAAAATAAAACCCAAGCAAAACATGAAAACCCACAGCTCTCTGCGTCCGTTAGGAATTCGGAGCATTTGCTGGTTGTTTCATTTTTTTCCCCCTGTGATTATCGTGTCTTCTCTTCGTTTTTTTGATGCGCTCTTGATATTAAGAACATGAGGTTGTAGGTGAGGTCAGGTGATGTGAGGGTGCCAGTTTGAAAGAGAGAAAGAGGGAAAGAGAGAGAGAGAAGAAAGAAGAGAGAGAGAGAGAGAGAGAGAGAGAAGAGAAGAAGTGTGTGTGTGTGTGTGTTGTGTGTGTGGTGTGTGTGGGTGTTGTGTGTTGGTGTGTGTGTGTGTGGTTGTGTTATGCGCTCGCAAACACACTCTTTCGACATAGGAAAAAGGTAATACGTGTTTGGAGTATATAGGATAGAAGAAAAACGAAACAGAAAAAGATGAAATAATAAACAATCTGGCAAGCAAACAAACTACAAAAGATAAGAAATTAGGAAAATGGAGTTCCTCAACATTTTGTTATTTCTGCTTTCCTTCAGAAAGAAGACACTTAGCAAGTAGAGAGCAAAAGGAGAAAGAAAGAAAGAAAAGAAGAAAAAAGAACGAACAGAATAAAACAATTTTCCATTTAATAGTAAAAGCTGCAAAAACAGGACACCAACATTTTCAAAAAGAAATTTAAACGTATGAAGAAAACATACACACACGCCTCTCACAGCTCTCTGTCTCCGCGCTGACCAGCAAAGATACCAATACAAGACAAACGATCGTTTCAGTTCTTAATCCACCCCCTCACACTCCACCAACTCCCCATCCCCACCTTCCACCTCCCCACCCCCATCCTCCACACCCCACCCCCATCCTCCACTACCTAACCCCCAACCTCACTCCCCACCCTCCACCACCCCACCTGCCCTCCCTCACACTCCCCACCCCACCCTCCACCCACCCCACCCCCACCATCACACTACCCCATCCCCACCCGCCACTCTACCACCCCAGTCCCCACCCACCCTACCCCCATCCCCACCCTCCGCCACCCCACCCCCTCGCCCCTCCCACCCCAACCCTCCACCACCCCATCCCCACCCTCCACGACCCACCCCCACCCCCACTACCCCACCCCCAACCCTTCCCCACTTCCAACCCCACCCTCCCGAACCCCACCCCACCCTCCACTACCACCATCCCCACCCTCACCACCCCATCCCCACCCTCCACTACCCCACCCCCCACCCTCCACTCCCCACCCCCACCCCCCTCCCCACCCTCCACTACCACTAACCCCACCCCCACCCTCCACCACCGCCCAACCTCAACTCCCCACCACCCCCCCAACCCTACACCACCCCATCCCCACCCTCACTACCCCACCGCCCCCACCCTCCACCCACCCCATCCACCTTCCACTCCCCATCCCCACACCTCCCTACCCCACCCCCACCCTCCACCACCCCATCCCCACCCTCCACCACCCACCCCCACCCCTGCCTCCCCACCACCACCCTCCCCCACCCCAACCCCACCTCCACCACCCCATGCCCCACCCTCCCCCACCCCATCCCCAACCCTCCCCCACCCCAATCCCCACCCTCCACCACCCCTTCCCCACCCTCCCGCTCCCCCACAACCCCCCAACGGCCCCCCCACCCCCATCCACCCAACCCTCCACCACCACATCCCCACCCTCCACCACCCAATCCCCACCCTCCACCACCCCATCCCCACCCTCCACTTTCCCCAACCCCACCCTCCACCACCCCATCCCCACCTCCACCACCCCACCCCACCCTCCACATCCCATTCCCACCATCCACCACCCCATCCCCACCACTCACCACCCCACCGCACCTCCACCAGCCACCCTTCCTCACCCCCACCACCCCATCCCCACCTCCACCACGCCCATCCCCACCCGCCACTTCCACCCCCCACCCTCCACCCCCACCACAACCACACCCACACCCCACCAGTCCAACACCCCCTTCCTCCACAATCCCCACTCGCCACTCTACGTTCCCCACCCACCCTCAACCACCCCCCCTCCCCCCCAAAGAATAACCCAACACGAACAAGACACTCAGCAAACTTTGGTGAGCTTGGTTGTTGTTGTTTTAGTGTAGAGGTTTGTTGTTTTTTTTGTTTTGTTTGTTTGGTTTTGTTTTTTTTGTGGGGAAGGGGTAGTTTTGGTTGGGTTTTTTAAAGTTTTTGTTGTTTGCCTTCGTGTTGTTTTTTTTGTTGTGGGTTGTTGTTTTAAGGGAGGGGGGGGGTGCCTTTATTAAGATAAGTTTTTAACATTTTAAGTGCTAGCTCTCTCGAAGCTCACGCAAAGTAAATGAGTGAATGAATAAAGGCTGACAAGCTTGAGCATCTAGAAAATTGTCTTCTTAACACACTCCCCCCTCCCTCCCACCAAAAAAACAAGAGGGGGTGGGGGTAGGGGGGTCGGAAAGGGGCTAGCAAAGAGCAGAACAAACGGCTTTTGACATGTCAAAAATGAAGTCTGACAGTTTTCTGGGTCCCATAGGAGTTCTGTGCATTTCGCGGTTTTTTAATTGTTTCTTTTTATCCTGCTCTTTTCTTTTAGCTCTCTAGGTACAAAGTAGATGTCTGTCCTGTCTGCCTTTGTCGCCTGTTCCCCCCCCCCCTGTATGTCACCCTTTCTCTCTGTGTCTCTCTGTGTCTCAGCTGTCCTCTTAGTGTCTCATGTCCTATATGCCGTCCTGACTATCTGAGTTCTCTCTCTCATCCTCTTATCTCCTCCTTCTCTTGCTCTTCTGACTCTATTGTCGTCTGACTATCCCCACCCAACCCCCCCCCCCCCCCTCTCTCTCTCGCTCCTTCTCCTCCTGTCTCTCTGCTGTTTGTTTGTTTATCTTTCTCTCTCTCTCTCCTCCCCCTCTCCAATCCCACCCCCCCCCCCTCTCTCGCTCCCTCTCCCTCCCGTCCAACCCTCCCAACTCTCTCTCTTCTCTCGGCCTCGCGCTCTCTCCTCTCTCTCTCCGCTCTCTCTCTCTCGCTTTTTGCAAGTTCAACACGATGTCTCAAAAGGCACGACATACACCTTCTTACTAATAAGACAGAAGAAAGAACTAAACTACAACTTTATTATTGTCCCTCTTGTTTTCTTCATTTGTAATCAAATTTCCTGTGACCATGTGTTTTCCCCGAAACTGCCATGCAAAGTAAAATGGTTGAATGAATCAAGGTACATGTTAAATGTTCCAGAATCAGCGGTTTTTTTAAACACCACAAAAAAAAAAAAGAAAGAAGAATCGCAAAGACAAATTGTTTTCGGACGGGCAAAAAAATGGGAACCGACAGTTTTCGGGGTCCGTTAGGATTGTACACAATGTGCTAGTTGGTTTTTTGTTGTGGTTTTTGGGTTTTCTTCTTGTGCTTTTCTTTTGTTATTGTTTGTGGTTTTCTTGGGGGGATGGGGGCAGCTTGTGTCTGTTTTTTTTTTTTCTATTGTCCCTCTTGGTCTTTTTGGTAATAACAAAACAAGGATGTGTAGTGATTTATTATTATGAATGGAAACGTTCGTGTGTTTGAAAGATGCTCTCGCTCACTCTGTCTGTCTCTCTGGCTCAGTCTCTGGGTCTCTGTCTGTCTGTCTGGCTGTCTTCGGCTGTCTGTCTCTCTCTCTCTCTCATCATCACTCTCTCATCGGGACTCTCTTATCTTCTCTCTCTCACCCGTCTCTCTCTCTCTCTCTCTCACTCGTGACGTGCGTGCGAAAAGAACCAAAACAAAAGAAAGAATAGAGAAAAAACAGAAAAAAAAGAATTACTTGTGTACACAAACAATATAAAAGACGAATCAGTATACAAGAAAGGCACAACACCAGCACACACACACACACACACACACACTCACAATACACCAACACACAATCACACACACACACACACACACACGACATTCCCACGCAAACAAGTGTTTTTGCCTCTTGTTGCCTTACTCAAAATGCATATAAATGCAGTATTTCATCATCACGCAGAAAATTAAATTACACGGTTGTCCGTACAATTTTCTTTTTTTTTCTTTTCTTTGTAGTTTTTTATTGGTTTATTTGTTTATTATTTTCAGTGTAAGGTTTTTTGTTTGGTTTGAATGTTTTGTTTGGATTGTCTGTTGTTTTAAATTAAGTTGCATCATCCTTCGGATGAGACAATAAACCGAGGCCCGGGTGCACGCAGCAGAACATCTTTTCTCACAGACGATAAATCCTGCTCTGTCTTTCGTAAAGAGTAGACCATCATGTGCGTGGAACAGATGACAGAATTTACACAACAAAACCAGTATACACACAGGACTGGATTAACAAAGCACATAAGAGTTAATATCCATTAACCTCGGATAAAAAGAAACAAAAAAACATAAAAAACATCAATATTAAAGATAAATAAAAATAAATAAATAGATACTTTAATGGTGGGCAAAAGCATCTCAACATAGTGTAATAAAAAACAAAACCTTCTAGTTCTAGCTTAGAAACGAAAAATAAAATCAATTTATTTGCAAGTGCTTGCACATGTCTCTGAAACTTCACACAATGTGGATGTGTAAATGAATAAGAGTTGACAAGTTGAATACTCGAACATTTTTTTTTTCTTTTTCTTTAAAAAAAAAATGGAAGGGTGTGTGGCGTGAAGGGGTGAACAAAATCGTTTCTGAGAAAACAAAAACCAAAAATTATACCTGACAGTTTGGCTGAATCCGTTAGGAATTCCAGTACATTTTCTTTTTTTTCAATTTGATTATCGACTATATATAAGATATATCTATATATATATATATAAATATATATAATATATTATATATATCTATATATATCTTATATATCTTGCAGTCTCTCTCTGTCTCTAAAGCTATCTCGCTCTGTCTCTGACTCTCTCATGTCTCTCTGTCACTCAGGTCTTCAGTGAGTTGGCCTCTCTCTCTTCTTTAATTTTTTTTTTATTGCTGTTGCGGAGTTGACAGTAAATGTAATAGTTGAAATGCGCGCGCGCCGCGCGCGCGCGTGTGAGTGTTGTGTGCAAGGCAGCACGTAAAAACAAAAAGCAGGGTACAACGAATAACAAGAAGGGAAAATACAAAAACGAAAACGACGAAAAAGAACAAAAAGACAGAAAAACGACAGACAACAGACAGATACATCCAAACATACATACATCATACATACATAAAATAACTACAACTTACATACATACTACATACATACAAACAATCAGTAGGTAGTCGATAGATTAGATAGTTGAAGTAGAGAGATAAGCTTGACTGAATTGATTGATTGATGATTGATTGATACAAGATACATCATAGAGATATAGAGACAGATCGAAAGAAAGAAACCAAACAAAAGCAAACACATGACGACCAAAGAAGAGTATAGAGTTTAAAAAAATAGAAGACAAAAAGAATGGAAGAATCGTGACAAGCTCTTCAAAGAAAATAACAAAGAACAAAAACAAAAGAGAAGAGAAAAAACAGAAAAAAAAAGAAAAATGCATTAGAAAAGAAAGTGTCTTCTATATCTTTTCGTGGTTGTTTTTTTTCTTATTTCTTTCTCTTCTAATTTGTCACTGTCTTTTTTTTTTTTCAAATGCAAGAGCACCTGTTCCGCTATTTGTTTACTCTTTCTTGTCTTTAACGTCGATGTTTTGTTGCCTTGGGTTCTACAGGGCTCTCCAGACAACACAAGGGGGATGGGTGATAGAACAAAGGTAACAGTTGACATCAACAAGAACATCTCCCTTACTGAAATGCAAGGAGCCATAATGACAGAGTAGATGTGGGTGGGGGTGAGGGAACGAACATGACCACTATAGTTTTGTTTGTTTAAAAAACAACGAAAACCACCTTCAGAACAATTTTTTCTCTGCAAAACACAACCAGCCTTGGTTGTGTTTTTTTGGAAGGGTCTTAAAGTTAAGAATCTGTATTGTGGGGAAAACTTAATTTTGGGGGGGGATTTCTTTTTGCAATTTGTAAAAAAAAAAAAAAATCTGGGATTAACGGGGAAATGTGAATGATGTGAGATGGACTTGTTATACTTTCTACTCTGTCCTGTCTGTCTCTCTCTCTCTTTTCTCTCTCTCTCTTCTCACTCTCTCATCAATATCTCTCTCTCATCTACTCTCTCGTCCTCTCTCACCTCACACCACCTTCTATACATCTCCCATCTGTCTTTCTCTCTCTCTTCTCTCTCTCTCAGTGCCTACATTTATAAATTAGGGGAGAAGAGGGAGGTGACAGAGGGGAGGGGGCTTGGATTGTAAAAGGGTTAAGAAAAACCGAAAAAAGAATGAAAACAAAGAAGAAGAAAAAACACCCCCCAAAAAAAAAAACATAAAAAAAAAACAAACCCCACCACCAGCCCCTAAAACACAACAACAAACAACAAAAAACCAAGGCAACACAAACAAAACTATGTCAGACAATTTTGAAATTTTTTTGGGGGTGTTTTAAAAAAAAAAAAATGCAGCAGATTTTGAACTTGTGGTTTTGGAGTTTTGGTGTGGGTGTGGTGTGTGTGTGTTTGGTGTGTGTGTGTGTGTTGTGTGTGTGTGTGTGTGTGTGTGTGTGTAGGGGGAGGGGTTATATCTTTTGTTTGCTTTTGATGGGTGGGGTGTTTTCTTTTAAAATGAAAGGCGTTTGATGAAAATCGATTCTTGCCCTTTTCTTCACCTGTGTTGATTTTAAAAACCTGATGCCGGGGTTGTCTGTAACTCAAAGCAAAAGGGGAGGGGGTGGTAGGGTGACAGACTGGTTGAACGACACACTGGAATATCCCAGCCACCGCACCCCCCCACCCTTTACTGAACAGCCTTGGAGAAAATGAACAAACAGGACAAAATATTATCTTGTGAAACAAAAACTACGTTGACAATTTAATTTTAGGTGAGGGAGGGAGGGTTTATGTATGTTTTTAAGGCGCAATAATCATATCGTAGTAGTAGTAGTAATCGTAGTAGTAGAAGTAGTCTAGTAGTAGTAGTATTATTAGTAGTAGTATAAGAGAGAGTGGCGATCCATTATAAAGAGCTGTGAGTGAAGTAACATTTATGTATTTTTTCCGTCTCTCCAAAATGTGGACTGCTAATGTTTTATTCAGATTAGGACATACCTCCCTAGCTAAGGGTCATGACCGACCACTCTACAGGAAAGACAGAATGACAACAGGAAGCAGGAGGCAAGGCAGGCAGCAGGCAGGCAGACAACAGGACAGATGGGAAACACATAAGTGACAAGTGGTAACACATCTTTATTGAACAACCTGGAGAAAAACCAAAACAGCAAAACAAAGTTTCTATTTCTGTGGAACAATAACGAACTAACATTTTTAGGGAGTTCTGCGATAATTTTTTTGGGGGGGGGGGGGGGGTAGAGGGTGGTGGTGATCTGTTTTTGCTGATTTTGCTATTTTGTTATTTGTTTTTGGTTTAGGTTGGGTTGTTTTTTTTAAAGGGGAACTTAGTTTCGCTTTGTTTTAACTGGGTTGTTTATGACTTTTTCCCCCAATGACCATCATTGACGAACTATAGTGGAAGTGAGTAGAATTTTGATATATTTTTTACCATTGAAAAAGAAAGAAAAAAGAAAAGAGAGACTGACAGGCAACCGACAGACGTAAAGAAAGACAACAAAGAGGTAAGAAAAGAAAAGAAAGAAAAGAAAAAGAAGAGCAACAGACAAAAGAAAAAGAAAGAAATATGAGGGTGGGAATAAAACGAAAGCGAAACGCCAAACATCTCTCTTGCTAACACCAGATAGGGGAAATAAAACAGATCACAAGAAAACATTTTCTGTAAAACCAACAAGCCATGACACTTTTGGTGGGTTTTGTGGAGACTTGTGTGTGAGTTTTTTGTTTTTTGCTAGTTTTTTCGGTTTCGGGTTTGTTTTGGGTTGTTTTTTTTTTAGGGAGGGGGGGTTAATTTTTGTTTTGTTTCTTTTGTTTTGTTGTTGTTGTTTCGTTTTGGTTTGTTTTTGTTGTGGGGTGTGGGGGGGGGGGGGGGGTGAGGCTTCAGTACTGCTTTGATTTTAACTGTCTGTACACGTTTCTGAGTTTTCCCCATAGAATGAATTTAAACCAGAATTGTGGAAATCTAGGAACAAAACCATGATTTTGAAAAGATCTTTTTCTTATTTCTGAAGAAAAAAGAAAATACAGAAAGAGAAAGTATAACGGAAATCGAAAGGTAACAAGTGTACATACACACTCCGAACATCTCCCTGGGGTAAAATATAACGAGCAAAACATGGTTTAAAAAACAACAACAAAAACAAAAAAACCAACATAGCTCAGGTACTCTTGGGAAGATCTGTTAAGATTTTTTTTCTTTTTGTTTCTTGAGGGGGGGAGGGGTGTCCGTTTTTTTTTCGGTTTTTGTTTTTTGTTTGTATGTTTTTTTAGTTTTAGGGACTTTCAGCATTCATAGCTTGGGGTTAAAACTATTGTTCTGGCTTTTTCTTTTCCGTTAATGACTATTTGCCTAAAACTGAAGTTAGGGGAGGGTGAACTATAAACAAGTTTATCGATCTGAAAGAAAGAAATAAAGAAAGAAAGGAAAGAACAAGAAAGAAAAAAAGAAAGAAGGAAGAAAAAGAGAAAAAAAACAAAGATAGAAGAAAAGAAAAGAAAGGACGGAAGGAAAGAAAGAAAGAAAGAGAGAAAGAAAGAAGAAAGAAGAAGGAAGGAAGAAAGAAACAAGAAAAGAAAGAGGAAGAGATAGGACGTTAATCCCTAGACAAGCGGGAATTGGATATAAAACAAAGAACAATGACGCTATTTGTTATCCTTGAATATAAAAAAAAAAAGATTTGATTTATTTCAGCCTCTGCAGTCTCTGTCTCTCTGTCCGTATCTGTCTGTCTCTCTCAGTCTTTCTGCCTCTCTGTCCTGTCTCCTGCTCTCGTTGTTCTTTCCTTTTCTCTCTTCTGTCTGACTCTCGGTCGATCTGTCCTGTCTGTCTCTCTCTCTCGCTCAACTTCACTCCTCCACATCATCTCTCTCGCTCATCTGTCTGTCTGTCTGTCTGTCTGCCTGTCTCTGTCTCTCGTGTTTTTTGTCTCTGTCGGTCGGTCTGTCCTGTCTTCTGTCTCTCTATCTCTCGGTCTCTTGTCTCTCTCTCTTAATCGGACCAAACCGAATGGTCCTTACAGCAAAAGACTTGAAAGTTCGCCACTGAAGGTTTATGCTGATGGGGTGTTTTTTTGTCGTTTCATACACATCTCCTAGAAATTGCTGGCAATGAGGAAAAGATGTGAATTGGATGACCTAACTTGTTAGCGACTTCTAAGAGGCCAACCAGACCGAAACTCATCAGGTCTGGCCAAAGGCAAGGTCCTTACTCAAATATTCCCTTAATGCTGCCTTCAAAGTTTTATCCTGTAGTGATTTTTTTTTTTCGAATCTTGGACTAATATCCTTTTTATGATGAGAATGAAGTTGTAACTGGTTACCTGCACTTGTTTTTCCTCACTCTTTTTTCTCAATTATATATATATTTATATATAGATAGCCAGATAGACACAAGGAGAGACCGACAGAGAGAGAGACAGAGGCAGAGATTCTTGGTAGGAGCTCCAAGGTTCACCAAAGGTGAGATTTTTGCGTTTGCCCACAATTAAGGTAGCCGCATTCCGACTTCGGGGATATATATATATATATCTTCCCTCTTGACTGCTCGAGAAGTTGTCAGACGCTGCAACGAACTCTTCAGGCTGGGTATTTGGGAAATCGAAACTGGCGAGCCCATCCGGTCTCCAGGATCAGGAGGCAGGCCTGGCAAGGCTCGTGTTTTTCTGTAACCCACCGTACCCTGACACTGAGCAACAACGGGATCCTTAACGAGCAAATGTTGATCTTCTGCATATGTTGGCCGTCGCTCTTTCTCTGTTTCTGGTCCGGTGATCTGGAATGACCTCCCTCTCTCCCTTCGCGAAAAGCCTACTTACAATACTTTTAAATCCAGCCTCAAGACGTACCTATTTCAAACCTTAAGACTTTCCCCTATTGTTTCATCTCATAATTATCTGTCCTTGCCTTCAAACAGCCGAAATTCCCCGTCACCCTACCCAAGTGTAACAACGTTTTGTGCGCGCCGCCGCGTGTGTGTGTGCGCGCTGCAGCGCGTTGTTAGGGGTATGTACATTGAACTTTTTAACCTTATTAATTGTTTATTGTTGTAATGTTAAAGAATGTGTTAATGCAAGCGTTTTTGATTTGTTTTTTCCAATATTAATGGCCTATATAAATTCCGTTTATTATTATATGATATTATTTATTATTATCATTATACAATTATTAATAGTATATTACAGAAGTAGTAGTAGTATATTTCGTATATAGTACAGCAGCAGCAGCAGCACACAGCACACCAAGCAGCAGCAGTAAGTATAGTAGTAGAAAGTAGTAGTAGTAGTAGAAGTAGTAGAAGTAGTAGAAGTTAGTAGTGTAGTATAGAAGTATAGTAAGTAGTAGTAGTAAAGTAAGTAGTAGTAGATAGTAGTAGTATAGTATAGTAGTATAAAGTAGAGTAGGAGTAAGTAGTAGTAGTCGTAGTAAAGTGTAGTAGTAGTAGAGTAGTAGCATAGTAGAATATAGAAGTAGTAGAAGTAGTAGCACAGTAGCACAGCAGCAGTAGTATATAGTATATAGCAGTAGTATAGTAGAATAGTAGAAGTAGTAAATAGTAGTAGTATAGTAGCAGTAGAAGTAGTATATAGTGTAGTATAGTAAAGCGTAGTAAGTAGTATAGAAGGTTGTAGAAGAAGTAGTATAGTATAGTATAGTAGTAGTAAGTAGTATATAAGGAGTAGTAGAGGAGAGGAGGAGTAGTAGGTAGTAGTAGTAGTAGTAAGTAGTATAGTAGGAGTAGTAGTCGAAGTAGTAGTAGTTGTAGTAGTAGTAAGGAGTATAGTAGTATTGTTGTTGTTGTTGTTGTTAGTTGTAGTGTATAAAAGCAACTAAATGAACGTGCTGGCAGGCCCTGTGATTTAAATAGCTATGCAAATAAAAAAAACACCCCCCTTAATTCCACCAAACGCCACAGCCGAAATTCGAACCTCGAACCTCAAAGACCCACAAGACCTAACACGCGTGCGTGCGCCTCTGTCTCTCGTGCGCGTATGGATACACACGCGTATACATGTGCTTGTGTGTCAAACAGTGCGCGCGCACGCTGGGAGCTTAGCGAGGATTTTTTATTCTGGCCTTGCGGGTAAAGGGAGATGGTTTACATTATTGTGGTGATATTATTTAACAGTCTTACAATTGTGACGATATTATTTAACAGTCTTACAATTGTGACGATATTATTTAACAGTCTTACAATGGTGATGATATTATTTAACAGTCTTACAATGGTGACGATATTATTTAACAGTCTTACAATTGTGATGATATTATCTAACAGTCTAATTATGGTGATATTATTTAACAGTCTTACAATTGTGACGATATTATTTAACAGTCCTTACAATAGTGATGATATTATCTAACTGTTCTTACCAATTGGAACGATATATTTAACAGTCCTTACAATTGTGAGATATATTTAACACAGTCCTTACAATTGTAGAGATTATCTAACAGTCTTAACATTTGTGATGATATTTATTACAGTCTTACAATGGTGATGATATAAGTAACAGTCTTACAATTGTGCGATATTATATAACTGTCTTAGAAATTTGATGATATTATTTTAAAACAGTTTACACTTGTGATGATAATTTACCAGTTTTTACAAGTGAATTATCTAACATCCAACAATTTGTGACGATATTATCTAACAGTCTTACACTTGTGATGATATTATCTAAAAGAGAGAGAGAGCGAGTAGAGCAAGAGATAGAGAGAGAGAGAGAGAGAAGAGAGGAAGAGGAGAGAGGAGAGAGATAGAGAGAGTGTGGCGTGTGTGTGTGTGTGTGTGTGTGTTGTGCGTGTGTTCCTTTGGGTGGCACCGTGTGGTGTATGTGACGAGAACGAGAGATGGAGGACAATAAACACAGAAGAGAGAGAGAGAGAGAAAGGTAGAGGGGGGGGGGGGGGGACAGATAGAGAGAAAACAACGAACAGACAAGGCCACAAAGATACAGACAGACAGACACCTAAGACAACAGAAGCGAAGGAAAAGAAGAGAAGCGAGAGAGAGAGTCTACTGTTTCGGAAAATAAAGTTTCGTTCATTCCGTTGCTTCCTCTCTCTCTCTCTCTCTCTCTCAAACATCTCTCCCTCTTCTCTCTCTCTCACTCCTCTCTCCCTCGATCATCTACTATTCTCTCTCTCTCTCTCTCTCTCATCTCTCTCTCTCTCTTCTCTATCATCTCTCTCTCTTTCTCTTTCTCTCTCTCCTCACACACTCCTACTCTCTCACTCTCCATCTCCACTCTCGCTCTCTCTAGTCCATCTCTCTCTCTCCGTCTTTCTCTCCCTCTCTCTCTCCCATCTCTCTCTTCCAATCTCTCCATCTCTCCTCTTGCCTCTCTGCTCTCATCTATCTCTCCTCTCTCATCGCTCCCTCATCTCTCTTTCCTCTCTCTCTCTCTCTGTCTCTGTCTCTCTTTCTATCATTTGATCCGCTGTCCCTCCTGCCTCTATCTTCTCATCGTCCTGTCTCTCTCTGTCTTTCACTCTCGCCTCTTTCTCTCTCTTCTCTCATCTCTCATCTCTCACATCCTTCTCTCTCTCTCTCTTCTCCCTACGTCTCCCACTCGCTCTCCTCTCTTTTCTCCTCCTCTCTCTCTCCCCCCCTCTCTCTCCCCCTCCTCCCCCCCCGCTATCCCTCCTCTCTAACCCCCTTCTTCTCTCTTCTCCTCCCTCTCTCACCCCCCCCCCCCTCTCCTCCTTTCGTTAAGCAAAGAAACCAGTTATTTTATTGCATTAGACTCTTGCAGAACGGACTGAATTAGTTAGTGTGATATGATCGGATGAGCACACACACAGACACACACACAGACTCACACACACACACCAACGAGACAGACAACACACACACACACAGACCAGGACACACACACACACGCACAGAACACACACACACACACACACACTCTAGCACACACACACACACACACACACACACACCATGATTATTCTTGTTTCCTTCTCTTTTTCCTGCCTGAGTGTCTGCCTCTTGGTTCCCATCTCTGTATGACTGCATGTTGTCTGTCTAGCAGCCATTTTCTGTCTGTGTTTCGAACTGTCTCTCTCTATTTTGAGTCTCTTGGTGTCTTTATCTCCTGGCTGGTCTCTGGTCCCCTCTCTCTCTCCTCTCCTCTCTCTCTCTCAGCTCTCTCTCACTCCTCTCGGTCCTTGTGTCTGTCTGTCCTCTTCCCCCCCCCCCCCCCCCCGTCTTCCTCCTGTCTCTCTCCTTCCCCCATCTCCCCCCTCCCTCATTCTCGCCCTCTCTCTCTCTCTCTGTCATCTTTGTCTCTCTGTCTCCTTTTCTCTCGCGTCTCCCTCTCGTCTTCTTCTTCTTTCTCCTCCTCTATCTTTCTCCTCTCCTTCCCTCACGCTGTCTGTCTGCCTCTTCTGTCGTCCTGTCGTGTCTGCTTCTCTCTCTCCATCTCCTCTCATCTGCTCTCTCTCCTCGTCTCTCTCTCTCTCTCTCTCCCTCCCGTCTCTTGGTGCTTGTTCTTCATTTTTGCTTCTTCTTTCTCTCTCTGCCTCTCTCTGTCTCTGTCTGCCTGCCGCCCCCCGTTCCCGCTCTCTCTCTGCTCTCTCTCTCCTCCTCGTTCTCTCTCTCCCTCTCTCTTCTCTCAATCTCTCTCTCTCCTCTCTCGGCAGAATTTGGAATTTCAAAGCTGTCCAGGCTCTAACACTCGGGACAATATCAGGCAATGTCAACGGAGGATCCACAATAAATGCCAGCATGCAGCAAAGACACCTCCTGATTTCACAACTTCTGGCCCAAATCCAACGCCGTTAACCGAGGAAACTTGTCCTCTTGCTCTTTCTCCAGCCATAGTTTCTTGTTTTTGACAGTTGTTTGTGTGACGTTCCGGGCTGAGAGAACCAAGGTTACCGAGGTGAGATTTTCCTCGTATGCGAACCGTTTTAGCCCCCAATGAAAGGTAGCCGCATTTGTCTTCAGGGTCGTGATTAACAACACGACGCTATGTGCAACAGCACTGTACAAGACTCTTAGCTTTCTGTCTGTGGCAAGGTTAGGATGTGGGTTTGCTAGAACCAGAAA
The DNA here is from genome assembly GCA_028751875.1 of Rapana venosa. Lineage (NCBI taxonomy): Eukaryota > Metazoa > Mollusca > Gastropoda > Neogastropoda > Muricidae > Rapana > Rapana venosa. Next base: position 599,750 of record CM054148.1, read on the forward strand.
TATACAAACAACAACACAAAAACCATGATAGAAAAGAGGAGAAGGCATGCAACAACAAGAAAAAGAAAGAAAGAAAAAGAATAAACGAAAAAAAACAATAAACGCAAAATAACGTTACTTGCTCGTTCTCTCGTGCTGTCCACAAGGTTCAAATGCAATGGACTTCGATTTCTGTTGTTCCGACAACAAATTGAAACAAACGTGCGAGTTATCTTTTTATTTCTCTCATCTCTCCTCTCTTTCCTCTCTCCACTCTCTCTCTCTCTCTCTCACCTCTCTCCTCTCTCTCTCTGCTCTCTCACTCTCTCTCCTCTCTCTCACACTCTCTCCTCTCTCTGTCGCTCTCTCTCCACTCGTTCTCTACCCCCCATCCCCTCACCTCTTTTTTGTTTTTTGCAACTATCTATTTGCATTCACACATGTACTTGTCTGTTATATACTACATATCTATGCAAAGTGAAGGAATTAAAGCTGACAAGCTTGAAAAAAAAAACACCAAGGTTTTTGGAACCCACAAAGGGGGAACAAGGACAGAACAAATCGTTTCTGACGTGTAAAAATATTAGGAGCGACAATTTTTTGAGTCCGTTAGAATTCCATGAGTTTGCTAGGAATGGAGAGGGATGAGGAGATGGGGCGGGGTTGGGGTGTGGGGGGGAGGGGGGATTTTTTTTTTTTTCCCCCCGTGTATATTCTTCTCTTTTTGTTTCTGTCTAGATATTGAAATGAGTGGTGAACCAAGGTATGTGAAGGAGTGTGTTGTGTTTTGTTTGTGTGTGTTTTTTAAAAAAGTGCCTCGTCTGGTGTTTTTGTGTGTTTTTATGTGCATTAAATGTAAGAACGAAAGAACCAAACACAGAATCAAAGAAGAAGGGAAGAAAAAAGAAAATTACGTGTGTGCTATGGCAACATAACGAGTAGACACACAAAGCAATAAAGGAAGACGAGCAGCAACAAGAACAACTAAGAGAAATACACAGACTTTACTCCTTGCTTGTCCAAAACAAGGTTTTAAAACCATAACGTAATGCTTTATTTCACCAGGACATTTCTAAAATTTCATTTGATTCACCTTTACCTGTGCTGCTAGCCTGTGAAACCACAGATAGAGTGTGTGATCTGATTAAAGCTGATAAGCTTCGATAATTATCAGAACTATCACTGTTTGGACTTTAAGGAAAGCAAAAATAGAGATAAACATGCCTGAATGTTTTTAAAATTTTGTCAGAATTCTGGGTCTATTATGAATTCATATACGAACAAAGTTTTGCTTGATTTTTTATTACCTTGATCTCTGCTTTAATAAGCACGAATTTTAAGTGAGTTGAGAGAGAGAAAAGAGAATTGAATTGAATGAATTTTAATTTTTATTTCAAGAGGGTAAGAGAGAGGGAGAGAGAGATTGGGGGCGAGAGAGAGAGAGAGAGTTGAATTGAATTAATAACTAAATGAATTTCATTTAAAGAGAAGAGAGAGAAAGAGAGAGAGAGAGAGAGAGAGAGAAGAGAGAGAGAGTGTGGTGTAGGTTATGTGTGTGTGTGTGTGTGTGTGTGTGTGTGTGTGTTTTGTTGTGTGTTGTGAGTGTAAATGCTTGTGCCTTTTAAAAAAACAACCATCAAAAAAAAACAAAAAAACAAAAAGAATAAAATTTTAGAAAAACTTCACCACAAGCTTAATCTTTTTTTGCCTGTCGATAACAAGGTTTACTAAAAACTATGATTTATGTTTTCAGGTCTATAAGTAAGAATGAATGAATAAAACTTGACAGCATAGAAAACAAAGGAAAAGCAAAACAGAGACAAAACAAACAAAATATGCAAACATCTCTCTCTCTCTCTCTCTCTCCCATCCTCTCTCTCTCACTCTCTCTCTCTTCTCATCATCGCTCTCGCGCTCCCCCTTGCAACTATGCCCTAACACGTCGTCTCATCTTCCACCCAAGTCAGAAAAGAAATAAAACTTAATTTTTGTCTTTTTCTTCTTCCCTTCTTTCTTTTTTTACATGGACCAGTTTTGCATTTACATGTGTTGCCTCAGAAATATTCCCGTAAAGAAACGTGTGACGTCGCAAGCTGACAACTGAACATCCAAAATATTGACTCTTTCTTTTCTCATCAAAAAAAAAAGATAAAAAACAGCAAGGGATGAATAGCTGCTGCTTCTGCAAAAAAACAACCCAACCCAAAACAAAAATAAAACCCAAGCAAAACATGAAAACCCACAGCTCTCTGCGTCCGTTAGGAATTCGGAGCATTTGCTGGTTGTTTCATTTTTTTCCCCCATGTGATTATCGAGTCTTCTCTTCTTTTTTGATGCTCTCTTGATATTAAGAACATGATGTGTAGGTGAGGTCAGGGTGAGTGTGAGGGTTGCCAGTTTTGAAAGAGAGAAAGAGGGAAAGAGAGAGAGAGAAGAAAGAAGAGAGAGAGAGAGAGAGAGAGAGAGAAGAGAAGAAGTGTGTGTGTGTGTGTGTTGTGTGTGTGGTGTGTGTGGGTGTTGTGTGTTGGTGTGTGTGTGTGTGGTTGTGTTATGCGCTCGCAAACACACTCTTTCGACATAGGAAAAAGGTAATACGTGTTTGGAGTATATAGGATAGAAGAAAAACGAAACAGAAAAAGATGAAATAATAAACAATCTGGCAAGCAAACAAACTACAAAAGATAAGAAATTAGGAAAATGGAGTTCCTCAACATTTTGTTATTTCTGCTTTCCTTCAGAAAGAAGACACTTAGCAAGTAGAGAGCAAAAGGAGAAAGAAAGAAAGAAAAGAAGAAAAAAGAACGAACAGAATAAAACAATTTTCCATTTAATAGTAAAAGCTGCAAAAACAGGACACCAACATTTTCAAAAAGAAATTTAAACGTATGAAGAAAACATACACACACGCCTCTCACAGCTCTCTGTCTCCGCGCTGACCAGCAAAGATACCAATACAAGACAAACGATCGTTTCAGTTCTTAATCCACCCCCTCACACTCCACCAACTCCCCATCCCCACCTTCCACCTCCCCACCCCCATCCTCCACACCCCACCCCCATCCTCCACTACCTAACCCCCAACCTCACTCCCCACCCTCCACCACCCCACCTGCCCTCCCTCACACTCCCCACCCCACCCTCCACCCACCCCACCCCCACCATCACACTACCCCATCCCCACCCGCCACTCTACCACCCCAGTCCCCACCCACCCTACCCCCATCCCCACCCTCCGCCACCCCACCCCCTCGCCCCTCCCACCCCAACCCTCCACCACCCCATCCCCACCCTCCACGACCCACCCCCACCCCCACTACCCCACCCCCAACCCTTCCCCACTTCCAACCCCACCCTCCCGAACCCCACCCCACCCTCCACTACCACCATCCCCACCCTCACCACCCCATCCCCACCCTCCACTACCCCACCCCCCACCCTCCACTCCCCACCCCCACCCCCCTCCCCACCCTCCACTACCACTAACCCCACCCCCACCCTCCACCACCGCCCAACCTCAACTCCCCACCACCCCCCCAACCCTACACCACCCCATCCCCACCCTCACTACCCCACCGCCCCCACCCTCCACCCACCCCATCCACCTTCCACTCCCCATCCCCACACCTCCCTACCCCACCCCCACCCTCCACCACCCCATCCCCACCCTCCACCACCCACCCCCACCCCTGCCTCCCCACCACCACCCTCCCCCACCCCAACCCCACCTCCACCACCCCATGCCCCACCCTCCCCCACCCCATCCCCAACCCTCCCCCACCCCAATCCCCACCCTCCACCACCCCTTCCCCACCCTCCCGCTCCCCCACAACCCCCCAACGGCCCCCCCACCCCCATCCACCCAACCCTCCACCACCACATCCCCACCCTCCACCACCCAATCCCCACCCTCCACCACCCCATCCCCACCCTCCACTTTCCCCAACCCCACCCTCCACCACCCCATCCCCACCTCCACCACCCCACCCCACCCTCCACATCCCATTCCCACCATCCACCACCCCATCCCCACCACTCACCACCCCACCGCACCTCCACCAGCCACCCTTCCTCACCCCCACCACCCCATCCCCACCTCCACCACGCCCATCCCCACCCGCCACTTCCACCCCCCACCCTCCACCCCCACCACAACCACACCCACACCCCACCAGTCCAACACCCCCTTCCTCCACAATCCCCACTCGCCACTCTACGTTCCCCACCCACCCTCAACCACCCCCCCTCCCCCCCAAAGAATAACCCAACACGAACAAGACACTCAGCAAACTTTGGTGAGCTTGGTTGTTGTTGTTTTAGTGTAGAGGTTTGTTGTTTTTTTTGTTTTGTTTGTTTGGTTTTGTTTTTTTTGTGGGGAAGGGGTAGTTTTGGTTGGGTTTTTTAAAGTTTTTGTTGTTTGCCTTCGTGTTGTTTTTTTTGTTGTGGGTTGTTGTTTTAAGGGAGGGGGGGGGTGCCTTTATTAAGATAAGTTTTTAACATTTTAAGTGCTAGCTCTCTCGAAGCTCCACGAAAGTACATGAGTAATGAATAAAGGCTGACAAGCTTGAGCATCTAGAAAATTGTCTTCTTAACACACTCCCCCCTCCCTCCCACCAAAAAAACAAGAGGGGGTGGGGGTAGGGGGGTCGGAAAGGGGCTAGCAAAGAGCAGAACAAACGGCTTTTGACATGTCAAAAATGAAGTCTGACAGTTTTCTGGGTCCCATAGGAGTTCTGTGCATTTCGCGGTTTGTTAATTGTTTCTTTTTATCATGCTCTTTTCTTTTAGCTCTCTAGGTACAAAGTAGATGTCTGTCCTGTCTGCCTTTGTCGCCTGTTCCCCCCCCCCCTGTATGTCACCCTTTCTCTCTGTGTCTCTCTGTGTCTCAGCTGTCCTCTTAGTGTCTCATGTCCTATATGCCGTCCTGACTATCTGAGTTCTCTCTCTCATCCTCTTATCTCCTCCTTCTCTTGCTCTTCTGACTCTATTGTCGTCTGACTATCCCCACCCAACCCCCCCCCCCCCCCTCTCTCTCTCGCTCCTTCTCCTCCTGTCTCTCTGCTGTTTGTTTGTTTATCTTTCTCTCTCTCTCTCCTCCCCCTCTCCAATCCCACCCCCCCCCCCTCTCTCGCTCCCTCTCCCTCCCGTCCAACCCTCCCAACTCTCTCTCTTCTCTCGGCCTCGCGCTCTCTCCTCTCTCTCTCCGCTCTCTCTCTCTCGCTTTTTGCAAGTTCAACACGATGTCTCAAAAGGCACGACATACACCTTCTTACTAATAAGACAGAAGAAAGAACTAAACTACAACTTTATTATTGTCCCTCTTGTTTTCTTCATTTGTAATCAAATTTCCTGTGACCATGTGTTTTCCCCGAAACTGCCATGCAAAGTAAAATGGTTGAATGAATCAAGGTACATGTTAAATGTTCCAGAATCAGCGGTTTTTTTAAACACCACAAAAAAAAAAAAGAAAGAAGAATCGCAAAGACAAATTGTTTTCGGACGGGCAAAAAAATGGGAACCGACAGTTTTCGGGGTCCGTTAGGATTGTACACAATGTGCTAGTTGGTTTTTTGTTGTGGTTTTTGGGTTTTCTTCTTGTGCTTTTCTTTTGTTATTGTTTGTGGTTTTCTTGGGGGGATGGGGGCAGCTTGTGTCTGTTTTTTTTTTTTCTATTGTCCCTCTTGGTCTTTTTGGTAATAACAAAACAAGGATGTGTAGTGATTTATTATTATGAATGGAAACGTTCGTGTGTTTGAAAGATGCTCTCGCTCACTCTGTCTGTCTCTCTGGCTCAGTCTCTGGGTCTCTGTCTGTCTGTCTGGCTGTCTTCGGCTGTCTGTCTCTCTCTCTCTCTCATCATCACTCTCTCATCGGGACTCTCTTATCTTCTCTCTCTCACCCGTCTCTCTCTCTCTCTCTCTCACTCGTGACGTGCGTGCGAAAAGAACCAAAACAAAAGAAAGAATAGAGAAAAAACAGAAAAAAAAGAATTACTTGTGTACACAAACAATATAAAAGACGAATCAGTATACAAGAAAGGCACAACACCAGCACACACACACACACACACACACACTCACAATACACCAACACACAATCACACACACACACACACACACACGACATTCCCACGCAAACAAGTGTTTTTGCCTCTTGTTGCCTTACTCAAAATGCATATAAATGCAGTATTTCATCATCACGCAGAAAATTAAATTACACGGTTGTCCGTACAATTTTCTTTTTTTTTCTTTTCTTTGTAGTTTTTTATTGGTTTATTTGTTTATTATTTTCAGTGTAAGGTTTTTTGTTTGGTTTGAATGTTTTGTTTGGATTGTCTGTTGTTTTAAATTAAGTTGCATCATCCTTCGGATGAGACAATAAACCGAGGCCCGGGTGCACGCAGCAGAACATCTTTTCTCACAGACGATAAATCCTGCTCTGTCTTTCGTAAAGAGTAGACCATCATGTGCGTGGAACAGATGACAGAATTTACACAACAAAACCAGTATACACACAGGACTGGATTAACAAAGCACATAAGAGTTAATATCCATTAACCTCGGATAAAAAGAAACAAAAAAACATAAAAAACATCAATATTAAAGATTAAAATAAAAATAAATAAATAGATACTTTAATGGTGGGCAAAAGCATCTCAACATAGTGTAATAAAAAACAAAACCTTCTAGTTCTAGCTTAGAAACGAAAAATAAAATCAATTTATTTGCAAGTGCTTGCACATGTCTCTGAAACTTCACACAATGTGGATGTGTAAATGAATAAGAGTTGACAATTGAATACTCGAACATTTTTTTTTTCTTTTTCTTTAAAAAAAAAATGGAAGGGTGTGTGGCGTGAAGGGGTGAACAAAATCGTTTCTGAGAAAACAAAAACCAAAAATTATACCTGACAGTTTGGCTGAATCCGTTAGGAATTCCAGTACATTTTCTTTTTTTTCAATTTGATTATCGACTATATATAAGATATATCTATATATATATATATAAATATATATAATATATTATATATATCTATATATATCTTATATATCTTGCAGTCTCTCTCTGTCTCTAAAGCTATCTCGCTCTGTCTCTGACTCTCTCATGTCTCTCTGTCACTCAGGTCTTCAGTGAGTTGGCCTCTCTCTCTTCTTTAATTTTTTTTTTATTGCTGTTGCGGAGTTGACAGTAAATGTAATAGTTGAAATGCGCGCGCGCCGCGCGCGCGCGTGTGAGTGTTGTGTGCAAGGCAGCACGTAAAAACAAAAAGCAGGGTACAACGAATAACAAGAAGGGAAAATACAAAAACGAAAACGACGAAAAAGAACAAAAAGACAGAAAAACGACAGACAACAGACAGATACATCCAAACATACATACATCATACATACATAAAATAACTACAACTTACATACATACTACATACATACAAACAATCAGTAGGTAGTCGATAGATTAGATAGTTGAAGTAGAGAGATAAGCTTGACTGAATTGATTGATTGATGATTGATTGATACAAGATACATCATAGAGATATAGAGACAGATCGAAAGAAAGAAACCAAACAAAAGCAAACACATGACGACCAAAGAAGAGTATAGAGTTTAAAAAAATAGAAGACAAAAAGAATGGAAGAATCGTGACAAGCTCTTTCAAAGAAAATAAACAAAGAACAAAAACAAAAGAAGAAGAGAAAAAACAGAAAAAAAGAAAATGACATTAGAAAGAAAGTGTCTTCTATAATCTTTTCGTGTTGTTTTTTTCTTATTTCTTTCTCTTCTAATTTGTCACTGTCTTTTTTTTTTTTCAAATGCAAGAGCACCTGTTCCGCTATTTGTTTACTCTTTCTTGTCTTTAACGTCGATGTTTTGTTGCCTTGGGTTCTACAGGGCTCTCCAGACAACACAAGGGGGATGGGTGATAGAACAAAGGTAACAGTTGACATCAACAAGAACATCTCCCTTACTGAAATGCAAGGAGCCATAATGACAGAGTAGATGTGGGTGGGGGTGAGGGAACGAACATGACCACTATAGTTTTGTTTGTTTAAAAAACAACGAAAACCACCTTCAGAACAATTTTTTCTCTGCAAAACACAACCAGCCTTGGTTGTGTTTTTTTGGAAGGGTCTTAAAGTTAAGAATCTGTATTGTGGGGAAAACTTAATTTTGGGGGGGGATTTCTTTTTGCAATTTGTAAAAAAAAAAAAAAATCTGGGATTAACGGGGAAATGTGAATGATGTGAGATGGACTTGTTATACTTTCTACTCTGTCCTGTCTGTCTCTCTCTCTCTTTTCTCTCTCTCTCTTCTCACTCTCTCATCAATATCTCTCTCTCATCTACTCTCTCGTCCTCTCTCACCTCACACCACCTTCTATACATCTCCCATCTGTCTTTCTCTCTCTCTTCTCTCTCTCTCAGTGCCTACATTTATAAATTAGGGGAGAAGAGGGAGGTGACAGAGGGGAGGGGGCTTGGATTGTAAAAGGGTTAAGAAAAACCGAAAAAAGAATGAAAACAAAGAAGAAGAAAAAACACCCCCCAAAAAAAAAAACATAAAAAAAAAACAAACCCCACCACCAGCCCCTAAAACACAACAACAAACAACAAAAAACCAAGGCAACACAAACAAAACTATGTCAGACAATTTTGAAATTTTTTTGGGGGTGTTTTAAAAAAAAAAAAATGCAGCAGATTTTGAACTTGTGGTTTTGGAGTTTTGGTGTGGGTGTGGTGTGTGTGTGTTTGGTGTGTGTGTGTGTGTTGTGTGTGTGTGTGTGTGTGTGTGTGTGTAGGGGGAGGGGTTATATCTTTTGTTTGCTTTTGATGGGTGGGGTGTTTTCTTTTAAAATGAAAGGCGTTTGATGAAAATCGATTCTTGCCCTTTTCTTCACCTGTGTTGATTTTAAAAACCTGATGCCGGGGTTGTCTGTAACTCAAAGCAAAAGGGGAGGGGGTGGTAGGGTGACAGACTGGTTGAACGACACACTGGAATATCCCAGCCACCGCACCCCCCCACCCTTTACTGAACAGCCTTGGAGAAAATGAACAAACAGGACAAAATATTATCTTGTGAAACAAAAACTACGTTGACAATTTAATTTTAGGTGAGGGAGGGAGGGTTTATGTATGTTTTTAAGGCGCAATAATCATATCGTAGTAGTAGTAGTAATCGTAGTAGTAGAAGTAGTCTAGTAGTAGTAGTATTATTAGTAGTAGTATAAGAGAGAGTGGCGATCCATTATAAAGAGCTGTGAGTGAAGTAACATTTATGTATTTTTTCCGTCTCTCCAAAATGTGGACTGCTAATGTTTTATTCAGATTAGGACATACCTCCCTAGCTAAGGGTCATGACCGACCACTCTACAGGAAAGACAGAATGACAACAGGAAGCAGGAGGCAAGGCAGGCAGCAGGCAGGCAGACAACAGGACAGATGGGAAACACATAAGTGACAAGTGGTAACACATCTTTATTGAACAACCTGGAGAAAAACCAAAACAGCAAAACAAAGTTTCTATTTCTGTGGAACAATAACGAACTAACATTTTTAGGGAGTTCTGCGATAATTTTTTTGGGGGGGGGGGGGGGGTAGAGGGTGGTGGTGATCTGTTTTTGCTGATTTTGCTATTTTGTTATTTGTTTTTGGTTTAGGTTGGGTTGTTTTTTTTAAAGGGGAACTTAGTTTCGCTTTGTTTTAACTGGGTTGTTTATGACTTTTTCCCCCAATGACCATCATTGACGAACTATAGTGGAAGTGAGTAGAATTTTGATATATTTTTTACCATTGAAAAAGAAAGAAAAAAGAAAAGAGAGACTGACAGGCAACCGACAGACGTAAAGAAAGACAACAAAGAGGTAAGAAAAGAAAAGAAAGAAAAGAAAAAGAAGAGCAACAGACAAAAGAAAAAGAAAGAAATATGAGGGTGGGAATAAAACGAAAGCGAAACGCCAAACATCTCTCTTGCTAACACCAGATAGGGGAAATAAAACAGATCACAAGAAAACATTTTCTGTAAAACCAACAAGCCATGACACTTTTGGTGGGTTTTGTGGAGACTTGTGTGTGAGTTTTTTGTTTTTTGCTAGTTTTTTCGGTTTCGGGTTTGTTTTGGGTTGTTTTTTTTTTAGGGAGGGGGGGTTAATTTTTGTTTTGTTTCTTTTGTTTTGTTGTTGTTGTTTCGTTTTGGTTTGTTTTTGTTGTGGGGTGTGGGGGGGGGGGGGGGGTGAGGCTTCAGTACTGCTTTGATTTTAACTGTCTGTACACGTTTCTGAGTTTTCCCCATAGAATGAATTTAAACCAGAATTGTGGAAATCTAGGAACAAAACCATGATTTTGAAAAGATCTTTTTCTTATTTCTGAAGAAAAAAGAAAATACAGAAAGATGACAATGTATACGGAAATCGAAAGGTAACAAGTGTACATACACACTCCGAACATCTCCCTGGGGTAAAATATAACGAGCAAAACATGGTTTAAAAAACAACAACAAAAACAAAAAAACCAACATAGCTCAGTATAAAAAAAATCTTGGGAAATCTGTTAAGATTTTTTTTTCTTTTTGTTTCTTGAGGGGGGGAGGGGTGTCCGTTTTTTTTTCGGTTTTTGTTTTTTGTTTGTATGTTTTTTTAGTTTTAGGGACTTTCAGCATTCATAGCTTGGGGTTAAAACTATTGTTCTGGCTTTTTCTTTTCCGTTAATGACTATTTGCCTAAAACTGAAGTTAGGGGAGGGTGAACTATAAACAAGTTTATCGATCTGAAAGAAAGAAATAAAGAAAGAAAGGAAAGAACAAGAAAGAAAAAAAGAAAGAAGGAAGAAAAAGAGAAAAAAAACAAAGATAGAAGAAAAGAAAAGAAAGGACGGAAGGAAAGAAAGAAAGAAAGAGAGAAAGAAAGAAGAAAGAAGAAGGAAGGAAGAAAGAAACAAGAAAAGAAAGAGGAAGAGATAGGACGTTAATCCCTAGACAAGCGGGAATTGGATATAAAACAAAGAACAATGACGCTATTTGTTATCCTTGAATATAAAAAAAAAAAGATTTGATTTATTTCAGCCTCTGCAGTCTCTGTCTCTCTGTCCGTATCTGTCTGTCTCTCTCAGTCTTTCTGCCTCTCTGTCCTGTCTCCTGCTCTCGTTGTTCTTTCCTTTTCTCTCTTCTGTCTGACTCTCGGTCGATCTGTCCTGTCTGTCTCTCTCTCTCGCTCAACTTCACTCCTCCACATCATCTCTCTCGCTCATCTGTCTGTCTGTCTGTCTGTCTGCCTGTCTCTGTCTCTCGTGTTTTTTGTCTCTGTCGGTCGGTCTGTCCTGTCTTCTGTCTCTCTATCTCTCGGTCTCTTGTCTCTCTCTCTTAATCGGACCAAACCGAATGGTCCTTACAGCAAAAGACTTGAAAGTTCGCCACTGAAGGTTTATGCTGATGGGGTGTTTTTTTGTCGTTTCATACACATCTCCTAGAAATTGCTGGCAATGAGGAAAAGATGTGAATTGGATGACCTAACTTGTTAGCGACTTCTAAGAGGCCAACCAGACCGAAACTCATCAGGTCTGGCCAAAGGCAAGGTCCTTACTCAAATATCCCCTTAATGCTGCCTTCAAAGTTTTATCCTGTAGTGATTTTTTTTTTTTCGAATCTTGGAACTAATATCCCTTTTATGATGAGAAAATGAATTGTAACTTTACCTCACTTGTTTTCCTCACTCTTTTTTCTCAATTAATATATATATTGTATATAGATAGCCAGATAGACACAGGGGGGAGAGACCGACAGAGAGAGAACAGTGGCAGAGAGTTCTTGGTAGGAGCTCCAAGGTTCACCAAAGGTGAGATTTTTTGCGTTTGCCCACAATAAGGTAGCCGCATTTCCGACGATCGGGATATCTATATATATATCTTCCCTCATGACTGCTAGAGAAGTTGTCAGACGCTGCAACGAACTCTTCAGGCTGGGTATTTGGGAAATCGAAACTGGCGAGCCCATCCGTCTCCAGGTACAGGATGCATGCTGGGCATGCTCGTGTTTCTGTAACCCACCGTACCCTGACACTGATCAACAACGGGATCCTTAACGAGCAAATGTTGATCTTCTGCATATGTTGGCCGTCGCTCTTTCTCTGTTTCTGGTCCGGTGATCTGGAATGACCTCCCTCTCTCCCTTCGCGAAAAGCCTACTTACAATACTTTTAAATCCAGCCTCAAGACGTACCTATTTCAAACCTTAAGACTTTCCCCTATTGTTTCATCTCATAATTATCTGTCCTTTCGCCTTCAAACAGCCGAAATTCCCCGTCACCCTACCCAAGTGTAACAACGTTTTGTGCGCGCCGCCGCGTGTGTGTGTGCGCGCTGCAGCGCGTTGTTAGGGGTATGTACATTGAACTTTTTAACCTTATTAATTGTTTATTGTTGTAATGTTAAAGAATGTGTTAATGCAAGCGTTTTTGATTTGTTTTTTCCAATATTAATGGCCTATATAAATTCCGTTTATTATTATATGATATTATTTATTATTATCATTATACAATTATTAATAGTATATTACAGAAGTAGTAGTAGTATATTTCGTATATAGTACAGCAGCAGCAGCAGCACACAGCACACCAAGCAGCAGCAGTAAGTATAGTAGTAGAAAGTAGTAGTAGTAGTAGAAGTAGTAGAAGTAGTAGAAGTTAGTAGTGTAGTATAGAAGTATAGTAAGTAGTAGTAGTAAAGTAAGTAGTAGTAGATAGTAGTAGTATAGTATAGTAGTATAAAGTAGAGTAGGAGTAAGTAGTAGTAGTCGTAGTAAAGTGTAGTAGTAGTAGAGTAGTAGCATAGTAGAATATAGAAGTAGTAGAAGTAGTAGCACAGTAGCACAGCAGCAGTAGTATATAGTATATAGCAGTAGTATAGTAGAATAGTAGAAGTAGTAAATAGTAGTAGTATAGTAGCAGTAGAAGTAGTATATAGTGTAGTATAGTAAAGCGTAGTAAGTAGTATAGAAGGTTGTAGAAGAAGTAGTATAGTATAGTATAGTAGTAGTAAGTAGTATATAAGGAGTAGTAGAGGAGAGGAGGAGTAGTAGGTAGTAGTAGTAGTAGTAAGTAGTATAGTAGGAGTAGTAGTCGAAGTAGTAGTAGTTGTAGTAGTAGTAAGGAGTATAGTAGTATTGTTGTTGTTGTTGTTGTTAGTTGTAGTGTATAAAAGCAACTAAATGAACGTGCTGGCAGGCCCTGTGATTTAAATAGCTATGCAAATAAAAAAAACACCCCCCTTAATTCCACCAAACCCACAGCCGAAATTCGAACCTCGACTCAAAGAACCCAAAGACTAACACGCGTGCTGCGCCTCTGTCTCTCGTGCGCGTATGATCACACGCGTATACATTGCTTGTGTGTCCAACAGTGCGCGCGCACGCTGGGAGCTTAGCGAGGATTTTTTTATTCTGGCCTTGCGGGTAAAGGGAGATGGTTTACATTATTGTGGTGATATTATTTAACATCTTACAATTGTGACGATATTATTTAACAGTCTTACACTTGTGACGAATTATTTACAGTCCCTTACCATGGTGATCGAATATTAGTTAACATCTGACATTGGTGACGATATTATTTAACAGTCTTAACAATGTGATGATATTAACTAACAGTCCCTAATTAGGTGATATTATTTAACAGTCTTAATCAATGTGACGATATTATTTAACAGTCCTTACAATAGTGATGATATTATCTAACTGTTCTTACCAATTGGAACGATATATTTAACAGTCCTTACAATTGTGAGATATATTTAACACAGTCCTTACAATTGTAGAGATTATCTAACAGTCTTAACATTTGTGATGATATTTATTACAGTCTTACAATGGTGATGATATAAGTAACAGTCTTACAATTGTGCGATATTATATAACTGTCTTAGAAATTTGATGATATTATTTTAAAACAGTTTACACTTGTGATGATAATTTACCAGTTTTTACAAGTGAATTATCTAACATCCAACAATTTGTGACGATATTATCTAACAGTCTTACACTTGTGATGATATTATCTAAATTTAAGAGATGAGAGAGAATTATTAACAGTTTAATGTGATAGATGATACAGAAATTGAATATCAAAAGTTATTGTGACGTATTATCTACATTTAGCCATTGTGATGTATTTAGAGAGAAGAGAGAAGAGAGGAAGAAAACACAGAAGAGAGAGAGAGAGAGAGAGAGAGAGAGAGAGAGAGAGAGGGGGGGGTGGTGTGGGGGGGGGACAGTAGGGAGGAGAGAAGAGAGAAGAGGACAAAGAATAACAGAAGACAGACACTAGAGACGACAGAGAGGAGAGAGAGAGAGAGGGGAGAGGGAAGAGAGAGAGAGGAGACAAAGAGAGAAGATCGAGAGATAGAGAAGAGAGAGAAGAGAGAGAGAGAGAGAGAGAGAGAAGAGAGAGAGAGATGAACAGAGTGACACCAAAACAAAATTCAAATTTCGACAAAACCAATGAATAACACTTGCATCCTTGAAGAAATGTCTCATTCTTTTTTCTTCTTTTTTTTGGTTTTTATTGGTGTTTTTTTTGGTTTTATTGTGTTTTTTTGGTGGGTAGTTTGGTTTTTTTCCTGTAAAACAAGAAATTGGCGTTATTTTTTTCCGGAAAAT
>CM054148.1:616863-619876 GCA_028751875.1 Rapana venosa
CATCACGGTTAAGATGGCGCTGCTTTGTAATTGCCGTCATGATTATCATCAACATGATCATGATCATCATCATCATCATCATCATGATCATGATCATCATCATCATCTCCCCGAAGCAGGAATACGGCTACCTAAATGATAGGGGGGAAAATGATCGCCAAGGCAAAAATCTTATCATTGGTAAAACTTGGAGATCTAGCCAAGGAACAAAATAAAAAAAATTTATCATCATCATCATCATCTTCTTCTTCTTCTTCTTCTTCTTCTTCTTCTTCTTCTTCTGCTCCTCCTCTTCCTCTTCTTCTTCCTCATTCTTCTAGTTCTTGTTATTATTGTTCTTGTTGTTGTTTTTCATCATCATCATCATCATCATCATCATCATCATCAACTGACCTTCAACAGCATTTCACCACAACTTCTGAGCTGTAGTTCTTTTCAAATGTGTTCTCAAAAGAGTGGCGTTATCATCGCCACCAAACAGTTCAAGGTCCTTTATAGTTCAAGGTCATCCATTAAGTTCAAGGCCTATTAAGAGTTCTAAAGTCATCCATTAGCTCAAGGTCGCCCAAGAGTTCAAGATCACCTAACAGTTCAAGGTCACCCATCTGCGTAACATTCCTTTTCGGTAAAAAAAAAAAAAGGCATTTTGAGATATATATATATATATATATATATATATATATACAGAGAGAGAGAGAGAGAGAGAGAGAGAAGAGAGAGAGAGAGAGAGAATCTGAAAATTGAAGAAACATTTGTCTGAAAAGATGAATTTCTTGTGTTTCTTTAGTAAACTAATCAAACGCGTTGTTGCCATTATTAATATCGCACTGTCATAACCAAAAAATGAATAAGCATCCAGAGAGACATGAGCCATGTAGCAAGTGATTTCTTTTTTTACAGAAATGATAGCGTTTTGTGGGTTTTTTTCCGGATAAGTAGCCATTTAGCAGTGATTATTGTGTTAAAGCATGAATGTGGCAGTTCAGTTTTAAAAAAAAGGCCAATTTTTCATTTATGGTTTTGTGACATGATCATATTACATAATGATAATGTGTCAGTTGAAAAGTTAGTTATTCTATTATATACAACTTTGAAGAATTTCGTTAACACAGCCATTTGTGATAATAATATGAATTTTTGGTTATGATGAAATGATATGATTTTGTAACATAAGTTGCCATTTTATATATATGCCTTTGCGACACGCTTGGGGAACTAAGAAATCTTTAATATCAAACGGCATTAAGGGTTGTATCTTTTAGAATAAAATCCCTATTCAACCTCAGCATGTGTCGCTTTTACAGAAAAACATGCAAAAAATTGATGTGTTGTGTGTAAAGAGAAAAAAATATCTACCAAACACGATTTTTTTTTTATTGTACTTTCAAGAATTTTAACTTTCCTTTAAATAAAAAAACAGCCAGCAATGTGTGGCATTCTGAGGGGGTGGGGGGGGGGAGTAGAACACTTCCCAGAGAGTTCTGATGAACCAAAGCCATATTATCTTTTAAAATTGACCACAGGTATCACAATTACATAGTAGTCTTTAAACAAAACTTTGTCTCGATTTCACTACAGACAAGATTTTTTTTACAACAAATTAACTGAGGGAAAAGTTATTCCATCAAACACGACTTTTTAGGAACCATAACCGGGTAATTTCTTTTTAAAAAACAACTCTGAAAGACTCAAGGGAGCTTATTGGCCTGTGACGAAAAACGCTAAGTGCAGTATGTGGGCATGAAGTATTTCGCGCAATAGACATTTATAAAAAAATAAAAATAAAAGTGATTAAGAACAGTTATGTCCCCGAAATCTTCGTTTACTTTAAAAAAAATTATCTTCAGTACATCTGATAGAGGTGACACGAAAATACAATTTTAATCACAGTAATAAACGAAAGGAGAGACAACTCTTACTTTAAAGAGTTACCTTTTTCTAACTAAATTTTGTCCCTTCTATAAGCTATCCCTATCGACATGTCAGACGGTAGGAACGAAAGAGAAGGATGTTTGAGGGTAATGATGACATCGCAGTCTTCATTCATTCATCGACAGAAATAACGCTGAAGTTTACTGGTCAATGTGCCGTTTGGTCTCCGCAATTACTGAACAAATTCCGCCATCTGCAAACTCGGTCTGCACAGTATAAGCGTTAAGCTTTCTATCAAGATGACTTATAAGCGTTAAGCTTTCTATCAAAATGACTTGTAAGCGTTAAGCTTTCTATCAAAACGACTTATAAGCGTTAAGCTTTCTATCAACACGATAAATCCAGACCTTAACCACTGCATGTGTTGTTTCTTCCTGCCAGTGCTAGATGTTGGCCTCGTCTCCATATCTCAACCGCGGCAAAAGAAAGAAACCATGGGGTGTTTTTCTAATTTTATTTTGCCACAGGGCAACGTCTACGAAAACAAACCGAAAGTAGAGAAACTCTTTTGCGAGTGAACTTCGGTAAGGCCGGAAAAGCTCAGACTGTGATGTCCAGAAAGAAGTGACCATGTGGGCTATGTAACATCATCATAATTATGGTTATCAGATTTGAAATGGCTCCAGTAAAGAAGAGGTACAGCAATCGCAGACCCTCTGAAACACGGACTCCCACGGAATAAGCCAGACTGACAAAACAGCATCTTGGAAGTGATTCCCTATTACAATAAGCCAGACTGACAAAACAGCATCTTGGAAGTGATTCCCTATTACAATAAGCCAGACTGACAAAACAGAATCTTGGAAATGACTCCCTATACAATAAGCCAAACTGATTTGTTTGGTTGTTTGAAAGGAATTTGAAAACTGGACCCTTTGATACGCAGAGCCAAACTGATCAACGACCCTTTGACTAAACGACCTAGCTTGGCTGACAAAGGACGCATTTGAAACCACCCCAAACCAAATAAGCCAAATACTTTTTATAAGAAATTCTTTTTTTAAAGATTTAAAACGCCATTTGAAAAATGGCCTCTTTAGAATGAGCCAGACTGACCAAGGACTTACTTTAAAAAAAAAAA
>CM054148.1:620376-647219 GCA_028751875.1 Rapana venosa
AAATTCTTTGTCCCGCAAATTTCCCTTAAGGGTTTAAAGAGGCTGGCTTGAAGGTGCCCAGACTTGCTCCAGTTGAGAGGTGTTGTATCAGGGGGTCAGTTTCACCTGATAGCATATAATCTGTTTTGCACTTTTTTATCTTCCAGTTTGAGGAGGTTGATTTTTTCAGGCGGGTTTCTTCCACGTTGTTATTTTTTTCTTCGATACTGGAGGATAAATGACGGGCCCTGTGGTAAAGGGTTGCTTGGGGGATGGTTTTTTTGAGCCCTTTGAGGGCGTAACGGTTCAGATCTTGAAAAGTATAAAGTCGATTTAGACGAGATTTGGGGTTGTTCCACTTGTACCGGGTGAAATTTGGGAGGCTGGGGGTTTTGGAAAAAGGTGTTTTGATGATAAATTTTGCTCTCACATATTTCCCAGCACTGTTCCCGTTGTAGTTCAAGGTTTTCTGGGGTCACGTGGGGTCCAAGTTTTTTTGCCCCCACGGTTTTTCTCTCACCAACCCGCCGTTGAAATCACCCTAAATAGGTCCTCTTTGTCGGGGGTGCTTTTTGATGGGTCGGAGACCTGTTTAATGAGTCATCCCTCTTCGAGTACGAACTTACAGGGTACAAGCTTGGATATTAGTAATATTTTGTTGGACTTTCTTACACCGATTTTAATCAGTTTTTTTCTGATATGTTTTCTTACTCATGATTCTTTCTATGTCTGGGTGAGATGAATCCCAACCATCCTTTTTCTCTCGGTCTTTTCCCACTCCACTCCAATAAAGTGAGGGGAAAAAAAATTTACCCGGGAAATTTTTCTCAAAGACCACAGGGTTTGCACGACACTTCTGAGGCCATGAAAAACATTTTAAAGCCCTTTTCATGGTATAATTAAGCTTTTAAAAATCAAATTAAACAGAAAAAAACCCAAAAAGACTTTTTAAAACACCAATATTTTATTGTTTTTTAAAAAGGGGGAAAACTTGATTTTTTCATTTTTGGATTCCATTTGTATATAATGAGAATAGCTTTTTTGCTTTGTAAGGGCATGTGTGTATGGGGTTTTGCAGCATGCACATTTTTTTGTGTGTAATTTTAGGTGAGTGTGTGTGTGCGTGCTCTGTGGTTTGTGTATGTGTTGCTGGGGAAGAGAGGGAGAAGAGGTGCACATTTGACGATCCCTTTTCATGCAAACCTTGAAATTTTGACAAATTAAGTGAAATGTTTTCTTCAGGATGTTCTGAATCTCAGTCCCTGGGGATATGGCCGGACATTAAAGTTCCGAGCTCTCCTTCTGGCCCGCTGTCTTCTGTCTGTCTTCTTTCTCTCTCTCTTCCTCTCTCTCTCTCCTCTCCTTCTCTTCCCCTCTCTCTCTCTCTCTCTCTTCTCCTCCTCTCTCTCTCTCTCTCTTTTCTTTTTTGCCCCTCTCTCTCTCTCTCTCTCCCTCTCTCCCCTCTCTCCCCCTCTCTCCACCTTCCCTATCAAATATTCACCCACCCACCCTTATTATTATTCATTGTCTTCTTTTCTTCTTATCTTCACCACCCTTGTACCGGTACACATTGATAATTCCTCACAAAAATAACTTCAATAGATGCATTCCCAAGACAATTCATGGCCCCCCCAAGGAGGGCTACGAATTTGCCACCTAAATATACAACCATGCAGTCAATAAAATAGAAGACATAACAATGTTCAACACAATCGAGGCACCTATTTCATATACTAGGGCTTTCCCAGTCAAAACTTTCAGAACACATAACCAACACTGGGGTTCTGCTACAGAAATCCAGCAGAAAGAAAAAAATAGGGTAGACAAGTTTGACTCCATGATGTAGTCCTATTAGAATCTAGGGGAAAAAATCTTACTAAGTGATTTCAACATTGACCTAGCAAAAGTAAACAAAACAATGGGCCCAAGTTATGAATTCTTTCAATCTTCACCAATTATTTTCTTCACCCAGGGGAGTCACATCAAATTCTAGCACAATATAGATCACATCTAGTACCAGACCCTAAAAACAACATAGAAACGTGTGCCCTGTATAAACTACAACATTACTATCTAGTCTGTACTATATGGGGAAAAAAAGGAACAAAAATTCCCAAAACCCTTGGCTATAAAACGATAACCTACCCTTTTTGCAAAATTTATTTAGCAGCTTTTTCTACTAGATTTAAGTAATTCCATGCTTTTGGAAACATTACTGACCCAGACCTGGCCATTAAGTTCTGGATAAAAGTTTTTTACTGAAATCTATAAACAAACATACCCCCATTAAAAACCATAAATCAAACATGTCCCCAAACCGCCTTGGTTTACAAAGGAACTAGAAGCACGTTATCGTAGAGATTTCTTAAAAGAACTTTAAATATTCATCATCTCATCTCATCTGCCCCCATAACCCCCTCCGGGGTTGTAGGGGCACTGCATTAAATGAACGTTGCCACCAGCTGGCTCTATTTGCGGCGGTTTGGTGCAAGTGCCTGGGTTGTGGAGAAGCTCTTCCTGGTCCATTCAGTGATGTTGTCTCCCCCATTTCTTCCTCTGTCTGCCTCACCTTCTCTTTCCCTGCACTGTTCCCGGCAGTATGGTTTTGGACAGCCCATCTGATCTAGTCACATGTCCGTCCCATCTGAGCTTCCTTTTCTTGACTGGGGGTCAGCAGGTTTTCGATGCTTTACTTGTTGGGTGAGGGTTTGTAGGACTTCGTTGTTGGTATGTTCCATGTAGAAATGCAAGGGAGTCTCTGAGACACTCATCTCTAGAGCCGGGATCCTCCTTTGTAGATCTGCTTTTCATGTCCAGGATTCGCACGCATACAGATATGTAGAGATGACTATTCATGCAGTAGCTTGACCTTGGTCCTGAGAGAGATTTTCGGTCTTTCCGGAATAGTCTTGGCTTTGCCATTGCTGCTATTTTTTGTGCAGCTCTTGCGAGGATTTTGGTTTTTTTAACCTTCACTAATAATACTCCAAGGGAAATTGAAGTGATCTACAACCTTAAGTTCTTTTCCACTGGTTTTGATCTTGTAGTGATTGGCATGGCACTGTTTGTCATGAGTTTTGTGTTCTCCGGGAAATGATTTTCCATGCCATATCTGGAGGGTGTTTTTGTCCAGGTGGTACACTAGGTTTTGGCTAGTTCCTGTTCATTTCTCAAGTCCGTCGATGTCATCAGCAAACCTGAGGTTGGTGATTATCCGCCCTCCAATACTGACTGTGCCAGTGTGATCTTCTAAGGGATCAGTCATTATGCACTCAAGGAAGACATTGAACAGTGTAGGCATAGGAGACAGCCTTTTAATGAACTCCCATGAGTATGAACCACTCTCCAACTATGCCTTGGAAAAGCACTGCGCTGGTTTGGGTTTTTGGGTTACTCTTTTGATGGTTGAATGATCTTTTGTCCCATGTTGTATTCTTCAATCGTGCCCATAATGCTCGTGCCATACACGGTCCAACGCCTTTTTTTGAAGTCTATGAAGACGTGGTATAGTTTCTGTTTTGGTGCTGGCTGTATTTCTCACACAAGAACTCGCAGGTTGAAATATTTGTTCTGTGGGGGTTCTTCTGTTTTGGGCGGAAGCCCGCAATGTTCTTCAGCGATGATCTTTTCTGCCCTTGGCTTTAGTCTGTTCAAGATGACTTTTAACATCACTTTACGGGCATGGCTTATGGGGCGATCTTTCGATAGTTTTGGCTTGCTGATTGCCTTTTTTGGGGGAGCATGATGATGAGGATTGGGTCCAAGGTGTTGGCCACTCTCCAGCCCTGCCAATCTTTTTTGCAAATTCTTTCTGTGAGGAGTCTGTCACTCCCCCCCCCCCCCCCCCCCCCTTCCCCGTTTTTGATCACTCGGGGGATTTTCAATCCTCAGCTTTCCCTTTTTCAGTGATTTGATTGCTGCATCAATCTCTTATGAAGGAAAAGGAAAGTCATCATCTTCACATCCTGATTTGTAAGACACGGGGCCCTTGGTCTATGGTTTTAGAGCTCTGAACAGTACTCTGCCCCATCTTTTAAATATATCTTTTTCCTCGTGAGGGAGTTTCTGTCTTTTTCTCGATGCTGGGCTCTGTCTGTTCTGCGTGTGAGCTCTTTCACAATTTGATAGCCTCTTCTGCTGTTGTTCTTTTGGGCAAATTTTTTTTCAAAAAACTAACATTGTTTTTTCAAACCATTCTTTTTTGGCCTTTTTCATGTCTTTCTTTTCTTTTTTCTTCTCTCTGTATTCCCCGCTCCTTTTTGTACTTTTCACTCTTCAATTTACTTCGTTTTTTCACACATATCCAGGTATTTAACTGTATCCATGGGTTGGTTTTTTTTTGACGGGGGCTTGCCAAATAGCCCTTGCTGTTTTTGTTACTGCATTGAAAACTGTTGGTTTTTTGTCTCGCACTTTATCAAGTGTAATCAGTGCAGCAAATTTTCCACCTATTTTTGCTTGGAAGGCTTTTGCGATGGTAGGTCCTTCAATCTTTCTAGGTTTGAATTTTAGCCTGATGTTCTTGGGCTTGTTGATCTTTTTCAGCCGGATTTTAAATTTTCAAGAGCACCGGGTCGTGGTCACTGCCCATGTCTGCACCTGGAAATGTCCTCGTCTTGGCTCTGTTGATGCCAGATCTGAACGGGTTTTTGTACCAGTATAATCAATCTGGTTGTGATGGGTCTATTAGGTGGCATGCCACATCCAGCATCGGGATGCCTTGTGTTCCCCAAGGGGTTTGCAAGCACCAGTCATTGTAGCATGCTTGGTGCTGCCCAGTAACCAGTAGACTTATAACCATCCGCCTCAAAGCACCCCCTTTCAACATCACGGTGGACAAGCTTATGCGCCAACAACAGAACATGATGAGAAGAAAGTAGAGAATTTTACATCAGCTCCAGGGCATCATCGACAAAGCTAACAAAAAAGACATCCTAATTATTCAAGGAGACTGGAATGCTAAGGTGGGTGCTGATGCACTGAAAGACTGGAGCAAAATTCTGTGGCCCCCTCCTGTAA
Organism: Rapana venosa; assembly: GCA_028751875.1. Taxonomy (NCBI): domain Eukaryota; kingdom Metazoa; phylum Mollusca; class Gastropoda; order Neogastropoda; family Muricidae; genus Rapana; species Rapana venosa. The sequence continues at coordinate 625,375 of CM054148.1, forward strand.
TACAGCTACCAACGAAAGAGGACTCAGACTACGGAATTTGCCAGCTACAATGACAAATATTATGAGGTCAAAAAACTATTTTTAAAAAAATGCCATAAACTCACAAAAATGGCGAGGAAAAAAAGAGAAAGATTTCTAAGATCTACTATCCTCCAAACAAAACTCGAGATCGTAGGAAGGCAATGAATCAAATAATCAATCGCTTCCAAATCTAATGAAAATCAAAGACATTTCAGCTGAAAAACTTGACAATCACTTCAATTAATATTTCTGCTAACATATTAGCAATGATAACTCGAATTCCAATGACCTCAATGAATTAAAACAATACTGCTATGAAAGCATATTCCCTTTAAAGCTTCACATACCCTTCAGTCTGTTTTTTGAGGTTTATAATTATCTGACTCACCTCAAACAGTCAAGAACGTATGGTCTTGATGGAATAGAAGGCAGATTACTGAAACTATCAGTTCCAGTTATCACAGACACTCCGATAAAATAATTTATATATAACCTTTGTCTTGATAAGATCTATTTCCCCCAACACCTTAAAAAAACTGCCCCAAGGTGATTCTAAATCCCCAATTCTGGTGACACTTCCATCCCCTCAAACTTAAGGCCAATCTCCATTATATCTTTAACCTTCAAAACCTTTGAAAAACATGAATAAACAGAGTTCATCATATAAATATTAACAACTTAAATTCGCCCTAACAGTCTGGACTCCCGAAAAAATCACTCGTGCCATAAGGCATTGAATAGTCCCTTTTAGACGATTGGCTGTCAAACATTAATGACAAAACAATCATTTTTGAGTACTATTTGTAGATTTCCAAAAAAGCATTTGATACAATTGACCTAGACTTCTCATTAAAAAGCTAGACCTATACAATCATTCTCTCTACAAAAACTCTAGAACCTCTTGCTTCTTATCAAAAAAACGGGCAACAGTGTTCTCAATAGCTACGTCCACATCCACACTAAAACCCATTTTTAGGACACCACGGGGGCCCAAATTTAGGACCAAATTTCTTTTTTCTTTATGCATAAATGCCTTCCCTCCATATAAAAACCAAAAGCGAACTTTTTGCTGATGACAAAACCCATACAAAAAGCCATACTACATTAACCTCTTGCAAAAACTTTAAAAAAAAGCCTGAATCTGTAAAAGGGCGAACAAACCACATGACAAACCCCCCCCAAAAACAAAACATGCTTATACCACCTGAAAAAAAGCAAACAATTTTATCTCATAAACTTTCCCAAACCACTTTAAAATAGAGGATTGACGTCTTACCAATTTTCTATTGAAGATATGGTGATGGAAAGTTTGTGTTTGGTCCCTAAAAGCATGGCTTTTTTTTATCTGTATTTACTGTAACTTTTTTGTATCAGCCGTTTTTTGATGTATAAAAGCAGGAGACATATTTGTTGAGACAAATTGCCCAAGAAAAAAGGGAAATTTTTTCAGGAGTATCACTGCTAAAAATCTGAGACATCTGCAAAAAGAGATGGCTGATCTATGACGATTTTATAATACGTGAAAGTGGGCAGCAAAAAGATGAAAAAAAGGGGCCCAGAACGACCCCAGTGGGCTCCACAACCATTCAGGTGTGATTTAAACTTTTTACTGCAACTGTGGGAATCGCCTGTAAGGGATGAACAACCAGGCGGGGCTGTGCCTTTGATACCAAACATTTTTGGGGGTGGGAGAGAAATTAAAGGGCATAGTGTCAAAGGGTGAAGGGAAGTCAAGAAAAGTGAAAAGGGGGAATTTTCCTGATTCAAACGGGAAAGCATGTTTAAAAGGTGGCTAGAGTGGTTTTTAGTGCTTTGGGTTACACAAGCAACTGAAAAGGGGGGAAAGGGGATCATTGGAAAGCAGGGTTTCGAAAATTAAAAAAAATTCAAAACCCTCAAAAATTTGTGCAAAAAAAACAAAAGAGTTTTGCCGGCTATCTTCACAAAAATGGTTTTTTATTGTTTTGGATTGTGGAAAAAATGGAAAGTCATAGGGGGAAAAAATAGAAGGGAAAATGGGATTTTTTTAGTAGGGTGTGCACCCAACACATAGACAAAGCATGGCCACCCCACAGCCAGGGCACACAACAGAAAAACAGGGAGCCTTCCCATAAAAACATGTATGGAATTTATAAGCCCTGAATCTTGTAAAGCAACAAATCAAAGCCCTCAGATGATTTAGGCTACAGTTCACCTTTATCTACCAGAGTGTTTGGGCCTACTTGGAAAAATTGTGCTGATTTTCACAGATTTTTTTTTTTTTTGAAGAAATGAAAAACTGCACCCTGTACGTTGTTTTCGGATTAAGGAATAGAGCAACACCAGGTAAGTCTTTGATTTGGTCACCTTTCAAGATTCAGCGCTATACAATTCCATTTCTTCTTCTTCTTCTTCTTCTTCTAGTCTCGAGAAGTTGAAATGACATCAGATGAGGATTTCCTGTGTTCCTGCAATGTTGACCCAGCACTGGTAGGAAGCTAGCAGATACACATGAAGCTAACGAGAGCACCTTGCCCGGGCTTGTGATTGGCTGCTGCAATCACGTGTCCGGAATCCGCCATCTTGGTTTTTCGTCTGCTACGACAGAACGGCCCACAGAACGGCCTGTCGTATTGTTTGATAGATGATAATTTTCCCCCATCTCCAATGAAGAGATGCTGCACTGGCTAAGTAGGTAAGTGATGCTTACGCGTTGGTCTTTCCGCGCGTTTTCCTCCATGCGTTCCATACGACCGAAGCACCCAAGTACAAGCATTTTCTGAACTTTTTTTGGTTGTTTTCTACCACTCAGCACCATGAACTTCTCAAGTGAGTTTTTCGTGTTTTGATCGAGAAGCGTTAAAACAATTACAAAAAGTTAGATGACATGTGTAGTAAAATGTGTGGATACCATAAAAATTTTATAATTGTCAGAATTGTTTTGTGTGTATGGGAGGGTGGGGCGGGTGTGCCCGTGCACAAGCATAGAAGTAGGCCTAGAGAGGTTCCATGAAATGGGAGGAGTTCGACAACCGAGTCACTGTTTTATTAGCGACGAAAACCAAGATGGCGGTTCCGGGCACGTGATTGCAGCAGCCAATCACAAGCCGGACAAGGTGCTCTCGTTAGCTTCATGTAGCAGATGACAAGGGGGAAGAGACAGTCTTTCACAAAGGTTTTTGTTTTGCTTTATTTGTTTTTGTTTTGCGTTCTGTCGACTGAGGGCATGTTAGTCCACAGTACTCTTGGAATGTTCAAACCCTTTTTCAGCCTCCTGTTATTATTTTTAAGGCTAAAGCATTTTACATTGTGTCACTGTTCCTACAGCACACAATGGCGGCCTACTCCTTCCTACTTTTGGGGTTCTTCAGTGTGGGGAATGTGCGGATTTCCAGTTCATTTACATGATGAAATTTTATGATGAAGAAAGACGCTACCTCTAAATAATGTGTGGAATTTATATAGTGCTGAATCTTGTAAAGCAACAAATCAAAACGCTCACATTTTCATCATTTACACGCATTCAACGGTCCACAAATAGGAATTTCCAGGGATCAAGTTCACACACACACACACACACACACACACACACAGAGATGAACAACGGTGAACATTCTAATAACAAACTGGGATTCCCTCAAAACAAAGACACGTTTTTTTTCCGTGGATGCCTTGGTACAACAACCTTTGTGTTAAAAACAAAAATAGTCTTGAAGAATTTAAGAATCTGTTCAAAAATAATTGGAGAAAAGGAAAGAATCTTAAGTTGTACTGTGTCAGCACTTGTGGGGCAAAGCAACTGCCACTTAGCTATCCTTCCCGTGCTATGTCTTCGGAATTTCAGTTGTTCCTTCAGGACGCCGTTTTCCCAGCTCCAACAATAAAAATTTATCTCACACACACAAACACATGGGTTAGATGGTTTGATGAATAAAAGCAAATGCACTGCTTATTCAATGTACCATTTGAAAATAAAACTTTGGCTTTGACCGGGGCGCGCACACACACACCCTACGCAACACACACACTCACACCAATGTTGTAAAAACCGTTGACTGGAAAAGACATGGACTTATTTTTTACGTGTGCACGCACTCACACACGCACGCACATGTGCCCACACCCATACACACACGCCAATATATGAACACAATTTTATAAAGACTATTGACTAGTAAACACACACACGCACAATCAGGGAGATATATCAGAGAATGTAAAACTGGTCAGTGCTGTTTTGAATTTAGAATTCGAAAGACTACTGGAACAAAAGAATTTCTTTTTCTATTTGTTTTACTGTTGGAGCACCGAAAGCGGCGTCCTGAAGGCAATAACTGAAATTCCGAAGACATAGCATGGGATTGATCAGCCAAGATGGCAGTTGCTTTGCACACAAGTTGCTGATCGCAGTAGGGCTTGAGATCTCTTTGTTCTTCTCCAATTATTTTTGAGCAGATTCTTACAATTCTCCGAAGACTATTCTTGTTTTAAACACTAAGGTTTGTACCAACAGATGGAAGCAAAACTTAGAACACTCTCTATGAGTACTTGTAGAACAAGAAAGAATCTTTTTGTCAACAAAAAAATTAATGAGTTCAGCTTCCTCAGAAAATACGTATGTTGCTGTCCCTTTTGACAATAGCGCTAGTGTTAGCATCCCAGTTTAGTTTGTCATCAAAATAGTTCCCAGATATTTGTACTTCGAAACATTTTCAACTTCTTGACTATGGATGATAACATGCTCAGGAGTGTGACCCGATCTTCTAAAAATCGATAGGAAAAATCTTTAGTTTAGAAACATTTAGCTCCAGATATGCCTCATCACACCAATTAAACAAAAATCATGAGGCTGGACCTGGTTTTGGACAGATCCAGATAAGAGAGACAAAAGAGCACTGTCTTCGGCAAATTTTACAAGAAAGGAATTTTCATAGCTGCTTCTGCAATCATCTGTGTATAGAATGTACAGAAGTGGCGAGAGAACGCATCCCTGTGGAGAACCCGTACAGGTAAATCTAAAAGGTAAATCTAACCGGTGAAGATATCTTATTGGCAAAAACCCGCTGCCTGTTAAAAATTCAATCAGCCAACGAACAAGTTGATAGTCTACATCAAAATTTTGAAAGTATTTTGTGAACAAGAACATGAGGCTGCACTGTATTGAAAGCTGAACTAAAGTCAGCAAACAATATTCTGGCATGAGAGTCAGGTGCTTCTAAGTGGTTGTACAACTTGTTCAAAATGAACAGTTTGGCATCTTCGACACCTCGTCCTGTCCTGTAGGCAAACTGTAGTGGGTCAAGGTCTTTTTCTGTAGCGGAAAGAATGAGAGGTTTTATTATCTTTTCTAATGTTTTCATCACAAGAGGAGAGTTGAGGTTAATATTATGTCGATAATGCATAACAAACAATGACAATGATATAATTATTATGTAAACTGGACAGAGGAGAGGTGATGTCATCAGAATGACGAGGATAATGCTGACAATAATACAATTACACAATAATGTAAACTGGACAGAGGAGAGGTGATGTCATCACAATGACGAGGATAATGCTGACAGTAATACAATTACACAATTATGTAAACTGAACATAGGAGAGGTGATGTCATCACAATGACGAGGATAATGCTGACAGTAATACAACCCTACAGTTCTTTGAACTGGGCCAAGAGGAGGGTATGCCCTACACTAGGCTTGGCATGGGACGTAATCCTCCACTCTACTCCCCCTTCTTTTTCCACCCCTTACTTCCCTTGTGCCAGACTTGCCTTCTTGTGTTCCTACCCTCCCCCTTCCACTCCTTAGCCCCATTTCCATCCCATTAAACTTACAAACTGATTTTCCAACCCTCCACCCCCCCCCCCCCCCCCCCCCCCCCAACCATGCCTCAAGGTCCCCCAGAGGGCGGAGGAGGTAAGCACTATGGTGGGCCTGCCAGGCCCCAAAAGGAGACTTTTCTTTTTCCTGACTGCTAACTGGTGCTGTGGTGCTCACGTCAGCCAGTAGTCTAGTCAATCTTTGCAAAAAAAGTGCCAAGAAAGGAACTAATTGCAATAGTAATTATTTTATAATATTTGGATGGGAAAGTACCCAACTTTTAACATATCCAAAAAGTAGGACGATCTAAGTGTCGGAAGACCATTGTTTTAAAGATATGACGTCATCAAATTTCGATTTTATCAAATTTTTAAAACAGAATGTAATATGGTCTTGTGACATATCATTTGAAAGCTTTCGACCTGCTGATTACAAATGTGATAATAGAATCACCATTAGGCGTAATAGAAAGCAAAAATCAATGAAAATAAAGGCGCATAGTTCTATATTTAGTGTTCCAGCCCATTAGCATGGGAAATCAAGTATACCAAGCATTTTACCTCCTACATGGAGATGCCTGGGCCTATCAATATAAATAACATCCCCACATCTGGAAATTCTGTGAAAGAAATTTCCTCTTTTTTTTTTTATCTCTCTCTTTTTCTGCCTTTTTCCTTTTTTAAATTCTTGTCACCTCCTTCTTGTATATTTTCTGCCTTCTTGGGCCATTCTGCTGCCTTTTTTTTCCAGAAAGACTTTATAAATGTTGCAAGTTTCAATAATGATAGTTTTTCTCAGCCACAATAAATCACTCTGTGCAAGGCAGGGTTCAGTAGTTGCAGATTTGTATTTCCTAAGATAAAGAAAAACCACCTAAACACAAATATAAATGCAGTCACTACTCTATCCATATTTAACCAGGTACATGAAGGCACCACAACAGCAAATAGCCCATTCCGTCCTAGCCGAATGTAGGAAACCCTGAATTCCCTTTCATCACTCATACCAAAACACCAAGTTAAATCCTAGAAACCAATAGAGAGTTACAGTTGTAAATCAGACTACAAATACTAGGAAAATCCTTCCTCACTACTCTCAACTGACATTAACCTAATAATGTCCACAGAACATAGGCTCCTACTAAGACTTTCACAACATTGATCCCTATCATACCCAATGGATATTGTAGCACAAAAAGAGTAGAGAGAGAGAGAGAGAGGGAGCGAGAGAGAGAAGAGATGAGAGAAGAAGAGAGAGAGAGAGCAGGCACAATCCTAGAATGTCACAAAACCACATTTTACAATTAACCCCTTTGACACCATGAACTAACCATACACCATGGCAACACTACAAGTCAAGACTGCCTTACTTAGAATAGCATTTACCACAGGGCCAAGTTAGGCCTATCCCGATACTTACATTCAGGTCTAACCTTCAAGTCTTCAGCTCTTTTCCTTGAGCAGTCAATTCTTATCCAGCAATTCAACTTTGCTATATAGTAGTCTATTCCAAAAGCTCTGTTACCAATCCACATTAGTTTGATTATAGCAATTTACAAACTTCATTCAACATAATACAAGACACAATCATATAATTTACTTTACTCATAAAATTTCCACGTCTCACATGAACATCCAATACGGAATAAATTCCAAGATCACACAATAAAATAAATAAAATCTCATGACTTTAGTCAGCTTTCATGTGTAAAGCACACTTTCACTGTACCAGTCGCAAAATGTAACCAATACTAAATTCAGCTAGTACAGGCTTATGAGTGATACCTTAACTATATTCTCCCACCAATGTAGCCAACAAAGGGACTGTTAATAAGATGGAAGAGGGGGGGGGGGGGGGGGGGGGGGCTAGCTCTAGGACTATAGGTCTATGTGTAATACCATTTACCTATACCATCACAATTAAGTTGCCAAGTCTTCTAGCTCAGGGAGACATGTTGGACACTTCAGGTGAGGGATAGTGCAACAGTACCTAGGCCTCACTTGTTTACCAGGCTTCCCAGTCCACTTAGACACTCAAGGACACCTAAGCTAAGAGAAGTGACAATTCACATATGGATTGGTTGCCAATGCTCCAAACTCACTCAGGAGACATGGGGGCCACCAAAAGGAAGAAGAGGGCCCAGCGCCTGCTGCCGGCCGCCAACACAGACCCCAATGGGCCTCCCTAGCTAAAGTCTCAAGTGGATTAAACGAATCCTCAGCCCACAACCATCCCCATCCAAACAGACTGAGAAGTTGTTTGTTTGGACACAACACTGTAACACTGTTAGGTTGTCAAAGAAACCTAACTTTGTCTTTGGAATTGCTGAACTAAGCAAATCATGAAGTCTAACCAAGTTGAACAGTTCTTTTTAGAAGAGGGGGGGGGGGGGGGGGGGGGGGGGGGGGGGGGGGGGAGGGGGGGGGGGGGGGGGGGGGGGGGGGGGGGGGGGGGGGGAAAAAGGAAAAGGGGGGGTTGTAGTGCAAATTTAAGGGGCAAATGCACACTATAACAAAAAAGATAAAGTTTTTTTTCATGGGGCAGTAGATGCGCTGGCCTGACTTGAAAGGTGCTTAAGGGTACGTGATGCATTTTACTCATAAAACAACAAGGTTGGCCTGGCTTTGGAAGAAAAAAAAAAACATTTTCCAGGTTAAATCAAATTTCGAAAATGTACAATTCCCCATGGTAGAGCAAGTGGTAGTCTCTCCTTGAAGGTAAAACTTCACAAGGAGATAAGTAAAACATGCGGTAAGGAAAACGCATCAAGTTAGTAAAAACACTGGGGCCAAGTCATTTTTAGTCCGAAATCAAACATGGAAAGCTCAGTTCATCCAGCCACTTTGCGGGATTGAAGTAACACAGCAAACAATCAAAGATCGGCACACCTATTTTTCCACCCACTTCTAAAGAGTGGGTGCATTGAGACGCTAAAATTTTGCTTGCCCAAAATGCCATTTAAAATGGACCCCACATTTTTTTCTGCACCCTAATAATGATGAAAAAAAACCCAATAAATAAAATGGAATTTATATACACTAATCTTGTAAAACAAACAAAAAAAGCGCATCGCGGGACCTTATATTCTCGGGACGGGAGGGAGATCTCTTTCCTAAAAAAAGTGCAGTGTGGAGAATACTAGCTCCTATAAGTGCAGTGTGAAAAAAACTTGCTCCTATTAGTGCAGTGTGGAGAATACCCAGCTCCTATAATGCGGGGTGGGGGAAGAATAATTGCCCCTTTAGTGCAGTGTGGGAATGCTAGTCCATTAGTGCAGTTTTAAAATAACTGCCCCTTTAAAAGTGCAGTATGGAAAATACCCACTCCTATAGTGCAGTGTGAAGAATAACCTGCTCCTATTAGCGCAGGTGAAGGATAACCGCCCCTATAAAATGCAGTAGGAGAAAAGCCAGCCCTATAAGTGCAGTGGGAAAAAAAAAAACCTCCCTATTGTGCGGTGGTAATAACCATCCTATTAGTGCAGGTGAAAAATAACCTGCTCCTTTAGTGCTTGTAAAATTAAAAGCAGCTCCTAAGTGCGGGGGAAAAAAAAACCACTTTTTTATGCAGTGGAAGAAAACTAACTCCTTTTTGTGCTGTGGAGAAAGGCAGTCCTTTTAGTGCAGTGTGGGAATTGACACCCGTATTCGTGCAGTGTAAAAATAAGCAGCTCTATCATGCAGGTGAAGAAAAACCACTCCTATATGCCAGGGATAATAGGAGTCCTATTAGTGCAGTGTGTAGAATAGGCGCTCTTTTGTACAGGGGGGAAAAAGGGCAGCTCATATTATGCAGTGTGGAAATGGGGAGCTCAATTTGTGGGGTCCTGCATAATGTGAGAAATGTAAAGTTGCTCTGACCTGAATAGTTTCCTTTGCACCAGCTTCCCTATCCCACTACCTAAAGGGTGGGGCACAGAGGGCCAGGACTTTTCCACAGAAGTCCATTGCCTGGCTTTGCTGCTCCCCAAAAATTGTAATATTTGGGTATGCAAAAGAAAAATAGCTGCAAATTTTCAAAGTAGCCAATGGGGAACATTGCTCGGTGTAATGTTGTTTATGAAGTACACCCTTACATTTTTGGACCGGGGTCTGCCCAATAAGGGGCCCTACCAGGGAAAGGTACCAGTTTACCCCATGCCCTGACTGATGATTACTTGCACAACAAACGGGATCCAGCGGTTGGGCTTCAGCCACCGGTTTTTTCCTTCACAAAGCAACATTTTCAAACAGATGACCCCCTTGTATAAGAACAAAACCCAAGTTTGGGGACACGTTCAAAAAGGGTTTAGGGACCAGTCTGCTGGGCATGGAAACCCCCAAGACAATCGAAGAGGGGGATGAGTACTGTTGGTCCTGCTGCCGCATCAGTGCCTGACCAAGAAAAACAATTGTCAAGTAGGATCGTTTTTTCCCCCCCCAAGTTTGGAAACAGATCCAAAAAGATGGTAAAATTTATAATCGCAACTGTTTTAGGGGGGGGGGGGGGGGGGGGATCTAAATTTGTTTGAGATACTTGTTCTGCAGGGATCTCGTTGTTGATTGTTGACGTTCTGATATTTTGTAGGAAAATTTTTTTTCAAATGTCTAATCTTTGATTTTTTTTCTTTCTCTGCATCTTCTCTCTGTTGGTTTTGCAAATTTTTTTCCCGGTCTTCTCTGCATTTGCCCTTATTGTAATGACTTCTCTTTCCCCCTGATGCAGGTAATAATTGCTTTTCACCAAAGGACTTTGTTTCTGCCCCATGTTTTCTCGTGTGGGGAGTGAACATGGAATACATTTTTATCTTTTTACAAGTCCATGATTGTGATTTTTTCATCATTGTTCTCTTTTAAATAAGAGACTTTTGAAAGCTTACATTGAGCTGTGTCCCCCGGCTGCCCCAGTTGCGGGTTTGTTCCTCTGAAGAACGGCGGAATGCTAGAGGGTTTTGATTTCGTATTGTGAAATGGGGCACGCACTGCTTGTGACACACAACATCTGCAGCTGAAGGTCATTGCAGCTTGCATTCTTTTTTCACACTCTTTTTGCCCATTTGTTCTCTGTCCAGCTTTAAACACTTTTTTTTAACTGTTGCTGGCAATTGCAGTCCGAAATTTTTTACCGCTGTGTTTTTTTCTTCCCCAATCATTAAAGGACGCCACAAAAAAGACATAAAGATGTTATTTTAAAAAAACTTTCTTTGGATCAAAGAGCGGGTTTTTTACCATTAATACTTCTTTTTTCCCTGTCTCTACATTTCTCCTTTAAACGGGGCTTTTGGAACCTGCATCCCTTTTTTTTAGTCTGCCGTCTTCATCTTGGGTATCAGTCAGCATTTTTTTCCCACATAATAACATGCAGACATACCCCCTTCAGTCCTTTCATGGACAAGAAAAAAATTTTATCAGTTTGGGGAAAATTTTTTCAAAATTTCAACCCAAAAATAATTTAGATCAGCACTTTTTTAGAGCAGGAGAAAAAAAAAAACCCACAAAAAAATCACACCAACCCTTAGCTTTTAAATTAAACAAAAACAGTTTCAAGCCTTTTATTTAAATTTTAAAAAATACAGATGGTAAAAAGACAGGGAAATTTGGATCCATGAATTTAATCTCTGTACACAGGCAGGACAGGAAAGTACAGAAATAACAGAGAATGAAAAATATTTACTTTTATTTATTTATTTTTTCACACACGCACACACACACCACACAACCACACTTTTGCGGGGGGCAACACATTTACTTTCAAAAGCAAGAGCACACATATCTACTTCCCGCTTTACTGGGTCAAGGATAAATTTTACAAAAGGGGTAGACGGGGAGGTTTTACACTCCCTTTTCCCAATTTTATGGGCAGATTTTCCCCTTGCCTGTCTTTCCAGTGTGCTGTGGACAGATAAGACCCTTGGTATGTTTAAAGAAAGTTAAAAACCTTTCAAGTAAAACAAAACAAGGGTCAAGACGTTTTGGCAAAATGGTTTACCATACAAGCATCACTACCCCTTATTGTGTAGGGAAATGGGGAGCTGTGGGCGTTGTTTGGGTTTTTTTGGTTTTATATGTCTCATGAGAAAAAATCACAAACTGGTAAAAAAAAGCAAGCAGGTACTTTTTTGTCTGTGTTTAAAATTTTAAAATAAATCATTTATGCTCACTAAATCAGAACAGTAGGGGAAGGCATTTTCCGCCTATGGCCCTTTCTGGGTCAAAAAAGGGGGGAGCCCCTTCCCAAATAAGGGAGGATGCCACAGTTGTGGGGGAGGCCAGCTATAGCAAAAGATCGTATCAGAGTGCCAAAAATTGTTTTTGCTTGTTTGTTTTTTGATTTTCGGCAACTTCCGACACTCTTTTTTTCCCCTTTTTTTTATTGTTGTTTTTGAATTTTTTTTCTACCCGTTTGCACAAGTTGAAAACATTTCAATTTGTTCTTGGAAAAGCAAGGGTTGACTAGACTACAGCGCCTACTTTCTTCTTTGGGCGCTGGTTTTTATTTCCCTCAGAGGGAAATGGGGGTGTTGGGTCCATCCTGTCATGGGGTGCTCCTGCTGTCTGCTGCTGCTTTTCCCAGATGGGTTCCCCCCAAAAAGAGGGAAAAGGAAACCAGATTGATTAATGTATGAAGGCATAATTAGGAATCTACACACGGAGGGGAGGTGAAAAGAGTTGTGTCAAGTTAAACCTTTAACCCCCCTAAAGATCATTTTGACTTTACTTTACTTACTTGATTGACTTGGCATCCCACTGATCCAGACTCCGGGGGAGGAGACATTGAAAAGGGATGGCCCAGGGAGGGGCAGGGAAAAAAAAACGAGGCTAATAAACAATACAGGGGACACACACCAAAAGTGACAAATTGACAAAACCGCATACACACGGGGACTGGAAGTAAAAAAGCACATGGGTGCTTATTCCATTATCCTCGAAATAAAAGAATAAATAAAACACACACACATGTAGATCAACATTCTCTTTTGAATGCTTTTTAAAGTCCATTTTCTCGATTTTTTGAGAGGGCAGGAGTTGTAAACTTTATCTTTCACCCTCAATAAAGATCATTTTAACTTGAAACATAGTGACCTGCCCTTGCGCTCTCCAGGCATGCACATTATGCACAGTACATGCAAATAATGCAGGCTGACGAACCAATTACTAGGCATTCCTGGACTGCTAACTAGCTTTGGGCAGAAAAAGTGGGGATTTTTATCACTTCATCTTGAGTACATGTAATACTATAATCCCTGTTGTAATTAGGGGTCCAGGATATCCCCACCTCATCCCACATCCAGAGGGAGAGTGTGCACGAGTAGCCTCCCCTCCCCTCCTGTGATAGTTCAGGCCAAGTGCAGACTACACTTCACCTTTAGCTTCCGGGTCAAGAGTACTATCTCGATTTTTGGAAATTGTCAAAAGATTTTATGAAAATTCTGAATAAACCTGCACTATTATTTGGTTTGGGAGATGAAGACACAAAGAATATCGGGGTAGTCAGTGTTGAGTGTAAAATATTAATCTAATTTGCAGAAATTTCCTGTTTGAACCAGTGTAGTCTGTACAAACATTATTGTGTTAGCTAAATGTACACAAAGAATAACTGATTAGGTACATTTTTGCTGAAGATGAAATATTCCTAGATTTGTGCAGAATTGCACATGCTTTTGACAGAAAGGCAGTATTACAAACTGATTGTATGTGTTTTATTTGTTTAATGTTGAAAGCAAAGTATTAACTGTTTATTAGATTTACTGATTAATGGCTGAAGATGAAATATTGCCATAGAACTTTGCCCATATTTTTGCCCCATAGCTGGATTGGTAGAAGAAGAAACAGGGGATTATGATTGCATGGTGTCTTGAATGATTGTTAAGTTGAAAAAACATCTAATGGTTCCAGTTTAAACCTCATTTTTTGTATATGCCTCAGTTGTTACTGCTGTTACTTGGTTTGCTGATACTGGCAGGTGCCAAGGACACATGTCTCATTTTATTTCCCACAAATGCGGACGGCGTTATAATTATATGGCGTGACCAGGAACAAGGGCAGGGTCATGCTATAATTTGCCATCGGTCTGTCTGGAAGGTTGACCAAAATGACTCTTTATTCCAGAGTGGTATTCCTGATATTTGAACGATGATTTTCCCCTACATCTTTTTGGTAATATTCCTTTTCATTTGTTTCTGTTTCTGTTCCACTTGCCCAGTTTCGCATATATAATAACAGTCAAGTCAAAAACACGTTAATCATCCCATGAAGGGCAATTACAATATTGACAGGCAGATTGATACCCCCCGTGGGTCTCCCGGGGTATGCTGCAAAGCGAGCATTGCAAGAATAGGAACCTGCCCGCCATCCAGGCATGTCGTAAAAGGCGACTAAGGAGGCACCTTTCCCCCTAGGTAAAGGGGGTTGGACACAGGGCTAACAACCCTGCTCCGTAAAACAACTCCTGTTACAGAAACCGTAAACAGCAATACTCTGCCAACTCAGTCTTTGGGAGATCTGGGGATCCTTCAAGGAAACCTATGACGCGCTGCAGCCAAACCCGTCAGGAAGCTGCAGGGCTGACGACCCCTCATCAACCGGAGACGCCCCTGATGAAGTCCCCGAGGTTGTTGTCACGTCGGCCGGTCCTACTTGGAACATGGAACGTGAGGACCCTCTGGGAAACCGGACGGTGTGCGCAGGCAGTGAGGGAGATGAACAGATATCGCCTCGCACTCCTGGGCATGTCTGAAGTCCGGTGGAATGGTCACGGAGTGACAAGATTACAGTCAGGAGAAACTTTGCTCTACTCCGGTAAAAGTGAAGAAGACCGTCACGAAGCTGGAGTAGGTCTCCTGCTGTCCAAGCATGCAGCCAAGAGCCTGCTGGAATGGGAGCCTGTTTCAGACCGCATCATCACCGCTCGGTTTGAGTCGCGCTTCCAGAAGGTGTCCCTTGTCATGTGCTACGCCCCTACCAACACCGCGGAGGAGGAAGACAAGGACAACTTCTACACCCAGCTCCAGTCGGTGGTAGACAAGATTCCGAGACGGGACATGCTCATCCTCATGGGGGACATGAACGCCAAGGTCGGGACTGACAACACTGATAGAGAGCGGGAGATGGGACGACATGGGCTTGGAAACATAAATGAAAATGGAGAAATGCTTGCTGATTTTTGTGCTGCCAACAGCCTTGTGATTGGAGGCACGCTTTTTCCACACCAGCATTGCCACAAAGCCACCTGGGTCTCCCCCGACCACCAGACAGAGAACCAGATAGACCACGTCATGGTGAGACAACGCTACCGGAGCTCCCTACAAGACGTGAGGGTAAGACGCGGAGCAGACATAGGGTCAGACCACCATCTTGTGGTCACCAAGATCAAGATGCGCTTGTCTGCGAGGAAGACTCTGAAGAATCCAAGGAAAAAGTTCAACGTTTTGAGATTGAAACAAGAAGACACAAAGCAGGCATTTCAGATCTCACTTCACAACCGCTTCCAAGTGCTCCAGTCAGAGGAGACAGAAACAGTGGAACACAAATGGACCACCTTCAAAGACGCCATTGTGGGAACCTGTCATGAGGTTTTGGGACAACCACAGACGAATAGGAAGCCATGGATCAAGGATGAGACCTGGAAGAAAGTCGAGGAGAGAATGCTAGCCAAACAAGAGCTGAACCGAGCTACGACCCGCCAACAGAAGCGGCGAGCAACAGCTAAGTACTCCATACTTGCCAAAGAAGCCAAGAATGAGCTACGAGCAGACAAACGAGCTTGCATCAATGCCATCGCAGATGAGGCAGAAGAGGCTGCTGGCAAGGGAGACCTCAAGACCCTGTATGCCACCACCAAACTTCTTAGCGAGCGTCGCAGCAACCCAAACAGACCTGTCAGAGACAAGGAAGGGAAGCTTCTCACCTCTATTGAAGACCAGCTAACAAGATGGAAAGAGCATTTTCAGGAGGTCTTGAATCGACCAGCCCCAGAGGAACGACCTCAACTGGAGCCAGGGGACCCTCTCGACATCAACATTGGAGAGATCACCAAGGCATAGATCCGAAAGGCCATCAGCAGCTTGAAGAATGGCAAGGCTTCTGGCATTGACAACATTCCGGCAGAAGCCTTGAAGGAAGGGGGTAGTGACATCGTTGACGAGTTACACCACTTGCTCAACCTGATCTGGACAACTGGGGAGGTGCCAGCAGAATGGAAGAAGGGCCTGCTAGTGAAGCTCCCCAAGCACGGCGACCTCTCCCAGTGTGGAAAGTGGCGAGGTATCACCCTGTTGTCCATCCCCAGCAAAGTCCTCACAAGAGTCATCCTGGACCGAATGAAAGATGCATCTCGACAAGACCCTTCGAGATGAACAGGCAGGCTTCTGAAAAGAACGTTCCTGTACCGACCAGATTGCGACCCTCAGAATCATCGTTGAACAGTCCATTGAATGGCAGTCACCTCTCTACATCTGCTTCATCGATTTTGAGAAGGCTTTTGACGGCGTGGACAGACAAGCAATCTGGAACATCCTTCTCCACTATGGTGTGCCATCAGAGTTTGTCAACATCATAAGACAACTTTACGAAGGATTCTCCTGCCAGGTCATCCACGGTGGAAGACTCTCCGACAGCTTCGGGATCTCTTCCGGCGTTAGACAGGGCTGCTTGTTGTCTCCACTCCTCTTCCTTGTGGTGCTGGACTGGGTGATAAGGACGGCCTACGCAAGTTCCGGGAAAGGTATCCAATGGACCCTCATGACAAAGCTGGAAGATCTCGATTTTGCCGATGACCTGGCTCTGCTATCCCACCGCCTGCAGCACATCCAAGACAAAGTCACTGCCCTAGATACCACAGCTAGACGTGTTGGCCTCAGGATCAGTCAAGAGAAGACCAAGCTACTGCGTACCAACAACCAGCAAGAGGCTCCTGTCACCATCTCTGGGAAAGCAGTAGAGGATGTCAGTGAATTTGTGTACCTGGGCAGTAAGATCAGCCAGACAGGAGGCACAGACGAAGACATCAAGGCAAGAATAAAGAAAGCACGCCAAGCATTTGCCATCTTGAAACCCGTATGGAGAACAAATGCGATCTCCACAACCACCAAGCTCAGGATCTTCAACTCCAACGTGAAGTCTGTGCTATCTTACGGGTCAGAAACTTGGCGGGTCATCAACACCAGTCCTCCAAGATCCAGACCTTCATCAACGGATGTCTCCGGCAGATCCTTCTTCTCAGATGGTTCAACAGAGTGCCAAGTACCGACCTGTGGATGAGGGCGAACCAACAGCCTATGGATGTCCAAGTAAGGCGGCGAAAGTGGCGTTGGGTCGCCCACACCCTACGGAAGGAGCCTTGCAACATCACCAGACAAGCGCTCGAGTGGAACCCGCAGGGGAAAAGGAAGAGAGGGCGCCCCAAACAGACCTGGAGGAGAAGCCTGCATAGTGAGCTGAGAGACTCCAGCCTGACATGGGAAGAGGCCAAGACCCTTGCCAGAGACAGGAGAAGGTGGAGGGACGCTGTTGAGGCCCTATGCTCCCCTAGGAGCTATAAGGACTAAGAGAGAGAGATTGATACCAATAATTATCTCAAAGACACAAAAAAGCTACATTTCATATTATTGGTTAATTGGTTAAAACATTCCAAAATAACGTCAAATAAAAATGTCAGAGCACACACACACACTCCAATTGGGAACACAATGTTATAAAAACCATTGACTAGAAAGACATATAAACTTATTATTTACGCACGCACATACGCAACACGTACACATGCACGTGCGTGCGTGCGCGAGCACACCCACTCACACACATACACCTGTGTTTGAATTCACTGTTTTAAAGACCACTGACTAAAAAACAGAGAACTTATTTATACATACACACTCACACACACACATCATAATACACAATACATACACATACACACACACAATACACATACACATACACACGCTCGCGCGCGCGCTGACCATCAGGCAAGTAATTCAGAGAACTTTAAAAGCTAGGTAGTCAATATCATTGTGAATTTAGCATTCGAATGATTACTGGCAACAAAGAATTTCTTTTTCTGTTTGTTTTGCTGTTGGGGCACTGAAAGCAGTGGCCCGAAGGCAACAACTGAAATTCTGAAAACAAAGCATGGGAGGGATCGGCCAAAAAAGCAGCCCCTTTGCGTGAAAACTGCTGATTGCAGAACGACTTGAGATCTCTTTGTTCTTCTCCAATTATTTTTTTTTAGCAGATCCTTACAATTCTCTGAAGGCCATTTTTGTTTTTAACACGAAGGTTATTGTACCGACAAATGAAAGCAGAACTTTTTTTTTTTTTTTAAACTTTGTTAATTTTCGTTTTGCATTTACAAAGAATTACAGACAAAATGTTTCTTTAAAAAAGTAATTAAATAAATAAACTTAAAGAAAGTACAAATACAATTCTTTTTCATAAACAAGTAATACCAACTGCTTTTCAAGTGCTTAATCAACCAAAACACACACACAAACACACACACACACACACACACACACACACACATACAAACACACATACACACACACGCGCGCGCGTTTTTCATGCTATCGTGAGAAAAACAGCTATCATAGCTATAGCTATCATGCTATCGTGAGAAAAACAATTTGTACGCCTCTGTCAATTCTGTAAGTCTATACCATTGCACTCTTTCATTCATGAGGAAGATCACAATGTGCCAGTGTCTGTGTAATTACCTAGTTTATGACAGCATGGTCTTGGAGAGTAAAAACAATGCATGCACAATTCCATCTTTTCTGCTATCCCATGGCTGCTTTCAGCAAAAGCACATGGCCAAGACACATGTCTCACTTTATATAAATATAATCTGTTTAGTCAAGCAATGGTCTATAGTTACTCCATTCAAAAGTGAACTTTCTCAGGTTGTTTGCAATTGTTGCGTTATATTTTTCAATTTGAAACCTGTATTTCAACTGTTTAAGAAAAACTGTCCATACTGGTAAATGATTTTCAATTCTGCATCTGTAAATATACCATTTGGCAAGAAGGATAATGAAATCGAAAATAGCATCAGTTTTCATGCATTCATCCACTCCAAAAAGTACAATTTTACGTGAAATTTTCACATTCGATGCGTATTCACAATGGTCATTGATACTTTTTTTTTCTAAATTTGTCCAAATAGTTCTTGCTTAGTTGCAGCCCCAAAAAGAATGTTCGATTGAATCTTTTGTGCTTAGTGCACAGGGGACAACTTGTTGTATTTGTTACACCAGCAGAACTTAGAACACTCTCTATGTAACACTTGAAAAACAAGGAAAGAATCTTTTTGTCTACAAAAAAAAGAAGAAGTTAAGTTTCCTCAGAAAATACGTTGTTGTCTCTTTTTGACAATAGGGTCAGAGTTAATGTCCCAGTTTAACTTGTGGTCAAAAACATTTCCCAAACACTTATAGTTGGAAACGTTTTCAACTTCTTGATTATGGATAATAATATTCTTAGGAGTACGCCCTGATCTTATGAAATCGATAGGCAGGTCTTTAGTTTTAGAAACATTTTGCTCCAGATAGGCCTCGTCACACCAGTGTACGAACTCGGTGAGGGCTGGACCGTGGTCTAAGACTGATCCGGATAAGCGAGGTACACTGTCGTCTGCGAACTTTACCAGAAAGGAATTTTCATAGCTGCTCCTGCAATCATCTGTGAAAAGAATGTACAGAAGTGGTGAGAGGACGCAACCCTGCGGAGAACCAGTGCAGGTAAATCTAACCGAAGAAGATATTTTGTTGGCAAAACACGCTGCGGTCTGTTGGTTAACAATCTGTCTAGTAACTTCCATCTTGAGGGAATTCAAAGAAATGAAAGATACTGCACAAAATGCAACAGGGGCAATATTTGTGACGAATTTAATTGCCTTTTTATTTGTCTTATGTTGGATAAAACTCGCAAAAAAAAATGTTACCAAAGTAATACGCTAAATATCCCAACACTTCGAAGTATGAAAAACTCCTTTCTTCAACAACTAAGAAGACTGTTCAATGTTATTGAAATGATTAATGCGTAAAGAATTTGAAATATGTTAACGGAAAACTTTATGCTACTGTGTCCAAATATCTAGTTACATGGTGCATGTATGTTGTTCAGTTGATTTTGGTTCTTGATATTACCTAAAATCCTCCATACCCCCTAAAAAATGACAGGGAAATAATGAAGAATTTGAATTTATAATTGTTTTGGTTTTCTTTCTTCATTTGTAATAATGATTATTTTCCCTTGTGCCATGACAATACATTTGCAGACAGAAAAAGAACAAAATGGGAGGCGCTGCTCTTGTGGCGACGCGCTCTCCCCGGGGAGAGCAGCCCGAATTTCACGCAGAGAAATCTGCCGTTACTTACAGTGGTATAGATAAATAAATAAATACATGCTTGTAATGTCTTGAAGACAGGAGTCTATTTTGTACTCCTAACAGACAAGACTGTAAGTAATGTCAAGGGGAATCAAATTCTCTCTCTCTCTCTCTCTCTGGGTGTCTCAGTATGACGTTCAGCGTTAGCGTCTCTTGAGTTATTGCAATAAAGTTTCACGATGACGTGTCAGGCCGATTGACATTGACGTCAGTCCCTGATAATCCTCCGCCCCCTCCCCCCCAAGGCGAAAGCCGAACTATTGGGGGAACACCTACATAATTTCTTTATTATGCTTCTTGTTCTACTTTCCCATTACATACATACATACATAGGCTACATACATACATATTTATTTATTTCATTTATTTATTCTTTTATTTCGGGTATAATGGAATAAGCACTCATGTGCTTTTTTCAACCAGTCCCCCTGAGTATGCAGTTTTGTACACTTTGTCATCCGTTCCCACTGGCACACAATGGCCTGCTCTTTCAGAAAGTGGAACGGGTTTTTACGTGTGCGCAAGATGTTCTGCGTGGGTTAGCACACGGGACCTCGGTTTATAGTCTCATCCGATGGACTTTTGGAGGGAGTGGAGTCAGCATTGATGTTAACTCCAGAGGAAAAATCCTGTCGAAGGAGAATCGAACCCGGGTCAGAAGATCACGAATATATCGCTGTAACCACCAGGCTATCTAGCGCGCGCGCGCGCGAGAGAGAGAGAGAGAGAGAGAGAGAGAGAGAGAGAGAGAGAGAGAGAGCAGGCGCTAGGCTAGCTCTGTTCACCCGTCAGGCCGCCTTACATCAGAGGCGTGACTCACTTCAAATGCAGGGCATCGGCCTGTGAAAGAGGAGAGGAGGGGTAAGGGGGGGGGGGGGGGGGGGGGGGGGTGTGATGATAATTTGGAGGTGGGGGGGTATAGAGAAGGGAGGGGAGGGAGGGATGGAAAGTGGGTGTGAAGGGGGTGAAGCAGCAGAGGCAGATAAGGGGTAATGGAAGCGAGAGGGAGGGTGGCACTGAGCCATTTCTCTGCAGTAAGCTTCTGGTCCCAACTTTGATGGGATTGGTTCTGGCAGCAGTACCGTCTGTGTCTGTCTGTCTGTCTGTTTGTCTGTACCACACAAGTGGCCCTCTGTTTGTCTGTCTGTACCACACAAGTGGCCCTCTGTATTACACAAGCAGCAGTCTGTCTGTGTGTTTGTCTGTATTTATTGTACTTATTTATTCATTTATCTCAAGGATAATGGCAAAAAGCACTTAGGTGTCTTTTACATGCAGTGGGAGTGTATGCACTTTTGTAAATTTTGTCATCTGTCCACGTGCACACAATGACCTGCTCTTCTGAAAAGCCGAAAGAAGTTTTAAGGTGTGCACAAGATGTTCTGCCTGTGTTCGCACAGGACCTGGGTTTATATAGTCATCCAAGAACTGTACCTAAGAAGTGGCAGTATGTATGTATGTTTGTTTGTTTGTCTGTATGTGTACCACAGAAGTGGCAGTTTGTTTGTTTGTTTGTCTGTATGTGTACCACAGAAGTGGCAGTTTGTTTGTGTTGTTTGTTTGTTGTGTTACCACAGAAGTGGCAGTTTGTTTGTTTGTTTGTCTGTATGGGGTACCACAGAAGTGGCAGTTTGTTTTGTTTGTCTGTATGTGTACCAC